>CM043112.1:74731331-74800686 GCA_023701765.1 Hylyphantes graminicola
TTTTCTTTTCTTATTTCGTCTTGATATCTGTAAAATTTACAGAGCTATATCCATTCACGGGAAAGTAGTTTCCAGCCAAAAATCTGATTCGAAGCAAAGTTAAAATGTCCGCCAAAAAAAGTATAAGCTTGAATAAATTTTTACTTTGGTTTGAAACTCGCCTAGTATTAGGAAATATATGGTTAAAAAATTAGGAAAATCAAAAATGTTGAGCAATAGGTCTGGGTGATTTGTAATGCATTGACCCATATGCATGATTAATCTAGACTAGAATTACAAAATTTTACTAAACATTTATGCTTTGTACTAAATCATAGGCAACAATCTGATTGTGCAATTTTTTTTTGTCAAGACTTGCACCCCCAAACAAACACTTTGTAACTTGACCAAGGTTAAAAATTATAAGATCCGTTGTCATTATAACCAGTTTGCGACTGTAGTAAGATGTTCATTCAAATAAACAAATTATCTAATATTTGAAACAACAAAGCACAAGCAATATACCAAATATACAAGTACTTAAAACTATGAGGCATAACTAACTATAATAAAATCGAACCATCGTTTAAGCATGATTAATGTCTGATTATGCTACGTTGTTACAGGATATTTAAGCACCAAATAATTTCACATTTTTCACAGCATAAACATATGAGGCTGACAATCTAATTGAATACCAAGGAAGTTGGGAAAGAAACAAAGGTTACTTGTTATTTGGGCAAAAAAGGTTACTAGCTAATAGTGGCTGTTATAATTTTAAAAAATTATTTAAGGTAAGGTATTATCAATATATGATGTGGAATCCAAAAACCAAGGATATTTTCTGAAAATCTTCAATTTTGAGAATAATCCCTGAATAAAAAAGAGCTTATAGAATAACTTATTTCAGGATATATTTTCAACAAATATTTTCAGTCATGTAAGTATTTTCGGCAAGTATCAGTTGCCATTTCAATGTGGCAACAGTTTATTGTCATTTTGAATTGTCGCCAAATGCAGGAGCTAAAACTCACTTCAACCACAATTTCTTTACAATTATAAATTTCATAAAAATAAGGCAACTAGCAGAGTTTAAACAAATAGTCTGGAAGTGAGTATTTGAGATGGAAACAGAAGCACAAAGACAAAATCATTGTCTGGGCAAACACACAAGACATAGGGTAATTGGTAAGTCACCTTTCGGGTATGCCAATTGCCAGCGTTTTATTTTTATTTTTCATGTCGGGCGAAAAATAGCGTCACTCCTAACGAAACGGTAACGATAAGTTGAAATACATAGCAACCATTATCCTCAAATTTGGGATTTACGTATACGTATATTTATCTTGTTATTCTTTTTAGACCTGATGCCGTATTGAATGAGCAGTCCATGCAATTTATGTCGCGGGTTTGAAGCACGCAAAAAAAAAATCGAGCATGTAACAATTACATAAGCCTTACCTACCAATACTTCAAGTTTCAATCTTAGTAAAAGAAAAATTATGCCTTATTATTGATTTCAGTGGACTCAATCCTATATTCTGTACTTAATATTACCTTGATTTTATTGCAAACTTTCTTACCTTTTGTGAGCCTTCGTTATTTTTGTAATTTAGAGATTCGCCTCAATGGATCAGTTCGTTTGTTTACAAATCCAGCCGCTTTTACTTTCTGGTTTGGAAAGGGTATATTTCAGGCTTGGAGTGGCAACAGAAACAAAAACCGGATCCCTACAACATTAAATCCGCTTGGAGCGCTGCTGTCTTCCTCGATGCTATTTACTTCGCTTTCGTCCCGTGCTTCGCGTGTTGAATATTCAAAGTTATCGTGTTTGCGAAAAGCACTTCAACGAACAGTTTATTTCTCGTAAATATGTTCATAAAATCAACGGCGAGGAAGTCAGAATTCCTCGGCGTCGACCAGTGTTAACAGATGATGCAATTCCTACTATATTTCCTAATTAGCCCACGTACTTTTCTTCTGTGCCCAATAAATGGAAAATTCCCAAAAGCCTCCTTTAGGAAAGAAAAAAATTAATACCAGATGAACATAGTAAATGATGAACTTAGAAAGTTCTTTAAAAAAAAAACATAATTGCTTAGAATGTCTTGCAACTTTGCAGGACAATGAAAATGAAAAGACAATATAGTAGCAAGAAATTATAACTTTTAAAAAGCCAAAATAAACTATTATAATTGTCTTTCATAAAGTAATATTATTTTATTATTTACTACTAAACTTATTTGCAGTTTGAGGAATGATTATGTAAAATTGCCTTAGTCAAATTCTAGCATGTGTGCCAGCAACATTTGCCTCGTTTGGAAAATGTCGAAGACCCTTTAAATGACACAGGCTTTTCATTCTTGAATAAGCATCAAAAGTTGAAAATCGGTAAAACCTAATATTTTCAAAATATTTATTAATAACTAAACCTAAAACTACTTTAATAATACGAAATTTAAATTAAAAATAACCAGATATTTATATACACAAAAAAAAACACACACAATGCCTTGACACTTTTTCGGTAAACAAATAATGATCAATCAATGAATCACTTGGTGCTACATTTTAGGATGTTATTCCAAAGTGATTTATGACAAAATAAAATTTTGCTACGCCAACACCTACTTTTCCATTAAAAAATTTGGAATGAAAATAAGGAACAGTAAATGAAAATAAGGAAAACCAATAAATTCATGTTGTTGGAGCTCCCTAACTTCTTTATACCAAAAACTTTTAAGTCAGGACACTGCACTTAGTTCAACAGCATCAGTACAAAAACAAAATATGGACAACCTGGGGAAAGAACCAAAGGTCACTTTAAAGTTAAATATAAGATAAATCTAATTTAAAAAATAAATTTAGAATGGTCAAATTAATTATAGTATAATTACCTCAATATATTTTTCGATTATAGTGTATCGACAGCTATGTATTTCAGAAAAAACTAAACTAAATTAAACTCCTTGTTGAACAGCCTGTTCAACAAGGAGTTTAATTTAATTCATCATTAGGAGTTCATCATCAGCTCACATGACTAACTGGGGTTTTAGGCATGCGTCCCTGTAAGGTTGTCAGCCTCTCCCGGGACCCCCCAGTGTTTAGTTCTCAAGCATACTCAGTACTCATTTTATCGACAATATTAAGATAGGAAAAGCTTCAGATGACAAAGCTTCAGATGACAAATCTGACATGCTGGAAGAAATATTTAAAAATACTTTTTTTAAGTAATTTGTTGTGATAGAATTTCATATGGCAAACAAACAAAAACATTTTACTTGTAGAAAAGAACACGTTGAATGCTTAGTTGAAACACAACATTTTGTGTATTTTTAATAGTTTTATGAAAATTACAGACAAAAACCTGCTATGGCTATGCATATTTTTCTACCTTCATGTATTGATTTTGGGTGGAGTAAAAGTTGCTTAGAAAATCATGTTTTTTTTCTTAAGTGTGTATTAAGAAGTGCTGATTGAGTTTGTCCTTTCAGGGAAATGACTTTATACACACGTCAAGGAATACGGTTTTACTTCAGCGTGTGATGAGAGGTGACGTTTTAGATAAGACTGATAGCTAAATGTTTCTTGACACACTTCACAGGAATATGGCTTTTCCCCGGTGTGTATTAAGAAGCGCTGATTGAGTTTGTCCTTTCGGGAAATGACTTCATACGCACGTCAAGTAATACGGTTTTACTTCAGCGTGTGATGAGAGGTGACGTTTTAGATAAGACTGATAACTAAATGTTTCTTGACACACTTCACAGGAATACGGTTTTTCCCCGGTGTGTATTAAGAGGTGACGTTTTAGAACACACTGTTGGCTGAATGTTTTTTTGCACACTTCACAGGCATACGGTTTTTTCCCAGTATGTATAAAAGAATGTATTGTAAGTTGACACCTTTGGCTAAATGTCTGGTTACACACATCACAAGAATGTGGTTTTTCTCCAGTGTGTATTCGGAAATGTTTTTTTAGATCAGCTTTATGTTTAAATCTCTTTTCACACACCACACAGTCATATGGTCTTTCTTCAGAGTGAACTCTGCAGTGAGTTTTTAAATCGCACATTTTGAAAAATGACTTATGACACACACCACAGACATATGGTTTTTCCCCAGTGTGTATCAAGAGGTGACGTTTCAGAATCGCCCGTTGGCTGAATGACTTCTTACACACGTCACACGAATACGATTTTACTTCTGTGTGTGATAAGAGGTGACGTTTTAGATTACAGTGATAGCTAAATGTTTTTTGACACACTTCACAGATACAAGTTTGGTCTTCACTGTGTGTTAATAGGTGACTTGTAAGTTGGGACTTTCGACAAAAGGACTTGTTACATACTTCACAAGAATAAGGATTTTCCACAGTGTGCATAAAAGAGTGACTTTTAAGATCGGACCTGAGTCTAAATGTGTGGTTACACACTTCACAGGAATATGGTTTTTCTCCTGAATGAACTCTGAGGTGCCTTTCAAAGTCAAACTTTCGGCTAAATGACTTATTACACACATCACAAACATGGGGCTTTTCTCCGGTGTGTTTTAACACATGACTTTTAAGGCCTGACTTGTAACGAAATGTCTCGTTACAAACTTCACATGTGTGCATCTTTTCTTTAGGTGAGTGTCAAAGATAGTACTTGAAGAATACCAAGCGTTGAGAATCTCTTTGTTCCCATAAGCTTTCTGAAACCGAAAGAATTTTTTTAAAAAAATATAAAGGTAGCAATTAAAATGTTTAATATATAGGTTAAGTAAAATAGAATAGATCAATTACCAACAGCTATAATTATTTAATGAAAAATAATTTAGCAATAAGATTAAAATAGAATGCTGACAAAACAAATACAAATTTAAACTTTAAAAAAAAAAGTTTTTTGTAAATTTGTCTTGCCTAAACTAAATTTATTAAATGATTAGAACATTTTGTGTAATCAGTTTTTATCTTCCTATTTAATTCACAGAATTTTAACATTGCCTAACTTTGACGCAAGTTTTCAGCAGTTTTGAAAAATCATACAAAAATAAAGAAAAATTCCTCAAACTTTAAATTTCTACAGCCAGTAGTTTTATAACGTGTTTATACAAGAAAACAATATTTAAGGCGAGTCTCTTCCATTTACCAAATTTTCAGCGCTAAAACTTCCATTTTAAGCAAATTTTCATTTTTCCGTTGCGATTCTTTTTATCTCCCCTTTCCTTACTTATTTGGTAACATTATGCGCTGGCAAACTATTTATATCATCATTCTGATCATTTTCGTTTTATTTCGTCTTGATATCTGTAAAATTAACAGAGCTATATCTCTTCACGGGAAAGTAGTGTCCGGCCGAAAATCCGCTTCGAAGCAAAGATAAAATGGCCACCAAAAAAAAGCATGAGATTTGAATTTTTACTTTGGTTTTGAACTAACCTAGTATTAGGAAATATATAAAATAGAATAACATCTACTTCATAGTTCTTTAAATTAACTTCAGAAAGGGAGGTAGATTGGACGTCCAACGATGATTTTATTATTTCATATTGAATATTTAAAGTAATTAAAATGCAAGCCAGTGATGACAGTGATTAGGGGAACAAAGGCTGCATGTGCTTTATATTTTACCAAATCATTTTAACAAAAACACTCAGAATATTTGAAAGAACTCTTGAATGCTGAGACTTAACCACATATAATTCGAGAATCAATTATCATTTTGTGGTTGAATCTCAAATAACTGTTCTTACTGAACTGTGTTATGCTCATTTTATACATATAACTTTCCGGTTTGCCAAACTATCCAATAAAAATAACGCAATTAACAATTAAGGATTTTTCAAGGATATATATAAATTAGAATAACATCTACTTCATAGGAGAGCATTTAATTAACTTCATAAATAAAGGCAGATTGGACGTCCAACGATGATTTTATTATTTCATATTGAACATTTTAAAGTTTAAAATATTAAAATGCAAGCCTTTACGGCTAGTAGAGAGGGCCGAGAGGCCGCCAAAGCACACGGCCTCACATGTCGAGGTCTTATTAAGAAGTGACGGTATTTTAAATGATTGGGAGAAGAGTGGATCAGAAGACAAAACAAATTCTGCTGCGTCAGCAATTTCTATGGGAAAGAATGTATTGGCGCCAATTAAAGCGTGGGAACTGTTTTATGGATCGGGAAGACATTAACTGAGAGTTATTAAGAACAGTTATTTGTGTGGTTAATATTATAATTGTATAGATATTTTTATGATATATCACATGTATGGTAAAAAAAGGAAAATAAAAAATGTTGAGCAATAGGTCTGGGTGAATTTTAATGGATTGACCCATATGCATGATTAAACTAGACTAGAATTACAATATTCTACTAAACATTAATGCTCTATACTAAATCATAGGCAAGAATCCGTTTGTGCAATTTTTGTTTTGACAAGACTTGCACTTCCAAACAAACACTTTAGTAACTTGAACAAGGTGAGTCACCTTTCAGGTATGCCGGCTTTTCTTTTCAATGCGGGATTTCGGGATATTAATCTTGATATCGTTTTTGAGAGAGAGATATAAACTGCTTCAGTATTGAATGAGCAGTCCATGCAATTTATGGCGCTGCTTTTAAGCACGCAAAAAAAAAAAACGAGCATGTAACATTTCTCCATAATTATATTATTGATTAAAGTTATTACTTATTATTCAGTAAAGTGAACTCAATACTATATTCTATACTTACTATTGCCTTGATTTAATAGTAAGCTTGCTTGCTTTCCAAGAAACTTCGTCAATTTTCTTGTAATTTATAACTTCGCCTCAATGGATTAGTTCATTTGTTTGCAATGTGACCCAGTAGTGATGGGTCGGTCCGGAAGGAACGAGTCTAGAGGAACGGGTCCTCTAAGCGCCTTTTCACATGGAGCACCTTGATCACGGAACTTCCATAGAAATAACATGGAAAACCGCTGTAGAGAATTTTTCATTGAATTTTTTCGTGGAGACACGAAAATCGGTAAACCGGTTTTGCGGAGAAAGAAAGGTAGCCAATCAGCATCAAGTATAGCTCTGACGTGTTGTTGGCAAAATCGAGTTTGCCAAATGGAGAAAAATCTACTTTATGCTCGCCAATGTTGATTTTTGTAGTTAGTACTCCTTGTTACATCGGCTTGTGGGGAGCCATGTATCTCGTTATCGTAAGGTTTCGCGATCGAGTCTCGGTACCACTGAAGACCCACCGAATATGCAGAGTACGTGCTCGTTAAATCTGTTGGGACCGAAAGTCCTGTGAGTGGTCATTGCACATTTTCCCACCGGTACATGTCCCTGGAGACTATTTCCCTCCCCTTCAGGGACTTGTGGAAATGGCAAGCGATAGATGGCAGCATCTGTCACGTATGTGTGCGTGTGTGTGTTGTTTCTGTCCTACATGATGAAAGATTACAAGAGGGTCTCCGACCAAGCACACAAGCCTGAAAATATATGTATACCAACCAACCAATTCTTACACGTGATAGAAATTTGTAAAAATATTGAAAAATTGAGAAAATGTGCCAAGATTAGCGATAACTATCATTCACAACAACCCCTCCAGGAACGTGTGACGTCAGAATCTTTGCAGGTGGACAACCCTGTCCGAGCAGTTCCTTGCACAAAGAATACCGTGTGAAAGGGCCTTTAAGGACCGGAGCGACTGGAACGGGTTCTTAAAAGGAACTGGACCGCCCATCACTACAACCCAGCCGCTTTTACTTTCTGGTTTGTAAATGGTATATTTCAGGTTTTGAGTGGCAACAGTTTCATATGATACGATTTCATTTGTTCTGTCATGCTTCATGAAAATTCAAATTTTTAAATTAGATTTTTTTCGAAATTCTTGCCTTTTCAAATATTTTCTCCTTTGAATATTTGAAACCTACAATAGCAATGAATCAGAAAAAAGCCTTAAAAATATATAAAAATTGTTTTAGAATTTTACACATCAATAAGTTTTGAGCATTACTTTTAAAAAAACTCTCAAATTGTATTCATTTTTAGAAAAAATGTTTTATTCACAATAAAATAACCTACATGATCATACAAATGTAAACAGTTTGAGAAATAACTTGTTAATTATTTGGCAACTACAAGACTAGAAGGGTTTGTTTGCGATGAATGTAATTTCTAAAATTTTTACTCCTATAAATGCCATTGCATCTTATTTCTAACTAGCAGTATGGCCCCCGCCTTACTGGGAACCCGTTAACTTGCTTCTTTTTAGAGGCATGCTTGCTTGTGAAAATTTGGGACATTCACGGCCATATCCACCTGAGCTTCAATTCCAAATCGTTCACAAGAAATATTAAACCTTTTCAAGGTTTATGATTGGTGCAAGTATGTCTTTGAAGGAGCAGTAAACCAACTATTAAACCAACCAAGGAATGTTAGAGAATTGCTCTACTTTGCCTTGGAGTGAAACAATATTTGCTTGTTTAGGTTGTTCTTCCGAGTAAATGCTCTTTGGCAAATGTCACATACATGGGGCTTGTCCTTAGTATGAGACATGACATGTCTCAAAAGAAACACCTTACTAAAGTATGTCTTTGAAAGAGCAGTAAACCAACCAAGGAATGTTAGAGAATTGCTCTACTTTGCCTTGGAGTGAAACAATATTTGCTTGTTTAGGTTGTTCTTCCGAGTAAATGCTCTTTGGCAAATGTCACATACATGGGGCTTGTCCTTAGTATGAGACATGACATGTCTCAAAAGAAACACCTTACTAAAGTATGTCTTTGAAAGAGCAGTAAACCAACCAAGGAATGTTAGAGAATTGCTCTACTTTGCCTTGGAGTGAAACAATATTTGCTTGTTTAGGTTGTTCTTCCGAGTAAATGCTCTTTGGCAAATGTCACATACATGGGGCTTGTCCTTAGTATGAGACATGACATGTCTCAAAAGAAACACCTTACTAAAGTATGTCTTTGAAGGAGCAGTAAACCAACCAAGGAATGTTAGAGAATTGCTCTACTTTGCCTTGGAGTGAAACAATATGTGCTTGTTTAGGTTGTCCTTCCGAGCAAATGCTCTTTGGCAAATGTCACAAATATGGGGCTTGTCCTTAGTATGAGACATGACATGCCTCAAGAGAAACCCCTTGCGACTGAAATTCTTGTTGCACACTTCACACGAATGTGGCTTCTCTCCCGTTTGCGTCAAATAATGACTCCGGAGAGTCGACTGAACCTCTTATTGCATATCTCGCAAACTTGAGGTTTTTCCTGGGATTGCACCAAAGCATGGCTCTTGAGCTGACCCTTCTGCCTGAAGGATTTGTCGCACTGCCCACAGCGGTACGGCTTCTCCTCGCTGTGGGTTAAGAGGTGTTTTCGGACGTGTTGGGAGTCTTTGAAGGTCTTGCCGCATATGCTGTGGGGCTTCACATGGGTCTGCTGGTGGACTTTGAGCGTGAACCGGGTCCTGAACGACTTGTTGCACGTTTCGCAAGTGTGGGGTTTCTCCGAGGTGTGATAGATGGCGTGTTTTCTGAGATAGGACATGTACGGGAATTTCTTGCCGGCCCACTGGCGCAATGGTTAACGTGTTGGCCCTTGGAGCTGGTGGGCTCGGGTCCGAGTCCCGGTCATGGCATGGATGTTTGTGTCCGTCAATAAATGTTGTTATTTGTCTAAGTGTTTGTGTCGGCCGCCTCGGTGGCTGAATGGTTAGTGTACTGGCCTTTGGAGCTGCTGAGGTCGGGTTCGAATCCCGGTCAGGCATGGATATTTGTACTTGTCAATAAATGTTGTTATTTGTCTATGTGTTTGTGTCGTCCTTTCTTTGTGTGTCTCCTGTGACTGTCCCTTCTGGCGAGCGGGGTAATGGGCTACATAGCCTACGCCCTTCCCTTCTAGAGGGCGCATCTGCATTCCATTCCAAGTGTTTGTGTCGTCTGTTTCTTTGTGTGTCTCTTGTGACTGTATCATTTCTGGGGTTGAATAGAATAGACCTAAGGTCGCAGTGTTCGGCGAACTTGCCCCCCACCGAAGAATTTCTTGTGGCATATCTCGCAGCTGTGGTTTTTTCGGTCTTTGTCCAGCACTGAAGGATTTGCATTTTCAGGATTCGAGTTTTCAACTAAGCCTACGAGAGGTTTTTCTCCGGTTCGACTCATTTGAATTAGTTACTGTGTGTCTGTTGGAAGCTAGAAGGCCAGTGAGTAATGCAGAAAAAAGAACAAAAACACCTCCAGATGGTGACTACCATTGTTTACATCAAAAGATAACTAATATCTAAAATTCAGCATTGAACAGTTGACTGCCTTACAGTTGTTTTATTATGAAAAAACACTTGTTCACAAACAAATCGCAAGTAAACATCTGTTCCCAACTTCTCAAATATTTTCACTATGTATGTAATCCAGTAAGCAGTTATTTAACATCTAACTTTATCTCGCAAATGACAGAATGCACACAGAGATCAGCTGAATTTTTAAAAACAGTGATTCCCCTGTAAATATATACAAAAAATAAGGTTGAATAACAAAATAACACTAAACCAAAAAAAAAAGAACAAGAACAAGAAATAGTGTAAAAAGCTTTAAAGTCAATATGCAAAATTCAGTTAATCTAGAATGAGACTATATTACTTGGATCAAATTAACTGTACGGTATGTTCCCATTTTTGCCCGTTTTTTTTCGAATTCGGCGATAAATAAACTTTTTTTGGCAACCTGTGTGATTTCGACTGATGATTCAAATTCTATGAAATATTCCCATACAATCTTTTCTTTGAATCCAAATTATGGACTTATTATTATTCGCCAAATTATAGACGTGTAAGATTTGGGAAAGTTCGCCAAGGAACCGCACAGTAAATCTCTGCCATATTGCTTTACTCACTTAATTTTACAGTCTCCAACAATGGACATGATAACATGTTGCCGTGGTTTATAAAATTTATATACTCGTTCATAGTTACTATCTTTTAATTTATTGATCTAATACAATTTAGCATTAACAACTTCTACTACAAATTGTTATTTTTTTTTAAATAGACTGTTTTTTATTGCATTTTAGTTCTTGTTTCACTTTCAAATGATAGTAAGTATTATACCAAATTCGTACATAAAATAAAACATTTAATATAAAGTAAACAAACAATTAAATGGATAATGAATAATCGGTTTACTTCATTAATGTGTTTATATCAGGATCAGAAAATTTTCGTTGTTTTCAGATAATTAATTGTCTGCAAACCATTTTACAAATTCAAAATCACAACATAGCGAATATAAATTGACTGTTGTGTACTTTCTCAACAATCAATAAAACTTTCTCAAAAAACAAAAAACATTTCTCAAAATTACCAATTCTTAAAAAAGTAGAAACCAGAGACATAACATAGAGTGGACCACAGACAATCATTGTAAACAGACATTCCAATCGGAATTTTTTTTGAGAGAGTGACGTCACCAGCCACCCAGCAGATTAATTTCGAACTAATGATGACGTGACTGGTTAAAACTGCGCGCGACTCCAAGGTGCGCGCGCAACTTGTACTAATTATGCTCAAACTTGGATAAATGAATGCGCGCTTGCGCGCTACTTTTGAAATGGATTGCGGAGAAGAAGAAAATTGCGACTCGAGAGTCGAGAGAGGCCTGGAGAAAAATGTTTTTGTTGCGTTCTTTTCTCGTCAAAACACATATTTTTTTTATTTATTTAATGAAATTATTTTATGTACCCAAGGATATTGATAGGTAAGTGTTTTAAATATTTGATTTATTCAAATATTCTTGTAAGTTTTCTTTCATCAGCTCTAAATGCTCGATCACTTAAGAAGGATTGGTCATTTTTGTATTGAAAATTATTGATATATGTAGCTTAACATACCTAAAGCATCTGGTTTTTTTTAAGTCTTCGGTAATTATTTTTTATTTAAAATTATTAAACGTTATTAACTACTAAATGAGTTGCACTTTTTTTCGTGTAACTTTATTAAATAAGTTAAGATATATGTAGAGTTAAAATATTATTGTTGTTAGTTTTTAAAACTATGTTTAAAACAAATAACCTAACTGATGACCAATAAACGGCCCGTGCAGCTTAAAATGTTCATTGAATGTAACGGTGTAGAGGGAGTGCACATTAAATATGATAAATGCAATATGGTTGTGTTGGGTGCCTACTCAGGTGCTCCCTAATGATCTCTTCTAAATATATTATATGAATGGACCAGTTACCACCAGATTTGTAGGAATTTCTACTCCCAAAATAATAAATTTTTTAGGCAGGATAAATTTACAGTTTCCAAAAATCATTAGATAAATTTCATTAAATTGTTTACTTTTTAATTTATGTCAAATGTTACGTGTTTTTAGTACCTAATTATTCTTTAAATTTTTTTTTTAAATCTTGTTTAGCTGTATAGTTAGAGCTGATATTTCCATACAATAAGCACTTTTTGATTCAAAACTTACTATTTCATTTCACTAAAAAATAATTTGATATATTGGCTATTAAAATTTAAGGTCTAACAATATATATTGTAAATTAATTGCTTAGCTTTAGAGCATTTAAAAAATTTTGTGGATTTTTATTCATAATTTTGATGTGTTATGTTTAAAAAAGCTTTTTCTTCATAGGATGAAGAAATAGATGAGCTTATTTGTGTGAAAACTCATTCCATAACCAACATCTCCAAAGGGTCAATTAACACCTGATTTGTTGGAACACCTACTCAAGTGCACCTACTTCGCCAATTATTCCTTGAATTGTACAAAATTACTTGCATGCCTCTCCCTATGTATAAGTTTATTTTTAAATATATTACTCTGAGTAAAAAAATTTAGCATACAGTGTAGGTACCTACGAATCAAATTGTGCTTTATATTACTAAGCTGAATATAAAAATACTTAAAAGATATTTTGGTTTTATGATGTTCTTCTAGAATTGAGATGTTGTTAACATATGTTTTTTTAGTTGACTTTTTATGGATGGGTAGTTATTTTTTTTATTTGGTTATTATTTTTAAAAATATATCTCACTTTATTTTAAAAAATAAATATTTTGCATTTGTTTTCTTACATTGTATAAGTTTGTGATTACAAAAGTGCCGCAATACATTTACTAATGATTAAACAATGTTTTGATACATTTATCAGAAATTATGCCTTTTTTCCGTAAAGAACTTGTAGGCTGTAAATTTTTCATATCCCCCCCCCCCCTTAATCATTGGATTATTTAGAGAAATGGAGTTATTTTTACTTGCTCTAGAAGCAAACTCTAATTTATTTGAGAAAAAAACATTTTATAATCAGACACTTTATTTGTAATAACATTATTTCTAGCTTCTTGTATGTTCTGATATTATACAAACTATAATTGGCTGTGTTATAGAATAATAAGCAAAGAAAATATTAATGTTTTTGTAACAAGGGAAAGCCCATTGAAGGAAAAACTACTATATTTACCATTTCAAAACTTGTAAACACCGAATTCAAAACTTGTAAATGCTTTATTAACTTTAAAACTTGATTATTAATTGCAAATTTATCTACATACTTATTATTTTGAGATGCGGTCTCATTATTACTAATTCCTTTCTGCTGAAAAACATATTCTAATATTATTTGGAAAAGTTAAATTGAAATGATTAATATATATATATATGCCTGAAATTGATATTTATAATTTTAAATGCAAAAAACCCTTTTACAGATGTAAAATTTGGAATTTTAAATTAAAGGTTTAAAATTCTTTTTCATTGTTTTGTGGTAATTTCTGTTTGCATATTTACTTAAATTTTATAATTTTTTTTTTATCATATATAAAATATTATAACAATAGTTATCATATATTTCAGTAAATATATAAATAATATATTCACTTTTTAAATTGAATAACAAGGCTTGTTTCATGTGGGAACTAGCAACAGCTCAACAGTCTTGTTTTCATTTTTCTCGTATTACTTTTGCAATCTATTTGCTTTGGTATTCCAAATAGAATTATCTAAGAATATTATAGTTGTTATATATTTAAACCAATTATTCCAACTTCTTTTGATGCAAGTTTTCATTGTTAAATTATTAAAACAACCAACAGCACAGCAAGAAGTTGTAATTTTAAAATATAACAACTAAATTAAATTATTCTTAGAAAAGTCAATTTCGAAAAAAAAAAGCAATTCGAGAAAAGTGCAAACTAGACCGCGGAGCTCTTGCCAGATCCCAAAAACAAGCCCATTAATATAATGGTTTCTGGCTGCCTATTTCTAGCCTCCATTCTGAGCTTTCACACAGTCAATAACGCTTCGTAATTTAAAACCCTGGTCTAGTGCCGCAGTCTATTAAGAAAAGCGAAAATTACACGAGTTACAAAACGTTTATAGCTGTGTTAAAATCCACTTTTGGAGGTAAAAAATAAGCAGTTAGAAACGTTCCAAACTAGGCAAAAAGCAACAATTTTCCTCACTGGACTGAGGTTTTAAATTACGAAGCGTTATTAGTTACGTTAAAGCTCCTAAAGAGCTAAAAACAGGCAGCCAAAAAACGACTATACTTGTAGCGCCCCTACCAGATTAATTCGTTACTACGCCAGGGGTGTGGAGACTTTTCGCCTCATTCACCTACGTAAATGCGCAGTCTGTTTAGATTCTTGTCTGTGGAGTGGACTGCGCATTCATAGTAAAGCAGCTTAGGGATGGAAAACCAAAACCGGTTTTCAAAAAACCGGTGGTCCCGGTTTTGACTGAAAACCAGTTTTTTTTGTATGAGGCCCTTCGCAACCGAAAACCGGTTTTTTTGGGAAAAACCGATGGAAAATGGAAAACCGGTTTTTTCTAAAAAACCGCCATCCCTTGCAGATTAGCATTATGTCCTAAACATCATAAATCGCCAAGAGGGGAAAGGTTGCTACATATGGCAACTTAACGCTACTGTTTCGTTACGAACTATACTAAATTGTCGCAAGACCTGAATATCAGCTAGCAAACCGAAGTGGAGACTACCATCAATGTCCAAGTCACGTGGGTTTCTACCAATCACGGCAGCTTGAATTTTTTTTAATGTTTTTGCAGACGATTTTTTGAGCGTTGGTATTTTTCTTTTTTGGCTTTAAAAAAAAATATTTAATTACATTCTTTTAATCTCTGAGCATGTTAACAATCGTGAATGTTGTACTCTTAATTCAGTAAAGTTTTGTGCAAGATGCCAAATGCTTGTGAATTCCTAATTGTAAAGAGGGGTATAAAAAAGGATTAGTCACACTTTCACGGGTAAAATTTATTTAGTTCTGCATACTTTTAGTAATTGTGTGTTCTTCTTAAACTATAATTTCTATCGAGGGAATTTATTCTAAAAGCTCTTTTATACTGAAGAATCATATTCATGATTAAATCAACGTTGTTAGAACTCTAATTATAAAAAATATTTTGGGCCATGTCAATTAAATTAATGGTCTGAACATTGACAGCTTAGAAGTAGAATAATTTTTTTACAATTTGGTCAAAACGAAACCTGTTTTTGCAATCGTAGTTTTTGAGTTATTTATATTTAAAAAGTAGAGCATTGTTGAATTTGGAATATATTGATGTGTTTTAGTTTGTTTATTTATTCCAGGTGAAATAAAGGAAGAAGCAATATTTCAAAAAAAAACTTTATTTTTAAATCGGACCGTTAGAAAGAAAGTTATAGAGACGGCAGAAAATATTCACCATGTCAATAACCAACTTATATTACAGCAACACTCTCCAAAAACCTACTAATGTTCTTTTAAATTAATTTTTAATAAAGAGTCCACATTCAATTGTTCAAGTAATCTTAAATAGACGCACAAAATCAAAGAAATAATCTGATATCCATTAAGAGGATCTTAAAATACTAGTAATTCATCCTTGCTCCTTTCCAAGCTTCTTTATCATAACATTAGATTGTCGGCCTCTGTGTTCAGGTCGTTGTGGAAAAACTCGCCAAATGGTAAACTCGCCATAGATGCGAGCCAAACGCGACACAGTCATGTGACTGTGTAAGTTAGATGTTTAGGACACTTTAGGTTTGCCAATGCGCAGTCCACTCTATGTTATGTCTCTGGTAGAAACTTTCCGTTTTGTTTGTTTATATTACTTTTACGTTCTTGTTTGTAATACAATGTCAGAAAGAAAACTGTATTAAAAACAAATTTGAATGCAATTAAGAAAATAAATTTTGAGGTAAAAAAGCTCTTTTTGGAGAGTTTAAATCAAAAACACATGCAGTGATCTTTTTAGAAAGTTCGGTATCGTTACTACCACTCAAGTTTTTTTGTGCAAAATTTCTACAATCCAGCACAATATTACAAACCAGTTCGTAATCAATCCTAGAAGTAGTAGTATATATTATGTGTTAACTCCTAAAAAGTAAACAAACAGAATTTTAAAAAAATATATCTTTCCTTTTTTGAAGCTGTTCACACGAATTACAACACATTTTATGTCTTCTTAAAGGAAATGGAATATGTTAGAAGAGTCCAAGTTAAAGGTGTCCAATTACTACTTTTTTAATGTTACTGGCAATTTTAATCATGATCGATTCAGATTTTGGTTTACCATGATTGATAACAATAGATTAGCGAAAAATAAAAATAGCCTGTAAAGCCCATTTCACACCTTGTCACAACTACTTGCAACTCCCGTAGGACACCGTGCATTAAAAAGTTGCACTCAGTTCGTGAGATTTTTTCCTGCAAGCACGAAAAAATCGCAGTTGCATGTACCCTTAACCAATCAGAACTCAGGATTTCCTTGGCTGCATTTTGGCGAACTAGACTTCGCCAACTGGTTGTTTATTTACTTTTTAGGACGCCAACTTTCCCCCGTTTGCAAAAAGCTGCGCAATTAAAAATGGATATTAAATGGATGGCAAAGATGAAAATTGATCTAATTAAGGAAGTTCGGAAACATAAATTTCTGTTTGATGCAAACAATGCCCATAGTTTGATTAAAGTTTGCTTTCAAAAAGATGAAACTTGCCAAATTTCGAGATGAATAATTTTTTGTGGAAGCCCGAAAATCCAGGTTACCACAAGCTGCGAGTTGCAGTTGCAAGTAGCTGTGCAGGTGTGAAATGGGCTTAATAAAATTGCTAATTGTAATGCAGGATTGCCACAGGTAGATTGCAGGCAGATTTTTTTCCTATATTTAATTCCACTTTTACTTTCCACAAATTAGTTCCAATTTTTCACTTAAATTAATGCACCAAATCCAATAATTCTAAGAATGATTACAAGCAGCACCTCCTTATAGGAATTTACCCAAGCCTGGTATTAAAAATTAATACCTAATTAAGTCAACCCTCGCTGATCCTAAATTTTTGTTTGTAAAATAATTCCACTTTTGGTGAGGCATGCAACAAGAAATTCTCTCATGAGCATCGTTTAAACAACAGCCTCAACAAACAAGTGGGGATGTAAGGAGCCTAGTGGTCAGGATCTCGGACTCGAGATCGGAAGGTTGAGAGTTTGAGACCCGGTGCCACTGAAGACTTACCGAGTATATGCGGAGTACGTGCTCGTAAAATCTGTTGGGTCCGAAAGTCCTGTGGTCGGTCATTGCGCAGTTCACCGTGGGTACAGGTTCCTGGAGAAAATTTCCCTCCCCTTCAGGGACATGTCTAAATTGTGGAGGTGGTGACAGATGGCAACATCTGTCATATGTGTTTGTGTGTGTCTTGTGTTTTCCTACTTAACGATGGTTTATAAGCGGGTCCTTACGACCAAGCACACAAGCCAGAAAATATATGTCAACCAACCAAGTGTTGATTCAGACAGGTGAAGTGTGCAACCGGACTTTCAACCAGAAATCGGCCCCGCGGAAGCATGGCTTGACATAGAGGACACGTAATACCTCCCAGTAGGGTGGGCCGAAAAAAACTTTTTATTTATTTTTTTTCGGATCGCTATAGTGCGGAAAAGTTGCAATCGGTAAAGACATGAAAAATGCACTAATTATTATTTTTTTAATGACTATATCTTCTGTTCGCGCAATGCCATCAAAGTTGGCAAAAATTGTCAAAAACCGTAATTTTTCATAATTTTTTTAAAACCCGATATATGATTTTAATTGCTTTCCTATATCATGTATGATTAAAATTTAAAAAAAAAGTTAAAACTTTGAAATTTTGCAAAAAATACGAATTTTCCTAATTTTATACTACGTTGAGTGGTCGGAAGATCTGACACAAATGTATAATAAGTTATTATACTATATATTATAGCATTTATTATTAATAAGTGCTATAATATTTGGATTTTACATACTTTTAGTAGTTAATTCATGACATAGGAAAGTAATTAAAAACATCTGCCTTGTTTAAAAAAAATTACAAAAAATTACAGTTTTTAACAATTTTTCGCCAACTTTGAAGGCATTGCGCGAACGGAAGATATGGTAATAAAAAAATAATAATTAGTGCATTTTTCATGTCTTTACCAATGGCAACTTTTCCGCACTATAGCGATCCGAAATAAAATAAAAAGTTTTTTTCGGCCCACCCTACCTCCCAGCCATTGAGAAACAAGTTCTTTTAATTTGCATTATTTCCCCCCTATCTTAATAGTTCTGGAACATAAATTTCAAGTGATTCTTCATTATGAAATGTAATATAATGTTTTATTTTCAAGATTTCTCAAGTAACAATATGAATAACAAATAAAAATATTTCAAATTTATTTAGTTGAGATACAAAATATTTTGAAACATTGGTTAATTTATGTTTGTTAATTTTTTAGTATTCATTTGTATTTTATCATTTTAGACAATTTATAAAGTTTTATTTACTTACAATGTATAAATTGTAGATTAAAAAATAAACTTAATTTTATGTAGCTCTGTGTCTTTTAAATTCTACAGACTTTATTTCTCGAGCAAGTTTAGTGAAAATGAGTGAAGTTGCAGCTGAGCTTAGAAAAGTTAGAACACCATTTAGCTACATTGAATTGTTCAGACAATTTTCAGTTGTATACCTATTTTCAGTTTTATAATTAACAAAATAGACACTAAAAAAACTTGAAAGTTCTTTCTGTAAATATCTGATTATCAGTTTTTTAAAAAAAATAGATTATAACTTAATTTCCACAGATAGATATTGGACATCTTTATAACAATAGTAATATTTTGCATTTAGCAACAATGCAGTTTTACGGAATAATCTGTTAGCTTACAAGATATCTTTCTACATATTTTTTTCTTTGAACACTATGATTTAAACAATTATTCAATGTTTCGAATTAATTATTCAATATTTAATTAGTAATAAGTTGAACCAAAAATTTAAAAAAGAAAGAATATGCATTAAAATGATGAAAATATTACATCCAATTATAGCAAGGCAGATGGGCAAGAAATATTTTTTTTCACGATTCCAACAGTAAAAACAAAATTGAAGAAAAGACTTAAGAGGTGTAAAGGTGTACAGATATATACAGTGGTGGCCAAAAGTGTGGACATTTTTTGAAAGTTTCATGTTTTTCAACATTGTGCAATATTGTAGAATATATTAATTAGTACTTTTGGCAATTTTTATTACTAAATTCTACATTAAATTACCTTTAAATTTAATGTATAAACGTTTGTATTTTACAAACTATATATTATATTTTACAAACACACAGAGTTGCATGAAACTTTAAAAAAAAATTCACATTTTGGTCACCACTGTACATTTTGTTTCTACGTGAATAACTAATACAAGTGTGCTTTATTTTCCTCAATCTACTAATCTTTTATGTTGACACAATTAAAACTAGGGTAGTTATATTTTTACACTTGATTAGGCATCACAAGTCTTGGTGTATTTTTTGGAGGTATTTTTTCAAAGAATTTCCAAAGTAACTTACACAAATTTTTGTCGACACATCTAAAAAATAAATCAAAGTATAACAAAATTTCAAAGGCTTTTGGAAATGGTGTATAAGTGGTAATAAAAAAACAAATAATCACATTTTAAAGCATATTAAAATTATTTTATCATTAACTCTGCATGCAGAAATTTTAACAACATAAAAATGTATTCACTTCTGCATACATGGAGACTTAATGTTGATCTTGAAAATCTAATTTTTTTTTTTCTAAAAAAAACATACCTACTACAACATAAACTCAAATGTTTTATGTGTTGTCAAAGTAACTATGCTGAGAAAAATTGCTCAAGATATATAAAAACTACAATGTTAAGAAATTTAAAATCTATTTAATTAGATAGTCATCAAAACACATAAAAGAAATGAATCATTGAATTGCGGAGGGGGTGGGGTACGTTACTATAGGAGTTTGACAAGACACACTTCTTAGGAATCAGGAAAAATGTGTGATCAGATTATGCCCTAATCTAAAGATAACATTTTCCCCACATTCGTAAAATTTAAGTAAGATATTTTTTTATCATTTGTAACTACTGTTTTGAACAGGTCTGTGAAATCACTTTACAGTTTTTTTTCTTTGGTTTTCTTTTTTTGTCATAGCACATTCTTCCACAAACTCTTTAATTATTACAACCAAAAACCATTATCGTGAACCCTTTACAGATCCAACACTTGGTTCACTATCCCCAATTTTGCTGAAATAAAATTTTATATGAATCATTGAATTGTGAAGGGGGTATAGGGTAGGTTACTATAGGAGTTTGACTAGACACACCTTCTAGGAATTGGGAAATATATGTGTGAGGGTTTTTTTTTTGGAGGGGGGGGGGGAGGTATGAGTGGGAAAAAAGTTTCAGTGTAACAAAATCTGAAGGGCAGGTTGAAATTTCACACACTGTTTAAGATTGTCATGTTGCTTCCACTTGCCACTTATAAAAACGTTAAATGTGGAAATCTGAAGAAAAAAATATTAAGAAAGGGAAATTTGGTCCATTATAAATCAATTCTTATTTTCTAAGCAATTACTATATCCACATAAAATAACATTAGCTTAATTGGAGTTCGGAAGGGACTGCTAAAAAGGCTCACTACAAATGAGGATTCACCACATCCCAGGTTCCTTATAACGTGGTTGGACTGTACAATGGGGAACATTCATGTGATGTCACGCGGTTTGTTGTCCTACACCTCTTGAACCACATGCAAATGTTTTCCTACTGCTCTAACCTGTCCAACCGCTTTCTTAAACACAGCGATTAGGAATTGAAGCTCAGATGGATACGGCCGTGAATGTCCCCCATTTACAGTGGTGGCCAAAAGTGTCGACACTTTTTGAAAGTTTCATATTTTTCAACTTTTGTGTGATTACAGAATATATTAATTGTATATCAAAATAAACAATTGTATATCAAATTACAAGTAATTTAACCTTTATGAGGACCACTGTGTGCAGATCGCTGAAGCCGTCTATGAGACCTTTGGTCCCATATAATCTATATCCATGAACACAACACCATCATCATCAAAGTAATTTCATGTAGAATTAAAAATGAATACAGTATTACAATATCTGTATTATGAATAAGTTATGCAACTAATAGTATGATCTGTCTTAGTTTTGCAAGTCATTGAACCACCAACTTGTATTGCAATTTCAGCATAAGAGAATCCATTGATTGTGCTTGTTTGTTCAACTAAAATTAGCATAACTTTATTTGTAATACAGATACTTTAATTCTGCTTTTTTTACTGAAATTCTACATTAAATTACCTTCAACTTAATATTTAAATGTTTGTATTTAAGCAAAATTTAATAGATGCAAGAACACATGTAACAGTTGAAACACATGAAACTTTCAAAAAGGGTCCACACTTTTGGCCACCACTGTAGTATCATTTCACCTCAGAATGGTGAATGCGGACATGTCTCCTGAGAGCACCACTCTCGCGAAAGGCTTTGTAGCACGTGTCGCAAGAGTGCGGCTTCTCCCCGGTGTGAATTAAACGATGCTTCCCGAGGTTGGAACTGCTTCGAAACGCCTTGCGACAAAACTCGCACTTGTAGGGCTTCTCTCCAGTGTGACTAAGCAGATGCTTCTTAAAATTCGATTTCAACCGAAATGCTTTAGAACAAATTTCACACGTGTAGGGCTTTTCTCCGGAATGTAAACTCAAATGTGATTGTAAGTTGTTCATTCCCATAAACGACTTTTCACACACTGCACAGACGTAGGGTTTCTCCCCGGTGTGTGTCAGCATATGTCGCTGAAGATCCGATTTCTTCCTAAATGCCTTGCTGCACACCTCACAGCAGTGTGCTGCTTTTCCTTCAGCGTGCACCAAGCAATGTTTTCGAAGAGCATAACTTTGTCGGAATGTCTTGTTGCAGATTTTACACACATGAGACTTATCTCCAGAGTGTAACTCCAAATGTGATTGAAAATTTTTCATTTCATTAAATGCTTTTTTACACACTTCACAGACATAGGGTTTCTCCCCAGTGTGTGTCAGCATATGTCGCTGGAGATCCTGTTTTTCATTAAATGCCTGGCTACACACCTCACAGCAATGTGCTTTTCCTTCAGCAATGCAATGCCATGTCAAGCAATGTTTTTGAAGAGCGCAACTTTGTCCGAATGTCTTGTTGCAGACTTTACACGCATAAGGCTTATCTTCAGAATGTAGCTTCAAATGTGATTGTAAATTTCCCTTGCGATTGAATGCTTTTTTACACACTTCACAGACGTAGGGTTTCTCCCCTGTATGTGTCAACATATGTTGCTGAAGTTCTTGTTTACGAATAAATGCCTTGCTACACACCTCACAGCAGTGTGCTTTTTCCTTAGCATGTCTCAAGTGATGTTTTTGAAGAGCGTATTTTTGTCCGAATGTCTTGTTGCAGACTTTACATACATGAAACTTATCTTCAGAATGTAACTCCAAATGTGATTGTAAATTTCCCATCCGATTAAATGCTTTTTTACACACTTCACAGGCGTAGGGTTTCTCCCCAGTGTGTGTCAGCATATGTCGCTGGAGATCCTGTTTTTCATTAAATGCCTTGCTACACACCTCACAGCAGTGTGCTTTTTCCTCAGCATGTCTCAAGCGATGTCGTCGAAGAGCCAAACTTTGTCGGAATATCTTGTTGCAGAATTCACAAACATGAGACTTATCTTCAGAATGTAACTCCAAATGTGACCGCAAATTGGCTAGTCGACTAAACGCCTTTTTACACACTTCACAGACAAAAGGTTTCTCCCCAGTGTGTGTCAACATATGTCGCTGAAGATCCTGTTTCTTCTTAAACGCCTTATTGCATTCTTCACAGAGGTGAGCTTTCGCTTCTGCATGCATCAAGCAATGTTGTTGTAATTCTGATATTTGGAGAAAGGCTTGGTGACACACATTGCATACATAAGGTTTATCTTCAATTTCATCCATAAGTAACTTCCAACTAATTTTTCTAATTATACAGTTTCAAATGATTAATCCTTATTTGGAACATACAAAAACTTACTTGCATTGGCTTTTGACTACTATATAGATATTATTCTTGATATTTAACAAATGTTTAATTTAAATAATCCTAAAGATATATATTGAAAACTTGTTTGTTTAAATCTTTTCTCGGTAAATGTTGATTAAGGTATTCCAACAAAATAGTCTGGATTCAAGTCTTTATTTTCTGCACTCTTTCTCTTGGAAAAGAAACTTCTTTGCCTTCCTCATACAGCCAAAATATTTTTCTTCTTCCTATTGAAAAACAATTGAAATTGTACAATCATAAAACAAATAGATTTTAAGTAGTGCTATTAAATAAATAATTGTCTTTGAAAGAAAGGTTTTGCGAAAAATTATGGGTGCAGTGAACATCAATGGCATATGGAAGTACAGATATAACAATGAACTATATAGGATATATGGGGAGGCAGATATCATCAACTCAGGGCCGGATTTAAAGATTTGCCGCCTGTAGGCTACGATCGATTTGCCGCCTGATATAGTTTTCTTGACTTTTTTCTTCATATTAGAATCATCTAAGTACACTCTAAATCGAAAGCGAAATAGGGTGAATTTTTTAATCAGTTTTAATATTTGTCTTTCAATTTCCAAACCAGGGGGAGAGAGTGCAATTGCCCTCGCAGCTACCATGTTTACTACTAAATTATTAGTACTATATATGCGTCTACGATTTACACATTAATGTAAATTATTTGTTTTCTTTCTTAAAAATATTAGTATCTTAAAATAGTTTTTTATGACGAATGCCGCTTTAATTGTTCGATAAATTTGCCGCCCCAAAAAAATTGCCGCTCTAGGCTACAGCCTACTTAGCCTATTTAGAAATCCGGCCCTGTATCAACTTCATAAAAGTCAGGCGGATGAAATTTGCTGGACATCTGTTCAGAATGAACCGAGACTCTTTAACATCAAGAGTCTTCCACTATAAGCCAATCGGCACCAGGGCAAGAGGGAGGCCCAAACTTTGATGGATTGACTGTGTAGACGAGTATTTCAGAACGATTAAAGTGCAAAACTGGAGGTCGGCTTCCAAAACAAGATCAGAATAAGAGAAGATTCTGAAGAAAAGGGCTGTCGAGCCAATAAAGAAGAAGAATTAAATAAATAATACTCTTAAGCTAGAATCATACAAAATTAATATAGTTTTTTGATATTTCCCTTAAAAATGTCAAATTGTTTGAGGTTCTCCAATTAGACCGTAATACAGTAAGCCTACAAAATTTCCCTCTTTCTTCATTATTTATTCAATGTGCTACAAAAGATTCATATCCTGCTAAAAAAAAATTCATTTAAATTCAATCACAATTTACAACAAAATATAATTTTTTCCCCATTTAACATGGATCAATAACATACATAGAATGGTTTGACACGTCACATTGGCACACAATAACTAAAAAGTAACAAGTGAAAATGTTTTGTTATGAATACAAATGAAAACATTAACATCTTAGCTTTAAAACATTGAATTATAGTTTTTAAAAATATTTTATAAAAGGTTAATCCAAAACTTCCAAACTTGTTAGCGGTAAATATTTAAAAAAAAATTTGGTGTGTGTTTAACGAGCGATAACAAACTTTTTCTGGCAACCATGTACACTGTTCAAAAGATGAATTAACGATTACAAACTTACATTGCACGCATAAAGAACCAGAACAAGATATGGCTTAGACTATGCTTGAGAGTGCCCTCGCCAAGCTAGGCGATATCGTTTCTTTTATGGGAACATCTATAATTTAATGAATATGCATTTAGTTTTGTTTAGCAATCACGATTCTGATTGGTTTATATTAAAGCTTCATTTTCAAATGTTCAGATTCGGATAGCTTTAGATCAGGGGTTCCCAACCGGTGGTACCCACCGGGGTACCACCAGTGGTACGCGGGAAATTTTCAGGTGGTACGTGTGAGTAATGTAAGCAGCAGCAACATGATACTATTAATAGTTTCTGTACGTGTGAGCAGTAAGCAGCAGCAACATGATACAATAAAGTTTCTCTACGTGCGAGTAATGTAAGCAGCAGCAACATGATACTATTAATAGTTTCTGTACGCGTGAGCAGTAAGCATCATAAGCATTATATTAAGCATCAGTATTATTGTAAAGAGAAATCTTAACTTCTGGATCGGATGTAAAACCTGTAGTGTTACTCTTTCTGAACTTTCTGCAAGCTCTGCTTTTTCTGATGCCATTGGTACGGTTACTTGTGCGAGAGTGAATTTTTGAGCTCTCGTACATAAAAAATAAATATATAGAAGCACCATAGTGTTGAAGATAACTTAAAAGTGAAGATAAGTTCCATTACTCCTAATGTTAATATTTTAATCACAGGTAAACAACTACTAACTAACAACTACTACGTACTAAAGACTATAATAATATATTTCGTACGACTATTTTTTTATTTGCATGTTTTTAGACCTATGGGTAATAAATAAACTTATAAATTAATCCCATTTAAATCTTTATATTTATCCCTTATTATAAGCATGTTTTTTAAACTGAACTTTTTTTTTCAGAACACTTTTTAGAAGAGTAAATATTATACGTTTATTAAAATATTTAGGATTTAGGTCTAATGGTACGCCAAAATTTTCAAAAACTCAAGTGGTACGCAAGTGCAAAAAGGTTGGGAACCTCTGCTTTAGACCATCCAAACACACATCCTTCGATTCTTCACACTTTGTTCGATGAGACAATATTTTACATTTATCTCAATAGAAGTCAGAACTACTCTTTTTTTTAATTTAGAAAATAGCTAACAAGCGTTTCACCTGATTTTTGAAAAGTTCACTTCAGTTCAACATATTTAAAACACAATTTAAACTATTTCAGTTCAAATAATTACTAAAATTTTTAATAATATGGTCAGATACCTTAAAATACATTAACTCGAAGCTTTTTAGGTAATATGTATATTTTATTTTGTTGTTTTCCACATTTAAAAAATTTGTGGCATTATTTTTTCAAAAACCATATTAAAAATTAAAATGAATTTTTTTTCTTACGAAACTTTTTTTTAAAACCTAAAACCAGCTTATTTTGTGAATATCAGATGTTTCTGTAGTGTAGTTAATTTTTGGGACTGAAATTGTTAATGAATATATAGTTAGTTTTGTTTAGAAATCCTGATTTTGAATGGTTTAGATTAAAGTACTATTTTCTATTTTTTATATTCGGATAGGTTTAGTTGATAGCTTTATTTTTTAATGTTATGTTTGGGCCACCATTACAGTGCGCCGCACGAACAGGATTGGCGCCAAACAATAATCGCCAATTTCGTCCAGGGGCAACTAGTATTGTTTTACCGAGATATGTTGAAAGGTTATCAAAAACAAAATCACTACCTAAGAAGCTAAGACTGAGTTCCGAAAACGAGATTTTAAAAATATCTCCAAGCCCGAAAAGGCGCTAGGCTAGCGACAAGGATTTAACCATGTCTTCTTCTGCAATATGTGTAAAAACCCTTTATAAAAAGTATTATATGAAATTATACACCATTAAAAGTATACAATGTTAAAAATTCAAACCTTTTTACAATAAAGAATTACTTTTTTCTTGACTTGTGTCTCCATCTTATTTAGAAGTAAACCGTTTCTGGAGGTCTATTTCTACCCTTCCGTGAAGAGTTTAAGCACAGCTAATGACGCTTCTTAATCTTTAACCACGGCGGTGTGACGAGGATGATACCTGAATAGTCCCTATTCAAGATGGCTCTGCATTAATGTGAACTTCGAGCAACATTTTGCATAAACGCCGCTTTCGACATCTCATCATTTTCGCATATCGCATGATGCACTTGCAATTTTGAACCAGAAATATTTAAATACATAACTTAAATTTTTATCAAATATTAATAAAGTAATTATTTTATTAATGCAGGATTTATTATTGAAATTATGAATGTTGTTTCTATTGAGAATATTACTGCAATTCATAAAATATTTCAGCATTATTATAAAAAAAAGAGAAAGAAATCAATACCAAAGCACTATTGCAGTTTTACAAATTGCACCAACATTGCAGTTATTATATAAATTCTGCCAGCGTTGATTGCAAAAATATTTATTTCAATATCGTAGTTAAGTAATTTGCCATAGTGTTGGTACATTTACAAAATGTTGATATGCAATATTGCAAGAATATTGTTTCAACATTGAATTTGATTGATTGAGTTAGGTTAAGATAGCTGCCCGCTCTAAGGCTTGAATTTGATTGATTTGCAATATATAATTTTACTTGGGCCAATTATCGACCCCGGCCTGTTATTCCTTTTCAAAATAAGAGAAAATTCCATTAAATTTAGTGTTGTTGTTGTATTAAATTATTTTGATCTGAAATTACATTTCATATAAATGAATGGTAAGGTATACTTCGTGAGTTACTACAGGGATTGGAAAAATTACTTGCTTAGTTTGGTAAATTGTCTGCCACAATTTTTATTTCCAAAAAAATATTTAAATACATAACTTAAATATCCATCAAACATTAATAAGGTTATAATTTGTAGATGCAAGATTAATTATAGGAATTATGGAAAAGATATCAAGTAGATTAGACTCCATTTCGAACATTTTGGTATTGAAAATGAATATTTTAAGTCATGCAATTTAAAATTGTCAATTTTCATTTAAAACAGATTTTAAGCCATTGAGAAACAAGTTCGTCATATAATGTGCGTTATTTATTCCCCAATATTAAGAGTTCTTGAACATTTATTTCAGGTGAAAAAATTTGTTTGAATATGAATACCAAATAAAAATATTTATGAAGTTTATTTATTTGGGATATAAAATATCTGAAAGAATTTACATAAATAAATTTAAATTATTTATATACTATTTATTTTATGTAGTATGTGCCGAGACTAATTAAAACAGCATTTATCCACAATGAATACTGTGTTAATTTGAGTTAATAACTAAAGTAGAGGTGCTTAAGATTAAAAAGTAACAACATTTCATGTCTTAAGAGACAATAGTTCCATGGTTTATTTTTCTGCTGGAATTATGTTTGACATTTGTTTAGGTATATAAATGTTTGTTTAGGTACATAAATAGTCATTAATTTTATATAATCATAAATATTAAATATAATTTAAAGTATGATAGCATTTGAAAATTTGATTCACTTGCATACACTTAAAACATTCGTCCTGATAGATACAATCAGACGAAACTTGACAATATCTTTCCACATTTTGTCAAAAATGAATTGTGAATTATTTCTCAAATGCAGTGACCCATTCTTTAAATATCGCTTGCACAAATGAGTTAATCAAATTCTAAAACACTTCTTCACATATAATTGTAACAACAAGTTTTTAAGTTAACACATTTCGATAATTTGTGCAATTTATTTTTATTTAATTAACAAAATATACACTAAAGAACAACTATTTCTACAACATACACAAAACACTTATTTTAGAGAATTAATTGGAAAAAGGTTAAACCATAAAAAAACAATTAAATACATCTTTAAAACAATAGTGAAATTTTGCATTTAGCAATGCTGGAGTTTTATGGAACAATCTGTTTGCTTACAAGATAGCTTTTTACATTTGTTTTCTTTAAACACTATGATTTAAACAATTATTTAACGTTTTTTAATTGAATAATCAATATTGAATTCGTAACAAGTTGAATCGATATACTCAAAAAAAAAAAAAAAGAATATGCATTTCCATTATGAAAATAATATGTCCAATTATAGCAAGAAATACTGTTTTTTTTTTCAGGATACCAAATTTTAAAAAAACTGTTATGAAAAATATAAAAAAAGTTAGAGATGTAAAGTTGAACAGATATGTAAATTTTTTTCTACATGATCAACTAGTACAAGTATGCTTTATTTCCCTCAAACTACAAATATTCTTCTACATTGACAACAGTAGAGATTAGTTAGCAATACTTTTTTCCTTGATTAGGTATCACAAGTCTTTGCATATTTCTTGGTTATGTATTTTTTCTTCAAAGAATTTCCTTAATAGCTTACACCAATTTTGTAGAAACATCTTAAAAATAAACAAAAGTTTTTTTTAAAAAATTAAGGCTCTCGGAAAAGGCGTTTAAGTGGTTATAAACAAATAAAAACATTTTTAAGCAGACCACACTTCACAGATATAGGGCTTCGCCCATTTGTGTATCAACACATGCTGTTGAAGATCTGATTTCCGCTTAAATGTCCTGCTACACTCATCACAGCAATATGTTATATCTTCAGCAATGCTATGAAATTTCAAGCAATGTTTTTTAAGAGCGCAACTTTGTCGGAATGTCTTGTTGCAGACTTCACACACATGAGACTTACCTTCAGAATGTAGCTTCAAATGTGATTGTAAACTTCCCATATGATTAAATGCTTTTTTACACACTTCACAGACGTAGGGTTTCTCCCCTGTATGTGTCAACATATGTCGCTGAAGTTCTTGTTTACGAATAAATGCCTTGCTACACACCTCACAGCAGTGTGCTTTTTCCTTAGCATGTCTCAAGTGATGTTTTTGAAGAGCGTATTTTTGTCGGAATGTCTTATTGCAGACTTTACATACATGAAACTTATCTTCAGAATGTAACTCCAAATGAAATCGTAAATTTTCCATTTGACTAAATGCTTTTTTACACATTTCACAGACATAGGGTTTTTCCCCAGTGTGCATCAAGACGTGCTGTTGAAGATCTGATTTCTGCTTAAATGCCTTGCTACACACCTCACAGCAATATGCTTTTCCTTCAGCAATGCAATGCAATGTCAAGCAATGTTTTTGAAGAGCGTAACTTTGTTGGAATGTCTTGTTACACACTTCACACACATAAGTCTTATCTTCAGAATGTCGCTTCAAATGTTTTTGTAAATTTCCCTTTCGATTAAATGCTTTTTTACACACTTCACAGACGTAGGGTTTCTCCCCAGTGTGTGTCAAAATATGTCGCTGAAGATCTGATTTCTCTTTGAATGCCTTGCTGCACACCTCACAGCAGTGTGCTTTGCGTTTAGCATGCGTCAAGCGATGTCGTCGAAGAGCCAAACTTTGTTGGAACATCTTGTTGCAGACTTCACAAACATGAGACTTATCTTCAGAATGTAACTCTAAATGTGATTGTAAATAGGCTAATCGACTAAACGCCTTTTTACACACTTCACAGACAAAAGGTTTCTCCCCAGTGTGTGTCAACATATGTCGCTGAAGATCTGATTTCCGCTTGAATTTCTTGCTGCACACCTCACAGCAGTGTGTTTTTCTTTTAGCATGCGTCAAGCAATGTTTTTGAAGAGCGTAACTTTGTCGGAATGTCTTGTTGCAGACTTCACACACAAAAGGCTTATCTTCAGAATGTCGCTTCAAATGTGATTGTAAATTTTTCATGCGATTAAATGCTTTTTTACACACTTCACAGACGTAGGGTTTCTCCCCAGTGTGTGTCAACATATGTCGCTGAAGTTCTTGTTTGAAAATAAATGCCTTGCTACACACCTCACAGCAGTGTGCTTTTTCCTTAGCATGTCTCAAGCGATGTCGCCGAAGAGCCAAACTTTGTCGGAACATCTTGTTGCAGACTTCACAAACATGAGACTTATCTTCAGAATGTAACTCTAAATGTGATCGTAAATAAGCTAGTCGACTAAACGCCTTTTTACACACTTCACAGACAAAAGTTTTCTCCCCAGTGTGTGTCATCATATGTCGCTGAAGATCTGTTTTCCCCTTGAATGCCTTGCTGCACACCTCACAGCAGTGTGTTTTTCTTTTAGCATGCATCAAGCAATGTTTTTCTAAGTCTGATTTTTGGGGAAAATCTTGGTGACACACATCGCATAAATAAGGTTTATCTTCTTTATCATCCATAAGTAACTTCCAACTATTTTCTTCTAATAATACAGTTTCAAATGATTAATTCTTATTTTAGAATATACAATTTATTTTGTCATTGAACTTGCCTTGGATTTTGAATACCATGGATATTATTCTTGATATTTTACAAATGATACATTTAAAAAATCTTGAAGACATTTTTTGAAAACTTGTTTGTTGAACTTATCTTGCTTGTTTGTTATTCTCTGTAAAAGTTGACTAAAGTATGCCAACAAATTTGCTGGGATTCAAGTCTTTATTTTGCTGCACTCTCACTCATGGAAAAGAAACTTCTTTGCCTTCCTCATTTTACCAGAATTTTATTCTTATTCCTATTAAAAAACAATTGAAATTTTATAATCATAAAACAATTAGATGTTAAGTAGCACCATTAAATAAATAATAAACTCTTAAACTACAATTTACAAAATTAACAAGTCATTCACAAAAAACAGTATTTTTTTTCACATTTTCTGACATTTCATCAATTCTTACTTAGGTAGTATTTGTTATTTGATAAGGTATTATTGATTAAGGTAGTATTTGTTATTTGATAACATCATTCTATTCATCTTTTTAATTCATTTTTCATCAAACAACTGCTTATGGTTTTAGCTGCTGGAATTTTATTAGTTCTCATGAGGTGTGAGCCTTTCCTTGCAAAGAACAAAGAAATTTAAGTGGTCAGAGTGTTTAGTTAGGAAGATTTCCACACTGGATTTTGTCGTAAGGGCTGTTCATAAATGATGTCACACTTTTTCTCCATATTTTTGACCCCATCCCCCCCCTAATGTCACAAAGTGTCACACTTCACCATACCCCCTCCATCCCATATGTCACAAAGTGTCACGCTCATTAAAAAAAATTTTGCATAGAAGAGTGGTAATGTATAGAAAACAGGGTTTTAAGGTACTGGATCGTTAAACTATTTCCATTCAACAAATGAACATACTCCCTGGGAGGAATCTTCCTCCCATGGAGAAGACATATGGTCATTCATTGAGATTACAGGCATATTGTTGTCATCATCCTCGGGGATAGTAAGTCCTCTAATATCTTCGAGTGAATGATGAACTTTTAGCTTAATGAACATTTTTTCTGATTTTTTCAGTTTCTGTTACATAGTACATTTTAATAGATGTTTGTGATGTCACACTTCTTGTAACCCCCCCCCTCCTCCCCCTTGTCACAAAGTGTCACAGCTAAGTGAACCCCCTCCCCCCCTTCAAGCGTGACATCATTTATGGATGGCCCCTTATCCAAAAATTTTCTGATACATTCAGGATAAATAACAGGAATTTTTTTCTCTAATGGGGCTTCAACATTGGCGGTCAAGCCATTGCAGACTCGGCATATTCCCCAGAACTGAGAGCCATTCTTTGTGGCACCATCTAGGCGACCAGCGCGACGAATTTTGACGCCAAGATTACAATGAATCTGAGCTCTCTGTGGATGTTAAAGTATGCCGAGATTTAATTTTGCCAAAAGAACCCAAGCCAAATGGGTCCTCCAAGGATCTTTTACATGCCACATAATCATATGACATGCGTGCCCAGGATTTTTCCATCCAGAAAATTCGACGACTCAGCCGCGGCTCGAACCCGCAATCTTGGGCTTATGAGGCAGACACGTGAACAAGAAATATTTTAGGTTTTAGTGTTTCATCCATTCGTTTGATAGAGTTTCAAGACAAATCTAACATTCATTCAACGGCTCTTCCTCCAAACCAGGAAACACAAAACCAACTTTTAAGAAATCAGGGTTTTTCTTTCGAAAATATGTTTTAGCTTTACTGTCTATTTCTGTACAACTTGAACTGGAAATTGATTCATTAGCATACTCACGACTTGCACAATAGGACGTGGAAGTCCCTTCACCATTTGCTAGTTTCGTCTTTCTGCAAGATCCCGTCTGAAACCAAGTGGTGCCAATATTGACGCAACAGCAATTCACTGCAATCACAAGAACATATGCTATATCAGCAACAGCAGAAAACACACCTGTACTGACAAAAAGAAAAAACATGTTCATGAAGTGGGAGCAAGAAGTAAAAAGGTATTAGAAAGAAAACTGTTGACTTTTATGAAAGACAAATAGAATCATGGAACAAGTAAGAATTTGTTTACATTTGCACAGGGCCGGATTTCTAAATAGGCTAAGTAGGCTGTAGCCTAGAGCGGGAAATTTTTTGGGGTGGCAAATTTGACGAACATTTAAAGCTGCATTCGACATAAAAAAATATTATAAAGATACTAATATTTGTAAGAAAGAAACACATTAACGTGTAAACCGTAAACGTATTTATAGTACTAATATATTAATAGTTAACATAGTAGCTGCCAGGGCCATTAGACACTCCCCCCCCCCCCCCCGCCACTGATTTGGAAGTTGAAAGAAAAATTGAAAAAATTCCCCTATTATTTCACTCTCCATTTAGAGTGTGCATAAATGATTCTGATGTGAAATAAAAAAAAATTAGTGAAGAAAACTAACTATATCTGACGGCAAATTGGTCGTAGCCTACAAGCGGCAAACCTTTAAATCCGGCCCTGCATTTGCATGTTTCATTATTGCACTACATTAAAAGCCCTGTGGTGCCAGATCTCACAGTGACACATAAAACATAAAGAAAAGATAATAATCCCAAACTGTCACGGCCCAGAACAGCGGCCCACTGGTTGGGAACCGCCTTATTAGAGCATGAAGGAATCTTTATAAATGTTTATTTAAACTGGATTAACAGTAAGTTTGGCATTACAAACAGGGCCGGATTTATAAATAGGCTAAGTAGACTGTAGCCTAGAGTGGCAAATTTTTTGAGGCGGCAAATTTTAACAACAATTAAAGCCGCATTCGGCATAAAAAATTATTATAAAGATACTAATGTTTTAAAGAAAGAAAACAAATAATTTACATTAATGTATAAAGCATAAACGTATATATAGTTTTAATATTTAGTAGTAGACATGGCAGCTGCGAGGTCAATCGCATTTACTCCCCCTGATTTGGAAGTTGAAAGTCAAATATTAGAACAGTTTGAAAAAAAATTCACCTATTATTTTGCTTTTGTTTTTTAGAGTGTACATTGATGATTCTAATATGAAGAAAGAAAAAAATAGTAAGGAAAACTATGTCTGGCGACAAATCTTTAAATCCCGCCCTGATTAAAATTTAGCACTTGAAAAACTAGAATCAACAATTTGTAAAACCACACTCCTAGAATGTATTTTTGTGTCTCATGTGATCGATTTACTTTTACTTCGGATTTTCATGATAGCATTTCGTCTCAGGAAATCGTAGGTCACTTCTGCAATGTTTTCTCGCCAAACTTGTCAGCAATAAATAATTTTTAAAATTTTTGTTGTTTGTTTAACGAGCGATTAAATAACTTTCTGGCAACCATGTACACTATTCAAAATATAAGGATATTAAGGATTACGAACATTGCATGCATAAAGAATGAGATCAAAATATGGCTTAGACTATACTTGAGAGTACCCTCGCCAAGCTAGGCGAGGTTGTTTCGTTTATAGGAAGATCTATAATTTAACAATTTCAGTCCAAGTGATGCCATTTGGAATTATCACTTTCCATATTTTTTTAAAGAATGTTTATGTCCCGTTATGACATCCACATCATTCGATTCTTCACACTTTGTTCAATACGACAATATTTTACATTAATCTCAATAGAAATCAGAACTTTTTTTTTTATTTAGAAAATAGCTAACAAGCGTTTCACCTGATTTTTGAAAAGTCCACTTCAGTTCAACATATTTAAAACACAATTTAAACTATTTCGGTTAAAATAATTACTAAAATTTTTATTTATGTGGTCAGATACCTTAAAATATATAACTCGAAGCTTTTTAGGTAATATATATATATATATATATATATATATATATATATATATATATATATATATATATATATATATATATATATTATTTTGTTGTTTTCCACATTTAAAAAATTTGTAGCAGTATTTTTCAAAAACCATATTAAAAATTAAAATGAATTTTTTTCTTATAGAACTTTACTTACCTAAAACAAGCTTATTTTGTGATTATCAATATCAGATGTTTCTGTAGTGTAGTAAATTTTTGTGACTGAAATTGTTAATGAATATATATTTAGCTTTGTTTAGAAATCCTGATTTTAAATGGTTTAGAATAAAGTGTTATTTTCTAATTTTTATATTAGGATAGGTTTAGATGATAGCGTTATTTTTTAATGTTATGTTTTCGCCACTATATTACTGTTTGTACGGTGTACCGCACGAACAGGATTAGCGCCAAACAAAAATCGCCAATTTTGTTTAGGGGCACCCTGGAGTACAGTTTTACCGAGATACGTAGAAAGTTTATCAAAAATACCCAACAGGTTCACCTTTACTGTACGGTAACCATTGGCGCGATTTTCCGATTTGGCGATAAATAGTTTTTGGTGGCAACCTGTCTGACCTGACCGAAACGCATAATGGTTAGATAGGGTTGCCGGAAAACGTCATCGTTGTGAAGAGAGCATGACGTCAAAAGTCGCCAGCATACGGACTTCTGGCGCGATTTCGGAAAGTTCGCCGATGGTTACCGTACAGTAAATTTCTACCCAAAAACAAAATCACAAGCTAAAACTGCGTTCCGAAAGCGAGATTTGAAAAATATCTCCAAGGTCGAAAGACGCTAGGCCAGCGACTAGGATTTAACCATATCTTCTTCGGCACAATATGTGTAAAAACCATTATAGAAATTTTCTATAAAATTATACAAAATTAAAAGCATCATACAATGTCAAAAATTTCAGTTAATGTATTGTACAGTCAAACCTGTTTACAATAAAGATTTGTTTTCTTGCCTTCTTTCTTTATGTCTCCACCGTATTGGTGAATGCTCTTTCACATCCTCGCAAAACCATGACGTCAGAAAGGCATAAGCGAATTGCAAAAATTGTAGCGCCATCTATCTCATCGATACTTAAGCAGAGACCGATTTGAAAATGTTCTATTTAAATTAAATATATATCCCTTTATTTACACTTACTCTCCAGTATTGGTTAATTTAGGACGTTTTTAACTGTGCAAATATTTTTTAAGTAAAATATTTCTAAACTAAATATTATATAAAATACTGGAATTTGTTTTCAATCAATAATTATTGTATTACATATTTAGAAAATATATATATCAAAATATAATGTTGTGAAGGATTCTACTTAAAAGTACATTAAAAGTAATTTGAAGCATTTTACAAATTTCTCTTTGAAATCGATATTTTGTTCAATTCTTCCATTTATTTGGAATAAAATGAATAAAACAGTTTGCATATACAAAAAATAATTTATTTTAGTTATTTAATTTCTTTTTTAAAAATAAGAAAATGGAAATCGTACTAAAAAAATGAACTTATAAAAGATTCATTAAATTTGAGTAGAATTGTGCCCGCATAGTGTAATACATTTTATTTCCTACAGCTAAATAAATTATTAAATGATTGAAAAGCCTACAGCTAATTTTCAAGCAAAAAAGGTACACAAAACTTTTATTTAAAACAAATTTTATATTTTTTTACAAAGAAAATATTTTCATGATCTTTATGAAAAAATATTAACTGATCATGAAAAATACATATATTTCAGTAGATTCGTTAGTACAATAATAATATAAAATAGTTATTTGCACAATATGAAGATACAAAGAAAAATTCTTTTAAAAAGAAAGGAATAACATTAAATTGATGGCCTTGTAACAATTGAAATGAAACTTAATAATCTAAAAAATTTCAATGAGACTAAAATTTAAGTTTTTTTAGCTGGATATATATCAAGCTTGAAGTTGGTAAAAAAAAAATATATAATGTTACTATTTATGTATAGATTATGTGGAAGATTTCTTTATTTGCTTTAGGTATATTGTAAACAGGCGCGCACCCACGGGGGGGCTAAAGGGGCTATAGCCCCCCCCTCAAGGAAAAAATTACCCAATGTTTTTAAATCGGCCAATCATAAGTTCCTAACAAAACAAGCAACAGCATCTTCTTGTAGTTAGTCAGTGGGTTTGAACAAAAAGTCTCCTTCAAATCTGACATCATAATTGTTCGAAACGCTAAACCCACTATTCCGGCAGCCAAATAGATTTCAAAACGATTACAATGGAAGAACACTGAATAGGTGTTCTCAGTTCCTTTTTTTATGATCTTTGATGCATTTTCGTCGTGCGATAGCCTGGGCCGTAAGTTATAGGTGGGAGGGGGAAAGGGGAGAGCCCCCCAATAATTAGGTGAGGTGAGGGGGGGGGGGAGCCCCCCCCCAATAATTTTACAGAAGGCGACGTTAGGAACCCATAAAGCCCATTTCCATTTATTATCATACAGGCGCCCTTTTTAACTTTTTTAACAATCCATTTTTTTTGACAGTTATTTGGCAATAATATTTAATTTTATCTTTATTTTAATTTCTTATTTCACCTTAATAATTTTTAAAACCACTATTTGCGTTGCGCCTTCACTAATAATATAATAAACAACCGATGTTTAAACTGGTATGAATAACATACTGTTTTTTCTATAAAAAATAACGGAAAATTTTCCCGTCCTATCATTCCTTTCGTTTTCTCTTTAGAAAATTCCTACCGTATTCAGTTGCAGATATATGGGGCAGGCTAAGGGTACGCTCTCAGTGGGACTGGTTTTCGGAAATCCGAAAACCTGCTCTAACCAGATTTCTACTTTCTAGTGAGTGCGCATGCGCCGACCTGGCGATCAGAAAATCTGCGTCTGGTTTTCTCAGGAATGAAATATTCATTCCGGTTTTCGGATTTCCGCGCTTATTTTGGTCACGTGGTGCGGCAATTCTGATGTTATTTTCATTTGGCTGCAATGGATACGGAGAATGTGGTTTTGCGAAAGTTGCACTAATCTTTGATAAATTTGCCTTCAATCATTTTCAAAATGGCAATATTTGCCAAGTTTAGATCGACATTTAATTATGGGATGAACAGCCTGCTTTCTTTCTGGTTTTATTTTTGGCTGTAGGTTTTCTAAATATAAAATCAAAATTAACTGAAACTAATCAAAATTATTGCTTACTTTTGTTACCTTCCAGACTTAACTTTTTTATTTTTAATTCTATAAGTTGTGAAATAGATTCATTGTGCGCATCCAGAATGAAATGGTAAAAAAACAAAAAAAAGTATTTTTCTAAAACTAAAATTTAAGGAAAGAAATGGAATCATAACTTTTGAATAAATTATAGCAATGTTTTCAAAACTTTATTTGTTAAAAATAGTTAAAACTAATTTTTTAAACATTTATAATGGCAAGCATGACGAAATAAAGGGTTGAGTTATTTAATAAAATTGTTTCAGTGTAATTTTTATTTTACTATGGTTTTTCATATTTTATTTAATTAAAACAAGCATTATTTAACTCTTTAAAAAGACACGATTCTTCCATCTAACTATAAAAAAAGAAAATATAACTTTATAGAAAACTGTATGGAGAATTTGATAAATTTTATTTGAAATAAGTGCGAGCTTACTTAGTGAGAAAAAAAAAAGCAAACTTATAATTCCAAATTTAATCATTTTGAATGAAACGAAAATCCCCTAATTGTTTTGAGTGGTGTATATAAAATTCAGGAAAATTAGAAATCGGAGAATGAAAATTATGGTAAATAGAACACAATAAACAGCGAGTTTGATTAAGTAGATGGCGCTCAGATCGGAGGCAACTCAGCTCTTTTCGGATCAGCTGGCTCGAGTTGAAAATCTGCTTCAACAAGAGCGGGTAAGCGCAAGAAACCAGTTCAGAAAATTTCTTCGCGCTTCTTCAGATTGGAGCAGGTTTTCAGAAACCAGGAAACCAGTCTCACTGAGAGCGTACCCTAAGGGGGCTATATCAAGGCCGTACCCCCCAATTATCAGTGTCTTTATCTTTTTTTCCCCGAAATGTAACTGGACCAGCTGGACTAGGGCACAAAATACAGTCTAGACATTGCTACATGGGATTTTTTTTTTCTGTGCGGGGAAAATCCGTTATCTCGAAGACTGAAGTGATTTTCAAGGAAAGCCGGTGTCCTTGGCAAGGCAATAAATTTTTTGGGGGGATCACAAGATTGACTCTGGGGACAAAAGGGGGCTTGGCTTATAGTTGTACAACTGTCTGCTGCTGTTCCATCTTTCAGTAGCAAGAGCAAGGGCGTACCCAGGATCTGATTTAGAGGGGGGCAGGTAATGTTATGGGCCCCCATTTTCTTGGTTGGATGGGCCCCTTTTGGGAATTTTCCTTTGATAACCCCCCCCCCCCTTCGTGTTTCTAATGTCATATGGTTTACTTATAACAATTCGCAGCAAGCAGTTAATTGGATTTTTTTTTCATTATTATAAAATTTATTTATCCCACTCTCTCTCTCTCATTTATAATTATAAACGGGGTAAATAATCACTAGTTAAATCATTTTTAATTACTAATTAAACCAATGGGAATGTTTCAGGTCATATATAATGCTCTTGTTTGCATTTTTCATCAGTACTGGATTTCATTGGTTGCTTCGGTTTCCTGTAGTGCGATTTCATATATTCGTTGCTTCGTTTTTACTCTCAAAATGACCAATGCAGATGTACATGTTTTCGTTCCATGCAGACTTTCTTTAACATATGTTTTCAACAACCACTAGCACAACAAGAAGTTGGCATTTAAAAATTTATTAAGTGAAATAGTCTTAGAAAACTCATTTTCGAATGCGAAAACATAAGTAATTCCAGGCAACAAACCGTTGGAGCCCGTTAGAGCGGTTTGCCAATCACGACGTGAAACTACCCCATTACCTTACATTTATTTGAACTGCAATTCCTCCCAATTACATTTTTCGGAGGAGTTTTGTTTCAGCCGATTCAACTATTTTTTGCCAGAAGCCTGTAGTTTTTTCTAATAAAAAAAATCGTTTTGTGATCAAAATATATTCACAAATTTGTTTTTAAATATTCTTAAAAGAAATCTGAAGTTTTCCACATTAAAAAATGCTTGGTTAAAAAATCTAACCAAAATAATACTATAACCAAATTATTGATTTAATTTTTTTTTCTTTTTTGCTAATAACTATTCTAGCTTATATCTTTCGAAGTATCTTGCCTCATATTCATACTTAGGTCAAACCTCAATGATCTAAAACATACCCTCGAAAAACATACCCCTTTATCAAGCTCGAAAACATAGACTTTTCAGAAAAATCCTATTTTTACTGAAATAACAATTTATCTCTTTTATCATTTTCTTGTAAATTACATTGATTTTTACTATACAATTGTTTAAAACGACAAATAAAAGAATAGTTTTACGCACTAAATTTGTTTAACCAGTTTTTTGCGATTGATGCAACCAGTCTATGCGTTCTCTCAAAGAGGCCCTCTACACTCTTAAAACAAAGGAGTGAAATAGACTCCAGTAGGAGAAGTGCATTTTCGACACTGAAAAGGAGTGAATATTAGATTGAGTTCAAATCACTCGTTTGGAGTGATACTGTCGCAGGTTTAACATACAAAGGATCCACTCCTTGAGGAGAAGTGCATTTTCGAGACTGGAGAAGTGAAAATTAACTCAAACTGAGTTATAATCGCTCGTTTGCTTTAAGAGTGTATTATTTATTATGCCATTAAAAAAAGGCCCCACACCTTTCTTTCATTAGGTTTCTTTCATTTTCTAAGACTATAAAATCTTGCATCTTAATGTTGAAAAGCTAAATTTTGTCAGAAAATTTGGCTTGGTTTAAAACAAAATTCGGAACCTCTTTTATGTATATATAAGCCCCAACTCCACCCAGGGCCCTATCACCGAATTGGCAATTGAAGACAGAGGGTTCTCCTTTAAAAATGTAAAGGGACCCTCCAAATTAGCCCTTAAAATAAACCGTGCTATCACCTGCTGTTTTGCCAACAGGATAAGAAGGGTATTGGATTACAAGGGTATAGTAATTTGATATAACATTTACGTTGTCTTGTTTACTGTATGGTAAATGTAACCTTTAATTTTACGCAAGATGGTAGCCCATTACAAGTCTCTTGGTCTCTCTCAAGTCTCTTGGCCCATTAGTTGTCCATGTTTTAAACTAAACGATGTATGGGGGCCCCAAATTCAGGAATGACTTCACATGCAAAAAAAAGTCTTGATAGGATTAGGGGGCCCAGAAAGGCAGTGGGCCCAATTGATATTATATTGGGCCCAATTTGAAAAAAAAAGTACTTAAACCCCTTTTATACATAGAATATACATCAATTGGGGGCTTCAGTGGGCCCAATTACTAACAAATGGCCAGATTTTAAAAATATGTAGATCCCGTTTTGCGTAAATTATTGGGCCCCCAGAGGCCAACTCAGGACCAATTGCAAAAATGTGGGCCTCAATTCGAACATCATTCGTGGTCCCCTTTTATATCAGATTATATAAAAGGGCCTCCAGGCGCAAAGTGGGCCCCTGGGCCCGACTGTGAACACAATAGCGATTTTTTTAATGCCTCTCCTTTTACATATATTATATACCGGGGCCCCCATAAGACCGGGGCCCACTTCACCCTTTCTAGAGGGGGGCAGCTGCCCCCCTCTGCCCTATGGTGGGTACGCCCATGAGCAAGAGACCATCTACTGAGGAGGAGGGGAGGTCGGTTCCTGGTCGCGTGATTTGAAGTAAATCCTTTCTATTTATTTGCGAGTGTTTTTTTTAACGTTGTGCAAAAATGAAGGCTAATTTTTATCACTTTTTTCCTTGCTTTTCTAATGCTCAGAATTTTCGATTACTATTATTACTTTATTAAGTAATAAAACTTGTTAAAGAACTGTTGTTTTTAAAACAACTCTAGTAGAGCGCAATTGTTTAAAAAGAACATAAATAAAACATCTCTAATTCTAAGGAGTATTTAAAAAGTTTTTCCTTGGTTGGCCCAAGTCCCCGGTCAGCCCCCCCTATAAATATTTTCTGAGTGCGCCACTGATTGTAAATAAGTTGTATTTCTTAAATTGTAGTTTAAAGGGTCGTTAATTGTGCAGAACGATCTGTTTTTACATAAATATAGAAGACTATTGTATACGTATAGTTGTCTTATATTTAAAATAGGGTTATCAAAATTTTCTGGATCGCACTTTAACAATCGAATCAATCTGGATTGAGTATTTATTAAAGGTCTGATATTATTTATGTAGTCGCCACTCCATGCATTATTATTGCATATGTATTGCATTATTATATGTCTATTGCATATGTATTGCATTATTATTGATTGAATAAACGCAAAGTATAATTGTTTTTAAAATATTTTACTGATACTATTTTTTAAATAATAAAATGCATAAATACCAAAATGTAGCTTATAATTTACCTTTTTTTACATGTAATTTCCATTTAAATATTTGATCGACATACAGTTCAAGATATTTTATATTTTCTACTCGGTTTATAAGAGGGCATTCACAAATTGAAACAATTAAACTTCTGAAATTGTGATAATTTGAAACAATTAAATCTGCGAAACACGGTAAACGAAAATAGTTATTTTTGGCATTAAAAACTTTAAATTAAAAGCTGCACGAATGTTGTGTGGAAGCGGTTTAAGGGATAGATTCTGTTACAAACCTACTAGTTTAATCTTAACACTAAAAATTAACAATAAACGAGGTAAGTAATTCTTTTAATTAAATAAATATTTATATCAAAATTCATATTTCCTAAAATGCAATGAAATTAATTTAAGTTAAAAAAACCTCTAGTAGTCTGTCCCTCGATATTTTTTAATTTCTTGCAAAAAAAAAAGCAAATCTTTTAAGCGCAAAAATAGTCGTCCGTCGTCAAGAAAATTCGCGGTGTTAATGAATCTCCTCTCTTGCTCAACTATGCACCCCTGCAACAAATGCCCAGAAGCCATGCATGTGTTGTGGGAGTGACTTGTCCCCAAGTAGCTGGACACTTCTTTTTTTAATTTTATTTTTTTGTCTATCCTGGGGGTTTCTGCCCCACTGTATGGGGTTAATGACGGGTCAGAGTTACGGAGAAGTTACATTTCACCATCGCTTAGTGGTAAGCTTATGCGCTCAAAGTCAAATGGATAATTGTACGAACTACAATTGAAACGAAGTGAACATTTTGCTAATAATAGTCTTTGTATAGTTCTTTATAAAAAGCGTAATCTTTAGTTTAAACGAGTTTAATGAGAAATTCAAATTTTTCTTTAAAAAAACTTTCACATAAAACATGATTTCACAAGTTTTATAGACAAACTTCACAAATTTTGTTTCCAGCATATTAATAGAACTCTTTTATAGGCACTGAGCTAGAATTATAGGGTTTTATAAGTAATTTCATTTTTTATAGCTGGTTTTTCAAAGCAACAATTTTTTTTTCTGAAAAATGCATTTTTTAACGAAAACCCCTAGTATTGTTTCTCGATGAACAATAATTTTCCCCTTCTCAATATATCCCTTATATTTTAATTCATTGACTTTAACAACATTAGCATTGTAACGTTAGTAAAAGGAAATTTTTCGTAAGTAGTTTTTTTGAATTAAGATTTTGCTTAACAGAGTTTTACTCCCTAATTTAACAACTTAATAGCTAAAAATGAATTAAAGAGGAGTTTGTATTCTCGATTTTTTTTCTGTATTTTATCCATAAACGTGTTAAAATTATATTTATATGCTTAATAAAAATGGTTTTCAAAAAATTTATCTCGAATGTAGGTGGATAACTTAAAAGGATAATGTTTTTCCTGCATCTGCATCATTAGTTCGTTTTATCCCGACGACTAGCCTTGCCTTGCCTGACCGGAGAGCTGAGCCTTCGTACCCCCCCCCCCCCCCTTCCTGCTGCCACCCCCTGTCTGAGGAAACATATTCATTAGTTTGGGTTTAACTTGAGTTAACACTGGATTTTGTTTGTCCTTTAAAAACCTAGATGGCGCTACGATTTTTGCCATTCGCTTATGCCTGTCTGACGTCATGGTTTTGCGAAGATGTGAAGGAGCATTCACCCATCGGATTTGGAAGTAAATCGTTTCAAGAGGTCTAATTCTAGCCTTCAGCGAAGAGTTTAAACACAGCTAATGACGCACCTCAACCTAAAACCGTGGACGTGTAACGAAGATGATACCTGAGCAGTGGCACTAAAAGGAATGTCGGAGCATTTTTATATTAAAAAAATCAATGCAAATGCACTATTGCAGCTATTAATTAATATCTAAATTATTCGAACATTGCTATATTGCAAGATTATTTATTTCAATATCGAAGTAAAGTAATTTGCAATATTGCTGGTACTTTTATAAAATATTAACATTGCAATATTGCAAGAATTTTGCTCCAACATTGAATTTGATTGATCGAGTTAAGTTGATATATGTGCCCCGCCTTTAGGCTTGAATTTGATTAATTTGCAATATTACTGCAATAATATCCCCTGGGCCGATTATCGATCCCGGCCTGTTAACTCTTTTAAAAATTTGAGAAAATTCCATTGAATTTAGCGTTGTTGTTGAATTAAGTTATTATTATCTCAATTTACATTTCATTAAATGAATTGCAAAGCATGCTTCGTGAGTTACAGGAATAAAAAAAAATACTTGCTCAGTCTGGAAATTGTCTGCTTTTATTTACGAAATGGAAAATAGTCGTTAATTTTATATAATCTTAAAAACTAAGAATCATTTCAATTATGATAGTATTTGAAAGTTTGATAGTTTGATGAATTTGCATACATTTAAAACAATTGTCATGCTAGATACAAACTGACAAACTTTGCAATATCTCTCCACTTTTTGGCAAAAATGAATTATGAAGTTATTTTAAAATTCTGTGACCCATCTGCAAATATCAAAGGAATAATCTGTGTCACCAATGAGTTAGTCAAATTCTAAAACACTTCTTCACATATAATTGTTACAACAAGTTTTAGTTAACAAATTAATTTTATTTTATTAAGAAAATAGACACTAAAAAACTTGAAACAGTTCTTTATCTGATTACCAGTTCCTTTTTTTTTAAATACCAAATAAGTACTTCCACAATATACATTTATTTTAGAGAATTAATTAGAACAAAGTTAAAAAATAAGCAAATTAAATATATCTTTACAACAATAGTGAAAAATCTAATTTAGCAACGATGGAGTTTTATGGAATAATCTGTTTGCTTACAAGGTATCTTTTAACATTTTTTTCTTTGACCATTATGATTTAAACAATTGTTCGATGTTTTTTTAATTAAATAATAAATATTGAAATAGTAATAAGTTGAATTAAAATGCTTAAAAAAAAATTAGGCAATAACCATAATGAAAATAATACATCTAATTATATCAAGACAGACAGGCAAGAAGGTTGCTTTTCTTCAGGCTTCCAACTTAAAAATCTTTGATAAAAAAACATTAAAAAAAACTTAGAGATGTAAAGGTTATGTAAATTTTTTTCCCTACATCATCAACTAAACCTAAACCGACATTAAGTTTGCAGTATACAAACGTTCTACGAGAAAAAGGGTAAATAGATCCCATTTTCGAGTGCGAGAATCGAATGAAAAAAGGTGTTTCACATTCAATAAACAATTTTATTTGTTATTTCAAGACATAAATTTTTATTTTATATAACACTCTAACTGAAGCTGAACTAATAGTTCAGCTTCAGTTAGAGTGTTATTTTAATTATTTTTTCCTTCGATTTTGACGTAACAGGGCGCACGAATATCAGGATCAAAGCAGCAACCAATCGGAGCATTCGATATTTCGGCGCCAGCAGCGTTGTTTACGCAGTTTCCTCCACCTACTACATTTCTCTGCTGCAAACTTAAGGTCAGTTTTGGTATAATACAAGTGTGCTTTATTTTCCTCAATCTACTAATATTCTTTTATGTTGACACCAGTGGTTAAATAGGGTAGTAATATTTTTATACTTGATTAGGTATCACAAGTGTGAGTATTTTTTGGTTAGGTATTTTTTCAAAGAATTTCCAAAATAAAAAAAAATGTAGAGACATCTTAAAAATAAACCCGAGTTTAAAAAAAATCTAAGGCTCTTGGAAAAGGCGTATAAGTGGTAATAAATAATAAAGGCGTATAAGTGGTAAGTGGTAATAAACAAAAACAAATAATCACATTTTTAAGCAGATTACAATTATTTTATCATTTAACACTATATGCAGAAGTTTTAACATAAATAAATGTATTCACTTCCATATACATGGAGACTTAATGTTGATCTTGAAATATCAAAATCTTTCCTTCTAAAAAAAAGACACATCTACTACAACTAAAACTAAACAATTTTGTGTGTTGTCAAAGCAACTATGCTGAAAGAAATGAATCAGCTCAAGATATATTAAAACTTCAATGTTAGGAAATTTAAAAACCATTGAATTAATTAGATAATCATCAAAACACATAAAAAGGAAAGGCTAAGTGCATGATCAAAGAGATTTGTGGAAGAACAAGCAATTTAAAAAAAAAAAGATTTATGTGTGAATGAGCATATTATGCATTCCTATAAAAGTAACATTCTCAGTACATTCATAAAATTAAAGTCAGGTATTCTTTTTATCATTTGCAAATACCACTTCGAACTGATCTGTGCAAACACTTTACAGTTTTTTTCCCCTTGTTTTCTCTTTTTTTTGTTATAGGACATCTTGAATTATTACAGCCAAAAACGGTTATAGTGAACCCGCTATGGAACCAACGCTTGGTTCACTATCACCAATTTTGCTGGAATAAAATTTTACATGAATCATTGAATTGTGTAAGGGGTTAGGGTAGGTTACTATAGGAGTTTGACTAGACACACCTTCTAATAATCAGGAAATGTGTGTGAGGTTGGGGTGGGGTGGGGGAAGGAATGGGTTGGAAGAAAAGGTTGGTTCCTGGAACCATTTACTATGGAACAGGTTCAGTTTCAGTGTGTCAAGATCGGAAGGGCAGGTTGAAATTTTACACACTGTTTTACGATTGCCATGCCGCTTCCACTTGCCACTTATGAAAACTTGAAATATGGAAATCCGAAGAAAAAATTTGAAGAAATTTGGTCCGCTACAAACCAATTATAATTTTTTCTAAGCAATTATCCATATAAAATAACGTTAGCTTAATAGGAGTTCGGGAGGGACTACTAAAAAGATTCACTACAAGCGAGGATTCACCACATCCCAGGTTCATTATACCGGGGTTTGACTGTACAATTTGATATCATTTAGGGTTGCACCGAATACCAAATTTGGCCGAATACCGAATATTCAGCCCAAGTCTTAGCCGAATATTCGGCCTGCATAAACCAATTTTATTTTTTTGTCAGATCCAAAGTAAGTTGTATTAATTATTCATCAATTTTAATTCAACATAAACATATAGTACACAAGTGCATGGTAATTGTAATACGAAATAGCTATTACATTTTTTAATTAAAGCAAAACATATTAAAGTAGTACTCGCTTGTTTGAAATCCTTGTTATTAAAACTACTTTTAGAAAGTGTTTGAAACTTAGTAAAATCACAACAGAAAAACAGAAGTATAAAAACTAAAACAGAAGTTGGTAGAAAAGAATGTAGAATGAAAATTAGAAAAAAATAAACCATGGCTTACAATATTGTTATACAATTACAATATTATTTTTTAAAAATACTATATTGAAAAAATTACAATTCTGATCTATAAAGTAATTATTGTTTTTTTAAAGCCCACTCACTGCTGCTGTTGCTTTAAAGAGACATGCTTATTTAATACAACTTGAGTAAAGCTTCATTTACCATTATAAATATCACAAACTTAAGAATTCGAGTCTATCAAAAAGAAAACAAGTCCTGTTTGGGAATTTTCAAAGTTTTAGAAGATGATAACATGAAGAAATTTGAAAAAAAATATTTCACTATTCGGCTGACTATTCAGCCATATCGAATATTCGGCTAAAGTGGTTGAATACCGAATAGTAACCGAATATTCGGTGCATCCCTAATATCATTTCACTTCAGAATGGTACTTGCGGACATGTCTCCTGAGTGCTCTACGTTCGCGAAAGGCTTTGTAGCATGTGTCGCAAGAGTGCGGCCTCTCCCCGGTGTGAATTAAATGATGTTTTCTGCGGTCGGAACCCCTACTAAATGCCTTGGGACACAATACACACTTGTAGGGCTTTTCACCAGTGTGACTACGCAAATGACATTTAAGGTCCGATTTCGCCCTAAATGCCTTAGAACACATTTCACACTTGTGAGGCCTTTCTCCAGAATGTAAACCCAAATGTGATCGCAAACTTTCCATTCGATTAAATGCTTTTTTGCACACTTCACAGACAAAAGGTTTCTCCCCAGTGTGGGTCAACAAATGTCGCTGAAGATCCGATTTCCACTTGAATGAATTGCTGCACAACTTACAGCAGTGTGCTTTTCGTTCAGCATGCGTCAAGCAATGTTTTCGAAGAGTGTTTTTTTGTCGGAATGTCTTATTGCAGACTTTACATACATGAGACTTATCTTCAGAATGTAACTCCAAATGAAATCGTAAACTTTCCACTCGATTAAACGCTTTTTTACAAATTTCACAGACGTAGGGCTTCTCCCCAGTGTGTGTCATCATATGTCGCTGAAGATCTCGTTTATGCTTAAAGGCCTTGGCACACACCCCACAGCAGTGTGCTTTTCCTTTAGCATGCACCAAGCAATGTTTTTCTACGTCTGAGTTTTGGAAAAAAGCTTGGTCACACACATTGCATAAGTAAGGTTTATCTTCGATTTCATCCATAAGTGACCGACAACTTACCCTGAAGATATTTTTTTAAAAACTTGTTTGTTGCAAGCTATTCTCTGTAAAAGTTGTCAATATGCCAACCCAATTTGCTGGGAATCGAGACTTTATTTTTCGCACGCCTTTTCTTGGAAATAAAACTTGTTTGCCTTCCTCCTATAGCCAAAGTTATATTCTTGTTCCTATAGAAAAACAATTGAAATTTCATAATCATAAAGCAAATAGATGTTAAGGGGGTATAGGACACAAAATCTTCAAAAAAAAATAAAAACAAATTATTATTATCATAAAAAATAACACACATATTTTAGAATAATTTAAAACAAAAATTTTATTTATATCTGCAGTAGAATGTGAGATGTGTAGTTTTTTGTGTCATGACATCTGTGTTAGCCAACCACGTTTATAATCTTTGCTTCCTCGTAATATTAGATAGGAATAACTTTATCGAATCCTTAGTTGTTCGGTCGGTTTGGAGCGCTTCAGTAAGGAAAGGGATAAACTTCAAAGCTGTTTTTCTCCTTGATCGTGTTTTCGATGATTTTTTTACTTTAAATTGATATAACTCAAAATCTACTGCCCATAGAGTGTCAAAATTTTCCACTCATATTTTTCAAACATATATCTTTAATTTGTCTTTAGGGATTAGTTGTAAAAAGTTTATTTTTTCTTTTATTAATTTTTATAAAAAAAGTGAACTAGTGAAATTATTAAAAAAACTTCAATAATTTTTTTTAAAAAAAACTATGGCAAATAAGAAAAATTGGTAAAGACAGTTTGTTAAATACATTTTTCTGTTTATAAAAACGCTAAATATTTGTTAGCCAATTAATAAGTTTTTGACTTATAACAAAAATAAGAGACATCACTTTTTGACACATTTTATTTTTAAAAAAAATAAATAATGATAATTCAAAATCTTTGACTATCTAAAAGTGTAAGTATATATAGCATACATTTATGGAAAAAAAATTATATTGATATCTGCAATATTAAAAAAAAAAGTTAAAAGTGTCCCATACCCCCTTAAGTAATACTATTAAATAAATAATAAACTCTTAAGCTACAATTATACAAAACTGATATAACATTTTTGTACTTCCCTTGAAAATATAAATTTAAAATTGTTTGAGGTTCTCCAATTAAGGGGACGCATTACCCTAAATATTATTTCTAGAAATAATAACATAAGCTTGTAATTTATATTGGTTTTGTATAATGTTCACTCTAAATAAAAAATTGCTAGCAATAAAAATGAATATTCGCAAGTAGTTTTCTATTTATTAAAAAAAAAGTCAAAATTTTGAACTTTTTTTAAACCCTACTCTTCCTTCAATTTTAAGAATAACTTCACCAAACTTTTATGGTTTCTTTTTAGTACTATTTGTTCAAGAACTATGCATGGATTTTAAAATGTGAGCGACAGTTAAAAAGTAATACGCATTTACAGTGAAAATCACAAAAAAATACAAATTATTGAATTCAACATTTTTTTTTAAAAATAACTATACATAGAAGACCTTATTCCATGCACAATTTTGGGCATAATATATGTAAGAACACAGGTAAAAAATTTCAAAATTCTAACTTTATTAGCAAAAAAGCCTTAGGGATTTATTAAACACAAGAATTGAAAAACAAGAAACAGAGAAAAAAAGGTTGAAAGCAGCAAAAAAAAAAAAAAAAAATATTCAAACTTATAGGAATGACTCCAGAAAATATTTAATAACTTTTTTTCTACACGAGATATCATTATGAAACTTTCAGTAAATGTTTAGAAGAATATTGTAAATAATAAAAAGTAAAAACTGAAAAATCGACATTTTGACCAATTTTTGGGTAATGCGTCCCCTTAAACCGATTAATTATTTCTACAAAATTTTTCATATGTGTTTAGGATCATTGCTGATTTTTTTTTTCATTTATATATATATATTTCATTCATTAATATAGAAAAATAAATCTCAGGCTTTTGAAGGATGTTGAGGGGCTACAAATTTTACTGTTGCCCAGGACCCGAAAAGTTTGAAGTCGAGCTCTGTATGGTGCACTGTTAAATCGTACCTATAATAATAAAAGAAAGAGTCTGTCTGTCTGTGGATCGTAAAATACCTACTTAGACTGCTCTAAAAAATTCGAAATTTTTAATATAGATTCCTTTTAATACCTACGTGTGCACCTGAGGCTTAGTTTTTTTCATATTTGATTACGATTTTTAATTAATATAATTAGTTTAAAAAAAAACGTCATCCACCTGGGATTGCGGGACCATAACAGGGCTTGAAAATACGTGGACCGGGCCGAAACAGGGGCTTGACGCCATCCTCTATTAGTCTGATTGATTGAGTTTGGTTGAGATATGCGCTCGCCCTAAGGCTGCTTCATCCTCTATTAGTGTTTGCTTTTTTAAGTGTGCATGCGCCAACAGGAATTTAATTTTTTTGTGATTTTGAGTGTATTTTCACAAGTAAGCATGCCTCTGAAAAGTAAGCAATGCAAAGTTAACGGGTTCCCAGTAAAGCGGGACCATACTGCTAGTATGGTCATAAATTCGAGTGGTCCAGTGCATAGTTTGGAAGCAAGAAGGCTTTCAAGTTTGGAGTGTTTCATGCATTCGTTTGATAGAGTTTCAAAGCAAATCAAACATTCATTTAACGGCTCATCCTCCAAACCAGAAAACACAAAACCAGCTTTAAGAGTGTTCAGCACCCCAAAATCGGTGAAAAAATAAAATATTGGGTTACAATACTATTACAACCTTTATTAATACTGTCACAAAGTATCAAGACGATTGGAAAAGATTTTTGACATTAAAAGCCATTCTATTTAACCCTTTACTTAGGGAAATGGGTAAACAATAAAAACTTTAAACACGTTTTTCGCAGAACTTGATTTTTTGAACTTCGATGTACCCTTTCTCAAAAACTATGCTATGTTTTCTTGTAAACTTTTTTTTATATGAAGTAATACATAGTATAGATTATTCTGAGGTTATAAATTTTAATAAAACTAAAGTGAAAAAATTTTATGGGGCACAAAAGTGAAAAATTTCATGATTTTTTGGGTACTTAAAAACTTATTTTATTTAAAAAAAATTCTAACATATATTAAAAAAAAGCTTTTAACCTCAGATTAATGTATAAGGTTGGTATAACACACAGAGAAAATTTTAAGATGATCTGATCAGTAGTTATTGTGAAAAGGTGCCTTGCAATTGGCCAATTTAACATTACCGATATACAACATACTGAACCCCCTTAAGGAATCAGGGTTATATTTCAAAAAATATGTTTTAGGTTTACTGGCTATTTCTGCAAAACTTGAACTGGAAATTGACTTATCAGCATACTCACAACTTGCACAATCAGATGTAGAAATTCCTCCATCGTTTGCTAGTTTCGTCTTTCGGCAAGATCCCTTCCGAAGCCAAGTGTTAATATTGATGCAACAGCAATTCACTGCAATCACAAGAACATATGCTATATCAGCAGAAAATACACCCACACTGACAAAAAATTACACATGTTCAAGAAGTGGGAGAAGGGATGCAAAAAGGTATTAGAAAGAAGACCATTGACCTTAACGACTGAAGAGTAATTGAACAAGTAAGAAATTGTTTGCATTTGCACTTTACCATATTAACTACATCTGCGGCACCATGGCAAACTGTGCTGTACTAACAGAACTGACAAAAGAAACCAAAATGTGATTCATGTTCAAGAAGGGATGTAAAAGGTATTAGAAAGAAAACTGTTGACCGACCTTGATGACTGAAAAATAGAGTAATTGAACAAGTAAGAAATTATTTGCATTTGCACTTTACAATATTAACTGCATCTGCGGCACCATGACGACAGATCTCAGTGAAACATTAAAAAAAAAAGACATCATTCCCAAACTTGACAGCATGGTAGTATCTTTATAAATGTTCAATTAAAATGGATTTACAGTATAACTTTGTTTTTATAATTTAACATTTGAAAAGCTAGGGAGGGTTAATCGTTACCCAACAATTTGTAAACCCACGCTTCTAGAATGTCCAAGCTTGTTTCGGTATGTGATCGATGTACTTTGATCGCCAAACTTGTTAATGAGAAATTTTTTTTTGGTGTGTAATTAACGAGCGATAAATAAATTTTTCTGGCAACCAATACTTGTCAAAAGAAGGGGATATTAAACGAACATTGCAAGCATACATTAGCGGATAGAGATATGTTGAAAGCTCGGAAAGTCGCCAGGCTAGCGACTAGGATTTAACTACGCTTTCTACTGTAGTATATAAAAATCCTTTAAAAAAAATTCTGTAAAATTATGCAGAATTAAAAGTATACAATGTCAAAAAGTCAAACCTTTTAAAAAAAAAAATATTCACTTTTTTTTCTTGCCTTGTAATGCTTTTATATCCATCCTATTTAGGTAAATAAATCGTTTTTGGAGGTTTATTTCTTTCCCTCTGTGAAGAGTTAAAACACAGCTAATGACGCTTTTTAACTTAAAACCATAGTTAATTAATAAATGCTAGTTATTTTTTAGTTAGCTAGTTAATGCATCAATTTATAAATGCTAGTTTGAAGAAACATTATGGGAATATTTCTTCTGGCGTCACAATCTTTAAACTGCAATTTCATTGGTTGTTTCGTTTTCCTTGAAAAAGTTTTGAAATAGCGCATTGGTTTGAAACAGTTTACGCGATTCGAACTGCGATATTATTGGTGTTGTTTCGGTTTTTTGGGGGGAAAGTGTTGAAACAAGCCTATTGTCTGCCACAATTTTTATTTATTCAAAAATATTTAAACTAACAAATATTTATCAAACATTGCAAAAGGTTATTAATATGATAATGCAAGATTTATTATTGTAATTATGGAGAAAAAAAATTCAAATACAGTATAATTTTATTTCCATACATATTCGGTTTGTGTATACACAAAACATTTATTTTTAGGAATTAACATACATAAAACAAAGTTAAACAGTAGCATTTAAACATATCTTTACAACAATAATAAAATTTTGCATTAAGCAACGACTAGTTTTAAGGAATACTTTTTTTTAATTACCATTCTATTATATTAGAGGTGAATACAAGAAATTACATTTTGTTTAGACATGATTAACTTGTACGAGTATGCTTTATTTTCCTCATGTACTAACATTTATATAAGTTGATAACAGCAGATTTGCATAGTAAAAGTTTTTGTTCTTGATTACATGTTAGAATTCTTTGCATATTTCGAAGTTAGGAATTTCTTTTACGATGAATTTCGAAAGTGGCTTTCACAAAGTTTGTAGACAATTTGAACTTATGTGGACACACCTTAAAAATAACTAAAAGTATAAATTTATAAGGCACTTGGAATATGTGTATTAATAGTATTAGTAATTTATACAATGGAAATACAAAAACAAATAATCACATTCTAAACCATATTACAGTTAGTTTTTCATTAATTCTACACATGGAAGTTTAAACAACATATAAGACTGTATGCACATCTACATACATAGGGACTTAATGTTTATCTTCAATAGTAAAGATCTGAAAAAAAGAGACAAGAACCTACTTCAAATAAAATGTTTTATTTGTCGGAACGTCTTGTTGCAGACTCCACACGCGTATGAATTTTCTTCAGAATGTTCTTTTCTCTGTTATAGCACATTCTTCCACTTCAATCAATGTATTTTCGTATTATTCACCTCAGAGTGCAACAAGAGGTGCTTCTCGAGTGCACTACTGAGACGGAATGCTTTGTGGCACGTGCTACAGGAGTGGGGCTTCTCCCCCGTCTGGACTAGAATATGCTTCCCAAGGTCGGAACTCTTAGCGAAGCCCTTGTTGCACCATTCACACTTGTGATTCTTTTCCCTAGTGTGAGTGAGCAAGTGCTTTCGAATTTGGGAATGCAGCATGAACGCATTGGAACATATATCACACCTGTGAGGCCTTTCCCCGGTGTGAGTCAGCAGATGTCTTCGTAAAACGCAACTCTGTCGGAACGTCTTGTTGCAGACTCCACACGCGTATGGATTTTCTTCAGAATGTTCTTTTTTCTGTTATAGCAAATTCTTCCACTTCAATTAATGTATTTTTGTGTCATTTCACCTCAGAATGCAACAAGAGGTGCTTCTCGAGCGCACTACTGAGGCGGAATGCTTTGTGGCACGTGCTACAGGAGTGGGGCTTCTCCCCCGTGTGGACTAGAATATGTTTCCCAAGGTCGGAACTCTGAGCGAAGCCCTTCTCGCACCATCCACACTTGTGGTACTTTTCCCTAGTGTGAGTAAGCAAGTGCTTTCGAATTTGGGAATGCAGCCTGAACGCCTTGGAATAAATTTCACACTTGTGAGGCCTCTCATCGGTGCGGTTCAGGAGATGTCTTCGGAGGATGCAACTTTGTCTGAACGTCTTGTTGCAGACTCCACACACATATGAGTTTTCTTCTGAATGTTTCCTTTTCAGAATGTTCTTTTTTCTGTTATGGCACATTCTTCCACTTCAAATAACGTATTTTTGTGTCATTTCACCTCAGAGTGCAACAAGAGGTGCTTCTCGAGTGCACTACTGAGACGGAATGCTTTGTGGCACGTGCTACAGGAGTGGGGCTTCTCCCCCGTGTGGACTAGAATATGCTTCCCAAGGTCGGAACTCTGAGCGAAGACCTTGTTGCACCATTCACACTTGTGATTCTTTTCCCTAGTGTGAGTGAGCAAGTGCTTTCGAATTTGGGAATGCAGCATGAACGCCTTGGAACATATATCACACCTGTGAGGCCTTTCCCCGGTGTGAGTCAGCAGATGTCTTCGTAAAACGCATTTCTGTCGGAACGTCTTGTTGCAGACTCCACACGCGTATGGATTTTCTTCGGAATGTACGTCCAGATGCGTTTGTAAGTTTCCCTTCCGACTGAATGCCTTATTACACACTTTGCAGACGAGGGGTTTCTTCCCGGTGTGCGTCGACACGTGCTGCCGAAGATCCGATCTCAGCTTGAACGCCTTGCCGCATACTTCACAGCGGTGCGCTTTTCCTTCGGCGTGTCTCAAGCGATGTTTTCGAAGGGCGAGGCTTTGTCGGAACGACTTGCTGCAGACTTCACACGCGTGGGGCTTGTCTTCGGCATGCACGTCCAAGTGCGATCGTAAATTGGCCAGTCGACTGAAAGCCTTTTTGCACACCTCACAGACAAAAGGCTTCTCGCAGTGTGATAAAACAAATGTCGCTTAAGGTCCGATTTCCACTTGAATGCTTTGCTGCACAACTCGCAGCAGTGTGCCTTTTCTTCGGCAAGTGTCAGGCTATGTTTTTCTAAGTCTGATTTTTGGACAAAAACTTGGTCATCGCATAAATAAGATTTATCTTCAATTTGATCCATAAGTGACCAGCAACTTTTTTCTTCGAAATGCAGATTTAAAAGTTTAATCCTTTTTTAGAATATACAATTTCTTTTATCATTAAACTTGCCCTAGATTTGAATATACCATAGATATTCTTCTTCATATTTTACAAATGGTTAATTTAAATAATCCAGAAGAAATTTTTTGAAAACTTGTTTGTAACAAGCTTTTCTCTGTAGTAGTTGATTTATGTATGCAAAAAAATTTGCTGGGATTCAAGTCTTTATTTTTCGGCACTCTTTTTCTTGGAAAAGAAACTTGTTGGCCTTTCTCAAAAAGCCAAAATTTTATTCCTGTACCTATTGAAAAACAATTGAAATTTTATAATCATAAAACAAATAGATGTTAAACAGTACTTATTAAATAAATATTCAGGATGGGACACAGTAAAAGTTTAAGGCCAGAACCAAGCCTGACTGCCCCAACTTTCGTGAAGGTGTTCAAGCCAGTCACGAGCACATATTCCATTGCCTCGGTTTGACGTGGAAGGGTGTCAACAATGACCCAATTTTTTTTAAAAAAACTTTCTCAGGGTCACACACATCTTGGAACTGGTCTAGTTTTGACCCAGGGATATGTAAAAAAAATTAAATAAATAATAAATAGGGTTACCAGGTCAAAAAAGCATAAAACAGGACATTACTTTTAAAAAGCAGGACACATTTAAAATTGAGACAAAACCTTATTATTAGCACATTAAACATTATTACATTATATTATTTCGACATTATTTTTGGCATATTGTTCTACAAAACCAATTTTTCTTAATAAGTCCTTAACTTAAGATACATTGACATAAAACTCGATACAGGTCATTGTTAAGTTAACTAGCAATGCATAAAACACATTTTGGAGTAAACTAAAAAAGCTCATTACACTTCGAAATGTATACAAACTTCTTTAAAAATTTCAAAAATTAATTTAATTTTCAAAAATACGGACATTTAAGGATTTTTTAAAAATAAATACGGACAGCAGGACAGAGCCTCTAAATACGGACGTCTGGTAATCCTAATAATAAACTCTTAAGCTACAATGGGGTTGTGTCACAGAGAATCTGACAAAAGCTTCGTGTTCTTGTTTACTAACTTTAGAACTATTGTTTTGGTTAAGTGTCCTAATACGACATCAACACTGACAACACCTGCATAGACAATTTGTACAATGTACAGGCAAGCATGCTCATTTACCTCTATGCGCCTGCTCAAATTGTATATGCATGCACACGCAGGTGTTGTCAGTGTTGATGTTGTAGTCAGGACAACGCAATTTGAATTACTTTTGTTTCGGTTAAGTTGGTTGATTGGTAGACCTATGTTCAGGTTAGTATGCTTGGTCAGCACACAAACCTGATTATCTCTACCAACCAGTTTAACCAAAACAAAATTGATTCTAAAGATTTTAAAGTTAGAAAACAAGAATGTGAAGCTATTGTCAGATTCTCCATGATACAACCAAATATAACATTTTGGTATTTCCCTTAAAAATATAAATTGTTTGAGGAGCCCCAATTAGACTTTTACAAAAAAAAAATACATGTATTAGATATATATTTAAAATATATAATAAAAACGTCATAAATTCTTTAAATGTAGAGTATTGCATTTCCATTTCATGAGTTTTTTTACTGTCTAAAAAAACCAGAACTGGTCCTGAATTCGGGAACTGAACGTTTTTTACCGGAACAAGTCGGACATGTTTTATTATCCAATGTTTAATATAAAAGCCGAGATTTTTACTTAAAAAAATTATATCTAAATTACCTTGCAAATACAATCATTATGATCTTCAAGCAGTAACACTATAATACGTGCGAAAACTGACATCGCATCTGCTGCATGCCACAAAATAAACAAACGTTTTTATGCAAATCCACAAAAACATTACACGCCAATAAATATGGAACAATTTACATTTCTTACTTGTAGTCTATTGGACAGCTGAAGTTCCTTATGAAGGGAAATTTAGATTATTTTAGTCATCAAATAAATCATTAGAAAATGTGCCGGAATTAATTATCCCTTTATTTTCGATACCGAAACTCGATAGAAGACTGTATAAAACACGTCTGCGTTCATAACCAGCCTAAGTTTACTATTCGTTAGATTAAAGATTTTTATTAGACTCCTTAACGGTTGATATTTTGGCAACGTTTGGCATTTTTTAGGGTTGCTATAACTATCAAGTTGCATGAATAATCGAAGGTGTGGTTACCACATTTATATATTATCGCTTCTTGGCAGTATAAAAATGTCGCCAAATAAATTTGCCGTTATATCCCACAAATGTTAGTGAACGTTTACGTACTCAATTCACTAAGACTTTCTATTGGTTTAACTATTACATAGTCTTTAACGGCTGATTTTTTGGCGACGTTTGGCATTTTTTGGGGTTGCTATAACTTACAAGTTTTATGGAAGTTTAACATGTTTTTCTACCAAGTTTATTAGAATTCGCCATTTGGCACAGTGCAAATGTCGCCAAACGAAGAACCTCCATTATCCGCTAAAGTATAGATTAGTTGTAGTGGAAAATTTAAAGATTCTTAACTACTATTAAATAATAAAATCTTGCAAAAACATAAATTTTAGTATAAGTTAATTTTTTATTGAAGTTATGTCAATGAATAGGTAAGTCTAATACAAGGTAAATCGAAGGATAGAACAAAATTTGGGGAATTATTTATGAATACGTATTTTTTTAGACGTATTTCTTTAACAACTTCCACTCTAATCCGCGTTTGTTTTGGTTTTCAGAATTCAGTTCTCCTTTCCCAAAGGCTGTAAGGAGCCTAGTGGTCCGGACCCCGGGCTTGCAATCGGAAGGTTGAGAGTTCGGGCCCCGGTTGCCACTGAAGACTTACCGAGTATACGCGGAGTACGTGCTCGTAAAATCTGTTGGGTCCGAAAGTCCTGTGGTCGGTCATTGCGCAGTTCACCATGGGTACAGGTTCCTGGAGAAAATTTCCCTCCCCTTCAGGGACATGTCTAAATTGTGGAGGTGGCGACAGATGGCAACATCTGTCATATATGTTGTGTGTGTCTTTTGTTGTCCTACTTGACGATGGTTTATAAGCGGGTCCTTGCGACCAAGCACACAAGCCTGAAAATATATGTCAAACCAACCAACCATCATTTCCCAAACCAGACAATTTTGTGAATACTTATTGTAAAAAATTTTTGGCTGCATTGAATTGAAAATTCACATGGGCAATAATTTTTTTTAAAATTTTAATTAGATTTCATAGTTTTTGTATGTTTAACTTTCTTAAAAACTTTTGAAGCCTGGCTTTGAGTCAAATCCTAGTTGCTGGCCCGATCATTTTTTGGGCTTGGCGACATTTCAAAAATCCCGAACGCAAGAAACTTGCGATTGTTTTTTCGGTTAACTGAACTGTATTATTTTCTGGATGCCAGCAATTTTACTTATATATTCCCTTCTTTTGATTAGTGCACATGGTTGCCAGAAAATGTTATTTATTACTGATTTAGGTTAGCCCAAAGAATCGTGGCCGTATTTAGCTACTTTTCAAAAATCTTGCAAAGTCAAAATGACAACAAATAAAATAAGCGGACCAAGAAAATAAACTTTTACGTACCATGAAGAATTCATTAAATTGCAGACCAAATTTATAAAAAACGTAGAATTTTGGAATGTCGAAGAATAAATTTAATATTTGAAATAATTGTTAAGAATATAGATTAAAGATTAGTGAAAAAACTTCTGTAATTACATGCTTATTTCGCCAAAGGTTGCCTTCGTTACCAATTTGTCAGGGTTACCAGATTTGGCGTAAAATTGTTGGCCATGATTCTCCGGGTTAACTCTGATTTGAAGCCATTGAGAAAAAAATATCTTCATTTAATGCATTATTTTTATAACCCTATCTAAATATTTCTGAAACATTACTTTCAAGTGAAATAAAATTGTTTTCAATATGAAGTGAAGTTTTATTTCGAGATTTTATGCAACAATATGAATACAAAATAAAAATATTTTAAGATTATTTATTTGGGGTATTAAATATGAAAGGGTAATTTATATGTTTGAATTTATTTTTAATAATATTTATGTAGTATGTGTCTTTTAAATTCTAAAAACTAATTTATCGAACAAGTTCAATGGAAATACCCTAAACCACAGCTGTGCCGAAAAATATCGAAAACAGTGTTTATCCACGTTGAAAAGTTTTTTGTTAACAGGGATGCAACATTGACTATCTAGTCATTTCAGACTCGGCATCTTCCCAAGGACTGAGAGCCATTTTTTTGTGGCATCATCTAGGTGACTCTCGCTATTAATTTTGATGCACAGATTACAATGAAACTGAGCTTTCTGTAGATGTTAAAGAAACAATTAATAGTTACAACAATAACTTTTTTTTTCCATTTTAAACATGTTTAGTAAAAAAATAAAATTTATTGCTGTGTTAATTTGAATTTATAACTAAAGTAGAAGTGCTTAAGGTTAATAATTAACTATGTGTTTTATGCCTTAAGTTACATTAGTTTTAGGGTTATTATGTTTTCATTTTTCTGCTGGAAATCTGTCTAGGTATATAAATAGTCGTTAATTTTACTATTTTATATAATCATAACAATTTGAGGATCATTTCAACTTTGACATTAGAAAGTTAAATGCATCTCTATACATTTGTCATGATAAATACAATGAGAAATTTCTTTTCCATATTATCTCTCCATTTTTGGACAAAAATAAATTATTTTTACTATTAATGAAATGTAAACAGAATTAACGAAAGTAATTTCAAATTTAGATTAACAGATAGATAACAGATTTTTTAAACAAAAACACAACTTGCTAATTATGGTTGTAATAATGTTTAAGTTCAATAAATAGCAAAAATAAAAACATGTTGCACATACAGAACTTAAAAATACAACACAGCAAAAAAATATAAAAAATAGTGGGAATAGAGAGTGAAATGAAAACAACCAATGAAATCACTTAGCTGCAAGAATGAAACTGGAAATTTATGTTTTTTGTAAAAAGCCCCAATCGAGATAGATTACTCTTATATACCTTTAACGCACACATTATTCCATTTGTGGAACTGGAAATTGTTTTGAAGATAAAACTTCACCAACGTTATTTTCAAATGCAGTTACCATCTGTAAATATCACTAGCACAAATGATTTAGTCAAATTAGGGAAGTTCTAGGATATACAGTTCTTGCCATATAATTGTTACGTCAATTAAACAAATTTCGATAATTTGTGCAATTTTATTTCATTTAATTGACAAAATAGACACTATAAAACTTCTGCAAATATCTGATTACCAATTCATTTTTCAAATACAGTATAATTTTTCTTCCCCAATAATCACAAACAACTTATTTTAGAGAATTATGTAATTGGAACAAAGTTAAAACAGTAGCATATAAAGATTTTTAGAAAATAGCATACAAGATTTTATTATATTAGAGGCGGTGAAAACAAGAATGGGGACATTTTGTTTAGACACAATTAACTAGTACAAGTATGCTTATATAGTAATATTTTCTTTTCTCTTGATGATTACATGTCGGAATTCTTTGCATATTTTGAAGTTAGGCATTTTCTTTTACGAAAAATTTCAAAAATGGTTTACAGAAATGTTGTAGACATTTTAAACTTTTGCAAACACACCTTCAAATAAATCCAAGCAAAAATTTGTATGGTTATTGAATAAAGTGGAAATACAAATAATCTAATTTTGTAGTATATTCTAAATAGTTTTTCTTTAACTCTTCACACAGAAGTTTTAAAAACATTTTTAAAAGAAGCTAATCAAAAGAAAAGGTGATATGTGATCAAAGAAATGTGCGGAAAAACATGCAATTTATGTGACATTTTCAAAATTTTGTTTTAAATTTTGATTATATGCGACATTTTTGAAAAATTTGTTATTTTAATATCAATGAACATATTATGCCCTCCTTAAAAGATTACAATTTCCCTACATTCATAAAATTTAAGTTAGGTATTCTTTTTATCATTTGATTGAAGTACCGTGAGGTATTACATGACATTTTTGAAAAATTTGGTATTTTAATATCAATGAACATATTTGGCCCTCCTTAAAAGATTACAATTTCCCTACATTCATAAAATTTAAGTTAGGTATTATTTTTATCATTTGATAGAAGTACCGTAAAGTATTACGTGATATTTTTGAAAAATTTGTTATTTTAATATCAATGAACATATTTGGCCCTCCTTAAAAGATTACAATTTCCCTACATTCATAAAATTTAAGTTAGATATTCTTTTTATCATTTGGAAGTACCGTTTCCAACCCATCTGTGCAAGTACTTCACATTTTTCTTTATTTTTATAGCACATTTTTCTACCAAGCTCTTGAATTAATATACATTTCAGTATCATTTCACCTCGGAATGGTACTTGCGGACATGTTTGCAGAGTGAACTACGATCGCGAAAGGCTTTGTAGCACATGTCGCAAGAGTGTGGCTTTTCCGGTGTGAATTAAATGATGTTTTCGACGGTCGGAACTCCTACTAAATGCCTTGGAACAAATTTCACACTCGTAGGGCTTTTCTCCAGTGTGATTACGCAAATGCACTTGAAGTTTCGATTTCAACCGAAATGCTTTAGAACACATCTCACACAGGTGAGACTTTTCTCCAAAATGTAAACCCAAATGCGCTCGTAAATTCTCTATTCGATTAAATGCTTTTTTACACACTTCACAGACCGTAGGGTTTCTTCGCCCCAGAGTGTGACAACATATGTCGCTCAAGATCTGATTTATGCTGAAATGCCTTGCTACACACCTCACAGCAGTGTGCTTTTATTTTCGCATGCGTCAAGCAATGTTTTTGAAGAGCGTATTTTTGTCGGAATGTCTTGTTGCAGACTTCACACATATAAGGCTTACCTTCAGAATGTAGCTTCAAATGCGATTTTAAATTTCCCATTCGATTAAATGCTTTTTACACACTTCACAGACGTAGGGTTTCTCCCCAGTGTGTGACAACATATGTCGCTGAAGATCTGTTTTATGGTGAAATGCCTTGCTACACACCTCACAGCAGTGTGCTTTTCCTTTATCATGCGTCAAGCAATGTTTTCGAAGAGCGTATTTTTGTCGGAATGTCTTGTTGCAGACTTGACATACATAAGATTATCTTCAGAATGTAACTCCAAATGAAATCGTAAACTTTCCATCGATTAAATGCTTTTTTACACATTTCACAGACGTAGGGCTTCTCCCCAGTGTGTGTCATCATATGTCGCTGAAGATCTCGTTTATGCTTAAAGGCCTTGCTACACACCTCACAGCAGTGTGCTTTTCCTTCAGCATGCGTCAGGCAATGTTTTTCTAAGTCTGAGTGTTGGAGAAAAGCTTGGTGACACACATTGCATAAATGAGGTTTATCTTCAATTTCATCCATTAGTAACTTGCAACTATTTTTTTTCTAATTACCTATACAGTTTCAAGTGATTAATCCCTTTTAGAATATACAATTTCTTTTTACATTGAACCTGCCTTGGCTTTTGAATACCATAGATAATATTCTCGATATTTTACAAATGTTAAATTTAAATAATCCTGAAGATATTCTTTAAAAAACTTGTTTGTTACAATCTTTTCTCTGCCAAAAGTTGATTGAGGTATGGAAACAAATTTATTGGGATTCAAGTCTTTATATTTTCTGCACTCTTTCTCTTTGAAAAGAAACTTGCTGGCCTTCCTCATACAGCCAAAATTTTATTTTTGTTCCTATTAAAAAAACAATTGAAATTTTATAATTATTTTTACACAAATAGATGTTAAGCAGTTCTATTAAATAACAATAAACTCTTAAGCTACAATTGTACAAAATTAATTTTCCCTTCAAAATATAAATTTAAAATTGTTTGAGGTTCGCCAATTAGACCTTGATACAGTGAACCAGCACAGTTTTCCTCTTTCTTCATTTATTGCTAAATGTGTCATAAAGTCTGCATATCCTGCTAAAAAATTGCTTCATTTTCACAATTAACAACAAAATATAAACTTCTTCCATTTAACATAGATTGGTTTGGTTTGACATGTCACATCGGCACACAAAACCAATAAGTAACAAGTGAAAATGTTTTTGGTAACATTTTAGCTTGAAAACGAAAAGCACAAAATGAATAAACATTACAAAAAATACTTCATTTCTTCAACAGTTTTCATATGTGTTTTGAATCATTGCTAATTTCAGCGACGCGTTTACCAATAGTCATTGGTGGGAGAGGTGGAAGCCTGTGGCCCCAAGATTAAGAAGGCCCCCAAATTTCAAAGTAATAACAAATACCTAGACTTACAACTGTTTGCATACAAACAAAATAATTGACCACCGATTTCGCTTTTTCGTGTCTCCTATTACCGAACTATATACTGAAGCGTAGCATCACTGAGTTCTGAGAATTCCCTTACACACATGTGTGGGGGTTAAGTCGTTTAAATACCTCTGTATAGAGAGCTCTTTGATCGCTCCCGGGGGGGGGGGAGTGGGGGGGGTGACGCTCGGGTGGCGTGGTAGGGCTACCAAACCATGGGGGGGCCAAGGGTTTTGAAATTCTTGTCTCTTGTAATATTTAGCCAAGACCATGGTTTTTTTTTTCAGCTCTGATTGCGTCACTAGCATTACATGCTCCAAAAAGGAGGCGTGTAGCTCCAGTGCGACGATAAATTCAAAACCTAACCTTACCAAAAAAGTGGAGGGGGTATCACAATTCACAAACTGGTGCATCCACCATCATGCTTTTTATTTGTAAAAGTATTAGGATTTTTTATATTCTAATTTCCTGTTTGGGGGGGGGGGGGGAGGCGAAGAGCCCAAAATTCAGTCAGAGAAGCCGCCTATGGCCCCAACATCCATAAACGGGTCACTGTAACTACACATCAGGCTAATGTTTTTTTTTTTTTTTCATTTAACTAAACTAATATCTCAGGCTTTTGAAAGTATGTTGAGGGCCACAAAATCGTTACCGAAACCCCCGGGCTCCCGTGTAACCTACGCCCCCCCTACCTACCGGGCCGCCCTCCGGCAATACCCCGGGTACACCCGGGAAGAATCGTTATTACCCCCGGACGGTGCCCACCTAATTAAATCCGTTAACCCCCCCCCCACCCCCACCCGCACTTACCACCCCACCCATACAACCCGAACGCCACAGATGCTGGGCCCGAAAAGTTTTAAAGAAAAGTCGGACTGGAGGGGGGGTGTGGGGGCCATGTATGGTGCACTGTTAAATTGTGTATGGTCAATAGAGTGAAGAATTCCCTTACTGACATACAACTAAAGCATGATGGCATCTTTATATATGTATTTTTAATTAGATTTATAATAATAGTAAGTTTGACATTATAAAGTAGCACTACAAAAACCATAGAGGGTTAATATTTACCCAACAATTCGTAAACGCGTGAGCGATGCTTCATAAATGTCCAAGATGCTTTCTGCATCACAAGATCGGTGTTCTTTCTTTTAACTTCTTGGATTTCGCTTCGCCATCTTTAGAATTGCATCTCGTCTGGGGAAATCATGCATCACTGTCACTTGTATTTCACGCCTACATTATTTACAGGTTTGGTGAGATCTAAAAAAATGCCATGTACCAATTCTAGTATTTTAAATTTTTTTTAACCTTAGTGTCGAAGAAGATAAAATTTTTAAAAAACTATTAAGAAATATATACAAAATTCAAAAAATAAGGTAGAAATTTACTGTAACGGTGAACCGCTTGGCGAACTTTCCGAAATCGCGTCCAAAAGTCGATATTCTGGCAACTTTTCCTTTCCAGAACATAACTCTGACAACCATATTTCTAAATCAAAAGAAGGGAATATTATTCAAAAAAACTAAAGTTAGCAAACCGCATACAAAAGCAGGTAGATATGCGTTTTGAAGAAGGGTTATCCGATAAAGAAAAAAAAAAAAAAAAAAAAATCAATTCCAACGAACTAAGACAGCGTTTATGGGTTTTTACATCATTTCTCACATTGATATTATTTTACATATAATGTTGCAAGTAAAAATACAAATTCTATTTAAATAATGAAATCTTAAGTTGTTTTCACTTCAAGCGTTTAAGCCTAGAAATGACATTTTGTCTCTTATTTTACTTCTTCAAGTAGTCCTTTAGTTGAGGAGTGATATTTTTACGCTTGAACTTAACGATACATATTTAAAAATTTTTTATTTTCCACCTTTATCTAAGTACTTACATAAAATTTTCCAACCCATAATACAGCTAAACAAAAATTTACTCATAAAGTTAAGATGAATACCATTTTTATTTTTAACTATTTTTAAAACAGTACATCAATCTCCTCCAGAAGCATGCAATCTATTTGAGCAACCTTAAATAGATTGCCGAGTAAAATATAATCCAGACGCTATCAAAATTAGCATATAACTAAAAAAACCCGCCAAAAAACATTCACCGTCATATTTTAAATAAAATAAACTCAAAGCTACCAACGACCTGTCAAGAAAACACAATTACCATAACACCCATTTCACTTCCCCGATTCCCCGCGCCGTTTTCCCTTATCACCTATATTCACCCCCACCTCGCCCAGATCTGCACCACCACACTTCCCCAAAACCAGAGCTACCCCCCACCACATAAACCAAAACCCCACACCCCGCAACACCACAGTCAGAACACCCCTCCAACCCTTTACCTCTACCCCAATCAAGCACCCCAGCACCACCCACCCAAGACCCCTCCCCCCCCACTCAACCCCCAACCCCATAACCATCACACCATACCCCCCCTCCCCCCCCCTCCCTCCCATCCACAGCCCGAGAACACAACCTTCACACTCACCCCACCTAGAACCCAAAACACTCGCAAACCCCCCCCCCCCCCACATCCCACACCCCTCCCCACAAAAAAAAACGCGCACAACGGGGATTTTCTAAATAGCTAAGCTAAGCTCAAAAGTCGGGCCAAGGCCAGCTATTCAGGATTTACCAACCATGGTTTTCTTCATTCCTGTAATTTGTATATAAGACCTTTATAAAAATGTTCTACAAAATTATACACTATTAAAAGAGAGGTGTTAATGGGAGGACAATGTTTGAGAGTCTATATACAAAACCTTTTTTTCATAAAAGAATTATATTTTTAATTTTTCATTTGGCTTGTATCTCCATCTTATTTTAAGGGTACTAAGGTTATATTTCCTGGAGTTTTATTTCCTAGCTTTACGTGAAAGAGCTTAAAACACACTAAATGACGTCTTTTTAATTAAATAACTTAAACAAAAAATAAAACCCAAAGTCCATGTAACGAAAAGTTAGTGATACAAGTGGTGAGATTTGTCACAATAACAAAATATGAATTTTGCCATCGGTTAGGTTAGATTTGATTAATTATCATCGTACTAGATGGCTACATGAAAGCTATGTCGGCGAGGGGTGTCCGTACTTCAGGACCGCAGTCAAGTGACGACTCTTCACAATCTATTTCACCGTCAGGAACACCGTCAGTAACATCGAGATTCAGGACTTTCGACTTCAAAAATCAAAGAATAAGCAAAATCAAGCACTTTTATCGCACTGCATTCGGGGTCCTCAGTGAATTTTTTAAATGAAATTTTCTTCAGCCAGGCTAGATTTAGGTTTTGAATTATCGTACGTATGCATACTAGAGTTACGCAAAGGGCTATTGGTGAACTGGCCAGTTACTGCCTATTACACTGCCACCGTCTGCCTTACCATGCCACAATAATGTACCTACGTAAAAACATTTAAATACATAACTCTTAAAAATTTATCAAACATTAATAACGTTATGATTTTTTGTTAATGCAAAGTTTATTATTCAATTTATGAAAAAGAACCCCCCCCCCTCTCCCAACCCCCTACCCCCCTCAACACCACAACACAAAAGAACGAATTGAAAAATTTTTTGAAAATGAAAATACAAATTTATTTTTTGGAAGGCAATGGAAAATTAATTAAATTTTTTTTTTTTGATTTTAAAAAGCCATTGAGAATCTAAGGATCTTCATTTAAAAGGCTTATATTTTTTATTTCCCTACCTGAATATTTCTTGAACTTTTCTTTCAGTAGTTGAAAATTTGTTTTAATTATGAAATTGTTTCATTTTTCATGATTTTATGTAACAATATGAATACGAATCAAAATAAAAATATTTAAAAAAGAATTAGTTTTTTTTAATTTGAGAAAGAAAAATGTATGAAAGATAATGGTTAGTTTTTATTTATATTAATTATTTTATGTAGTTTTGGTACCCCCACCCCTAAATTCTTAAGACTAACTTATCGAGTATAGTTTTTTTATTGGAAATATACAAAACAGCAGCTGATCTGTAAAAGAGTTATAAAACAAATCTTTCATCCACTGGCAATAAAGGATAAAAACAATAAATTTTTCAGTTTTAAAATAACTGCTTAAATAAAAAAATAAGAATTTATTGCTAGCGTTAATTTGAATTAATAACTAAAGTGAAGTGCTTAAATGTTAAAAAAATAAAACATGTTTAATTGTCCTAATTGACAATAGTTCCATAAGGTATTGTTTTCAAGTTTTCCACAAGACTTGGGTTATACTTGAAGGTGTGAATACAATTTAATGAAGACAAAGATTAACTAGTACAAGAAACATATGCTCTTTATTTCCCTCATTTTACAATATTCCTTATATGTTGACAACAATAGATTTGCATAATACTATTGTTTGTTTTGGATTCCATGTCAGAATTAATTAGCGTAATTTTAGGTTAATTTATTATTTCTCCCCCAAGAGTAATTCCAAATGGCTTACAAGAAATTTTGTAGACTACACCTTCAATATAAATCAAAGACAAAATTTTTCTAAAGCTCGATAGAAAAGTGTAATAAGTGGGTACTAATACCAAAACAATAATCACATTTGAGACTTAATTTTTTATTAACTCCACATACATGAAGTTTGTAAAAAACATATAAAAAAAAATGTATTTGCTTCAACATACAT
>CM043112.1:74801186-75080102 GCA_023701765.1 Hylyphantes graminicola
ATTCTGATATGTAGAAAGTAAAAAAATAGTCAAATAAAACTGTATTGAATGGGCGGAACAAATCGATAGTAAGCCTAACGGGTGGCAAACCCTTTTTAAATCCCTGTCCCTACGACTTCACAAGCGTACCACCTGAAATGTTCCCGCGTTACCACTAGTGGTATGCCACCGTTTGGGGAAACAATCCCGTTATGAATGGTTAGGGTTACCAGACGTCCGTAATTTAGAAAGCTCTGTCCAGTCCGTCCGCATTTATTTTTTAAAAATCCTTATATGTCCGTTATTTTTGAAAATTAAATTAATTTTGGAAATTTTATAAAGAAATTTGTATACAAATTCAAAGTGGTAATTAGCTTACTTTTTTTAGTTTACACTCCAAGACGCGTTTTATGCATTGCTAGTTAACTTAACAAGGACTTATTATCCAGAGTTTTATGTCCAATATATCTTAAGTTAAGGACTTATGAAGAAAATGAATTTGGTTGTTGTAGAAAAATATGTTAATAATAATGTTTAAGATAATATAATGTAATAATGGTTTAATGTGCTAATAAATAAGGTTTTGTCCAATTGATTTAACTCAATTTTAAATGTGTCCTCTTTTCATAGCTTTTTGGCCCTGCTTTTTAAAAGTAAGTGTCCTGTTTTATGCTTTTATTGACCTGGTAACCCTATAAGTGGTCATTTTCTTTTGCAGGTTCACTGGAATTGTGAAGCTGAAAGGCATAATTGTCGTTGGTGGTGAAGACACAACACATCCTTCGAAAATGAAACTGTAAGTTTAGTCTTTCTTAAACTCGGTTGTCTTAAGGGGGTTCAGTACCCTCAAATCGGTGAAAAAATCATAACAAAAATTATTGGCTTAAAATACTATTACAACCTTTATTAATAATGTCACAAAGTATCAAGACGATTGGAAAACTATTTTTGACATTAAAAGCCATTTTAATGGCATGGCTTTGTAAGGGAATGGGTTAACAATAAAAAATTTAAACGCGTTTTTCTCAGAACTTGATTTTTTGAACTTCGATGTACCTTTTCTCAAAAACTATGCTATGTTTTCTCGTAAACTTTTTTTTACAAGATGTAATACATAGTATAGATTAATCTGAGGTTATGAATTTTAATAAAACTAAAGTGAAAAAAATGTTATGGGGCAAAAAAGTGAGAAATTTCATGATTTTTTGGGTACTTCAAAAGTTATTTTATTTTTTAAAAAAAATCTAACAATTATTAAAAAAAATAACCTCAGATTAATATATAAGGTTGGTATAATACACACAGAAATTTTTAAGATCTGATCAGTAGTTATTGTGAAAAGGTACATTGAATTTGGCCAATTTAACATTACCGATATACAACATACTGAACCCCCTTAAAGCGGAATTTAATAAGAGATTTTCCAAAGAAAGAGAGAGAGAACCCAAAATTGTAATATACAGTGGTGGCCAAAAGTGTGGACACGTTTTGAAAGTTTCATATTTTTCGACTTTTGTGTGATTACAGAATATATTAATTGTATATCAAATTACAAGTCATATAACCTTTATGAAGACCACTGCGTGCAGATCGCTGAAGCCGTCTATGAGACTTTTGGTCCCAGATAATCTATATCCATGGACACAACATCATCATCAAAGTAATTTCATGTAGAATTAAAAATAAATACAGTATTACAATATCTGCATTACAAATAAGTTATGCAACTAATAGTATGATCTGTCTTAGTTTTGCAAGTCATTGAACCACCAACTTGTATTGCAATTTCAGCATAAGAGAATCCATTGATCGTGCTTGTTTGTTCAACTAAAATGAGCATAACTTTATTTGTAATACAGATACTTTAATTCTATTTTTTTAAATGAAATTCTACATTAAATTACCTTCAACCTACTATTTAAATGTTTGTATTTAAGCGAAATTTAATAGATGCAAGAACACAGGTAACAGTTGAAACTCGTGAAACTTTATTCAAAAAGTGTCCACACTTTCGGCCACCACTGTAAGACCCTATAGAAACAGTTGACCTAACTTCAGAACAAACCATTTTATAATGGTTGTATTATAATAAAGTACTTTTAGATAATTTCACGCCTTGTTTCAACAAACTAAATTAATCTTTAAATTTAAAAATGTGTCATGTTTAACCCTTTCAGTCCCAAAAATTTACTACACTACAGATACATCTGATATTCGCAAAATAAGCTTATTTTAGGTCAAAAATAAGAGTTCCCAAGAACAGCAAAGGTTAAAATAAGGTCAAAAATAAGAGTAAACAATTAGGTCAAAAATAAGAGTAAATAAGAACAGCAAAAAAAATTCATTTTAATTTTTTATATGGTTTTGATGTAATACCAAAAATTTTTAACTGTGGAAAACAACAAAATAAATATATATATATATGTTACCTAAAAACACTCCGAGTTATATATTTTAAGGTATCTGATCATATTATTAAAAAAAAATTAGTAATTATTTTAACCGAAATAGTTTAAATCGTGTTTAAAAAGTGTGGAACTGAAGTGAACTCTTCAAAAATCAGGTGAAACGCTTGTTAGCTATTTTCTAAAAAAAAATAGTAGTTCTAACTTCTATTAAGATTAAGGTAAAATATATTGTCTAATAGAACAGAGTGTGAAGAATCGAATGATGTGTGTTTGGATGTCATAACGGGACATAAACATTTGGAAAAAAATATTGAATGTGATGATTCCAAATGACATCACTGGGACTGAAAGGGTTAACAGTGAAATATCCAAACGCTCTTCTTTAGTCACGTAAAATGTTGCAAGGAAAAATGCTTAACAGTGATACTAATGTTACAGTAAGTACGGTAATGTTAACAGTAATGTAACGGTAAGTATGGTAATGTAACGGTAATAAACGCGCTGATGATAATGATGATAAAGTGATAATGATAAAGTGATGCTAATGTTACAGTAAGTACGGTAATGTTAACAGTAATGTAACGGTAAGTACGGTAATGTAACGGTAATAAACGCTGATGATAATGTTGATAAAGTGATGATGATAAAGTGATGCTAATGTTACAGTAAGTACGGTAATGTTAACAGTAATGTAACGGTAAGTACGGTAATGTAACGGTAATAAACGCTGATGATAAAGTGATAATGATGATAAAGTGATGCTAATGTTACAGTAAGTACAGTAATGTAACGGTAAGTACGGTAATGTAACGGTAATAAACGGTAAGTACGGTAACGTTAACAGTAGCGCTAATGTTAACAGTGAAATATCCAAACGCTCTTCTTGAGTCATGTAAAATGTTGCAAGGAAAAATGCTTCGTGGGAAACATAAATGTAACCTTTTTTTTAAAGTCAACAGTTCAAGTGTAAACTTATTGTGTCAAAACAAAAAATTTTGTTTAAATGCTTTATGCACTAGTTTATAAATATATGTTAAAATTAAACTTGTATCAAGTTTATTAAAATGTTATCATGAACTAGGATGCCAAAGTTTATTGAAAGAACTTAAATGAGCAATGTATCATAACAGAAAATTTAGATTTACCTTAAAGCAGTTTAATGTGCCTGTTATTAGCTATAACATATCGTCACTTAAGTTCCCACATGTGCTATCTCATCGTTGTGCAAGGATCAGATTTACTGTAACCCTTGATTGGCGTGATTTTTTCGGATTTGGCGATAAATAAATTTTTGTGTCAACTGTCTGACTTCTACTGATTATTCGCATTATTTGACTTCGCAATGATGACGTTGTCCAGCAAACCTATCTGACCGTTATTTGCTCATTTCGGTTGGGTTTTCGGCCAACTTTTGGCTCGATTTTGGGAAGTTCGCCAAGAGTTACCGTTCAGTGAATTGCTACCGTTGTGCAAAGTGAGATAGCACATGCGGAAGCTTGAGTGACGACATGTTAGAATAAAACTTTATTAAACTTTATAATGAAGTAAACCAATGTTCATAAGTGATCACATTATTTCATCGAAGGCAACAATATTAAATACTTTGTTCTATGCATAATGATAATTTTTTTAATTTCCAGATTTAAAAATAGACCCAATATAAATTTTGACGATGTGAACGTAGAAGCTGACGAAGAATTTGAAATGCAGCCTGATCTGACGGGGACTTTAGAATATCCAGTTAAGTAAGAAACCTAAACTAAATCTTGTTACACTTAAAATGTTCAACTAAAAATTACATGCATCCAGCAGAGGAAAGAAAAACAAGTTTTTAAAAATAAAACAGTTACTATTTATTTCATCTTATATTTCATAAATAAACAACATTTCTATCAACAAAACATTGCACAAGAATGGTTAGAAGTGGTCAGTTAAAATAAATAACAACAATTAAAAATATTTAGTTGCTCATCTTAAATGGCGTAGGACACCTAACTGCTACAAACGCAGTCGTCCACCAAACACCGGCTTAAACTTTAATTAGAACCAGCTACATACTAGAACAGCAAGGAAATCAAAAGAGAGTGTCAAGTCCACAATGTGGTGACTATTTAAATCTGTCCGACTTCAATTCAGTTCTGCAGTTAAATTATTTCACTTTACTTTAAAGAAGGATAAACAGAAACTTAAGCAAATTAGTAAGTTAATTGTACATCGTTTCGTGAACAACTCAACTCTTCTTAAAGTCGTAAACGAACCAAACCTTTGTTGATGTTTTTGATCTCGTTACGGCACGATGAGTAGACATCTTTTGTTATGGCTAACAAATCTAACTTATAATTTCATAAGCTATTTATTCCTCAGCACATTTGGGGCTAGGGAGCCCAGTCGGTTAGGCACTCGCCTAGCATGCGAAAGATCCCAGGTCCGGGCATCGCCAAAATAACTGCCGACCTATAAAAGCCAAAAAGTCCGACGAATAATACCCCGTGTAGAGGGAGTGCACGTTAAATATCCTTCAAATTCCTAACGCTGCGTGCGATGTCGCCTTTAAAGGTTGCGTTGGGTGCCTATTCAGGTGTTGGCTCGTCACTTGACTGTGGTTCTAAAATATGACACCCGTCGCCAATTAGCCCTCGTGTAGCTCTAGTGCGATGATAATTCAAACCTAACCTCAGCACATTTGGCTCAAGTTTTGTTTTAAACTGTAGGTCAAGTTTGGTAAAAAAAAATATCCAATAGTGCAATATAATGAATAATATTAATGAAATAAAATTTGTTAAGTAAGACACTTGAACTAAACTCAACCAAACTTGTAATTTCAATAACCATTTATTACAACATGTTTCACTCAAGTTTTATATTAACCCTTTCAGTCCTAGTGATGCCATTTGGCATCATCATGTTTCTGGTCTTTATTTTAAAAAATAATAGAGCTGGCATCTATTGGGATTAATAAAAAATATTTTCTTTAAAAAAAAAGTTTGAAGAATCGAATGATGTGGTTTTGGGAATCGTGAATGGCTAAAGGCGATCGGAAAAAAAAATCTAAAATGATGCCGCTAAATTGTCATTGGGACTGAGAGGGTTAAGCAGTAGGTCAAGTATGACAAAAATAAACTACAGTGGTGGCCAAAAGTGTGGACACATTTTGAAAGTTTCATGTGTTTCAACTGTTACCTGTGTTCTTGAATCTATTAAACTTCGCTTAAATACAAACATTTAAATATTAAATCAAAGGTAATTTAATGTAGAATTTCATTCAAAAAACAGAATTAAAGTATCTGTAGGGTCATATGGGGGAATTATGGATCAAAAAATCGCAACATCCAATTTTTTTCTAAAGTATGAAAGATAGAAAGATTTAATTTTGCATGGAGTAAGCTTAAATAATTTAGAATTTATTTAAATAATCACTTTACCTAAAACTTAATTATTATTAGTTTTATTTTAATTATTGAGTGATCAGGAATTACCCCGGGTTTGGGCAATTATGGATCACACATGGGGTAATTATGGATCACCCTTTTTTTTATAGTAATGCATATTAAAAGTAAATTAATTTTTGGTTGCAGTTAAAATATAATTCAAAGCAAACTGTTAAACGCCTAAATTAACTTTTTATTAATCTTCTTTCTCAGAAAAAAATTAGACTTTATCGTTTGCTAATTTTTTTTTAAACTCGAAGAATAATGATGATCTTTTTTAATAAATTATGCCGCAATTTCCCATTTACATTCTTTCGAAAATTCGGTTATTTATCGTTTGTTAAATTAATTTACAGTTCGAAGTATCTCGAAAGTTTCTCGTAAGTTTAACGAAATGAAAAGAGTAAAAATATTGAATAAAAATGGAATTTGCATGTTATTTCAATGTAGATTAAATTTTTTGTTATTTAAATTTTAAATAAACTTTTAATTCGAATTTTTTAATGAAATTTGGAATGCAGCCTAATCTGATTTTTTGCTTCGAAATGACGTATACCACTAAGCTAAAAACACATGAAAAATTAAAAAATATCACTGATCCAGAATTACCCCAGTGATCCAGAATTACCCCAGTAAACTGGGGGATAAATCGATATACCTTCAAAATCATTAAAAAAAATAATTATGAAAAAATTTATATCGGAATGAAAAGCTTAGACCTTTTCCTATTGAAAAATAGCATCAACAAAATAGTTAGTTCAAATATGTTTCTCCAGTATGGATCTTTAAAAAAATCATGTTTTTCAAAGACAATCTTTTTTGAAGATGTTTTTATAGTAGTGTAAAAAGTATTTTTTTCTATTATTTGCTGCAGAGTTACATTGTTTTTGAACTTGATATAAGAAAATAGAATGTATAAGGATAACTTAGCATAATTTATTTTTTTTCTAAAAACCATTTTTAATCCTTAAAACTTAGTGATCATTATTTACCCCGGAAAGCGAGTGATCCATAATTCCCCCATGTGACCCTATTACCAATAAAGTTATGCTCATTTTAGTTGAACAAACAAGCACAATCAATGGATTCTCTTGTGCTGAAATTGCAATACAAGTTGGTGGTTCAATGACTTGCAAAACTAAGACAGATCATACTATTAGTTGCATAACTCATTCGTTATACAGATTATTGTAATACTGTATTCATTTTTAATTCTACATGAAATTACTTTGATGATGATGATGTTGTGTCCATGGATATAGATTATCTGGGACCAAAAGTCTCATAGACTGCTTCAGCAATCTGCACACAGTGGTCCTCATAAAGATTAAATTACTTTTACTTTGAAAAAAAATTGTTTAATTCGATAAAGAATTAATATATTCTGTATTCACACAACAGTTGAAACACATGAAACTTTCAAAAAGTGTCCACACTTTTGGCCACCACTGTAGAGTATTATGATTATGATGATCACATTATGATGACTGAAATTAATATTTCATACCCTAAGATATAGTAGGTCTAGAGTGGGAACCTCGAAAGCATTTTCCTTCCCCATCCCTTCAGGTGGTTTTCTTTGAAATGGTGTGAGCGTCAGGGTTTCAGTTTTTTCCCCACCCTTCTTGGGTTTGAACTGTTCGATTGTTAACCCCACATCAGAACCTTAACCCTTTCAGTCCCAGTGATGCCATTTGGCATCATCACTTTCAATATTTTTTCCCAAATGTTTATGTCCCGTTATGACATATGAACACACATCATTTGATTCTTCACACTTTGTTCTATTGAGATAAATGCAAAATATTGTCTAATAGAGTGGGAACTGTTATTTTTTTATTTAGAAAATAGCTAACAAGCGTTTCATCTGAGTTTTGAAAAGTTCACTTCAGTTCCACATATTTAAGACACAATTTAAACTATTTCGGCTAAAGTAATTACTAAATTTTTTTTAATAATATGGTCGAATACCTTAATATATATATCTCGAAGTGTTTTTAGGTAATACATATACTTTTATTTTGTTGTTTTTCACAGTTAAAAAATTTTGGCATTATTTCAAAAACCATATAAAAAATTTTAATGAATTTTTTTCTTAGGGGAACTCTTATTTTTGACCTAAAATAAGCTTATTTTGTGAATATCAGATGTTTTAAATGGCTATGTTGTTTCAAATTTCTTTGCTAAACATACTTTTTAGCATATATTTGTATGAAAAGTATGTTCAGATTAAGAATATCATTATTTAAGTTACCACATATGCTATCTCACTTTGCAAAAGGGATCAGATTTACTGTATGGTAACCTTTGGGGAATTTTGCAAAATCTCGCCAAAAGTCCATATTCTGGCGACTTTTGACGTCTTGGCTTCATTATAAACAATTTTTTAATGTGTGAATCAGTTCCTATTTTATTTTTTGATTTATTGTTTGTATAATTCAAGAAGGCAGAGCAAGTGATTTTAGGTTGATTTTCAATAACTAAATTTTTTATTTTATAGCACATATTTAAGTTCATTTGAAAGTTAGAGTGCTCTTGTTTGTTTTCTAAATGAAATTTTAAAAACTATTGTAAAATTTAGTAGTTGCATGTTGCAAATATATACAGTCCTTGAAAATGGAGAAATATATCCTTGAAAAGTCCTTAAATAGTCCTTGATTTTTTTTAAAACCAAAAAGTGTTGGGACCCTGTGTTCCTTTCAAAATGTGATATCTTTTTAAAAAGTATAATGTGAAGCATAATGCAGATGCAACTTTTTACTCATATAAAATACAGTTTCGTTTTAGCTTCCACACTACGTTTATAACGTAAAAAGTGGAAGGTTTTATAATCGTGCAGTCCATCTGTCTGTCACCCACTTTCACAGAACGAACCAAAAGTCTCACAAACAAGTGGGATACGTCATTTTGAAGCAAAAAACAGTTTAGACTACATTCCAAATTTCATTAAAAAATTTAATTAGAAGTTAATTTGAAATTTAAATAACTAAACATTTAATCTACATTGAATTAACATGCAAATTCCATTTTTATTCAATATTTTTACGGTTGCCATTACATCAAATGTTCGAGAAACTTTATTTAAAATAAAAATAAAATTCTTGAAAAACTATTTAATTTTGCGTAATAATTCAATTTCGATTGTTGTAATAGCACAATAAAGTTATTTTGAAGGTTCATTATATATGAATGAAGAAAGATGCATAAAAAATTCTAAATTTGCATAAAAAATATGAAAAGTTTCGCTTTTCTTTTTAATGCAACATTTACTTGTAAACTTGAGGCTTCAAAAAGATGTTTATTTAAAAAATACATCATTATTCTTTGAACTTAAAAAAATAATAATAAATAGCAAACGATAAAGACTAATTATCAAATTTTCAAAAGAAGATTAAGGACAATTATTAATTTTGGCTTATAAAAGTTTGAACTAGCTAAAAGTCCTGATTGGCGAATTTCTTTCTGTGTTTCCTGTTGAGCGTAAATATTGTGTGGAAGCGGTGTAAGTGACAGATTCTGTAACAAACCAGCTTGTTTATGTCCATTCACCAAAGAGTAAATCAAAGTATTTACCTAAGCAATGATAAATACAAATCAATGTTAGTAATTTTTTTTCTCCATTGAAGCAAACTTTTTTTATGTATTTTGAAATGTTAGAATTAGGGTCAAGTGGGGTAAGTGTGATAAACAGCTCTTGTAACTTTAGAAATCATTCTAAAAATCTGAAAGTTTGCAATATATATTACATTAGACCACTTATAATTAAACTAAAAAGAAATATTGACCTTATTTTTTGTTTAAAGAAAGTTTTGAGCTTTTGAATTTAAGTGCAACTGTCTTCTTTTTATGTGGGTCTTTCTATGTGGGGTAAGTGTGATAAAACAGCAATAGATTTTGAAATGCAAATTTTGCACACTTAAAATTGGAATTCAAACATATAATTTTTTTTTCTACATACGTCTGTTTCTTATAATAATTCACTTACCAATTTTAGGATTTGGAATTTACTTGAAGCAGATAACGATTTTTTTTAATGAAAAATGCAGAAACTCTATCACACTTACCCCACTTGATCCTACCAAATAATTACTTAAATTCTTGTATTTGTACCAATAAACTTTGCTAAACTTTTTCTAGGGTCGTTAAATTTCCAAACGTTCATCATTTGACCATATATTTCCCGAAGAATTTTGGTGCTGAATCAACTAAAGTCTACTACATAGGATTAAAAGGAGAATTTACTAAGGTATGTTATTATTATTTTTATAATTGCATGAAAAAAACGACTTTTACATTATAATTTCAATATCAGACGCGTGCAAAAAATTAGATACTTTGAAAATGAAAAAATATATATATATCACTCTTTTCATAAGATGCCAACATTTCAACTAAAATTTTGATTTCATAATATCTAGAGATTTATGGAACTGCTTCATTTTAAAATATTATGCATGTGAAGTATTTTTGAACCAATGATATTTTTTTTCATGCAATTATAAAAAAAATAGTGTATGCAACGCATGTGTGATGTGAAGAGTAAACATTTTAAAACTCGTGTCATTATTTCACTCGCTTGTGCGTCGGTCGTAAAATCCACTCGTTTTAAAAAGTATTACGTTTCACACTGGTTGCAAAAATAACTATTATATTTTTTAATTAAATTATTTAATTACTAGCAGTATGGTCCCGCCTTACTGGGAACCCGTTAACTTCGTATTGCTTAATTTTAGAGGCATGCTTACTTGTGAAAATACACTCAAAATCAAAACAAAATTAAATTCGTGTTGGCGCATGCACACTTAAAAAAGCAAACACTAATAGAGGATGAAGCAGCCTTAGGGCGAGCGCATATCTCAACCAAACTCAATCAATCAAACTAATAGAGGATGGCGTCAAGTCCCCGTTTCGGCCCGGTCCATGTATTTTCAAGCCCTGTTATGGTCCCGCAATTCCACGTGGATGACGTTTTTTGAAACTAATTATATTAATAAAAAATCACAATCAAATATGAAAAAACTAAGCCTCAGGTGCACACGTAGGTATTAAAAGGAACCTATATTAAAAATTTCGAATTTTTTAAAGCAGTCTAAGTAGGTTTTTTGCGATCCACAGACATACACACAGACAGACTCTTTCTTTTATTATTATGGATTTTTAAATTATAATTTTTTTAATTATTATTTTTTTAAAAAAGAATTATATATCTTTGAATTTGTATAGTACAAATCAAACATGAATTGTATTTTGCTGCTTCTGTTAGAAATGGATTCTCCAAGAGAGTTTTAGCATCCAAAATATGTTTTTAATGTAAAAAATGGAAGGTATATTTTTGTTCAGTCCGTCTGTCACCCACTTTCACAGAATGAACTACAAGTATCACGCACAAATGAGAAATGTTATATTGATATTGCGCATGCTTTTTGGTTATAAATAGGGATGCACCGAATACCAAATTTGACCGAATAACAAATATTCGGCCAAAGTCTTAGCCGAACATTCGGACGAATACCGAATATTTGGTCTACCTAAACCAGTTTTTTTTTAGATCTAAATAAGTTGTATCTATTATTCATCAATTTCAATTTAACATTGTGTGTCGAAGTATACAATCACACAATAATTTCAATACTATAATACTCACAATAATGGTTTTTTCCGGTAAAAACCTGGTTTTTACCGGTAAATACCAAGTTTTTACCATGTCCTGGTAAAAACTAGTTTTTACCGGTAAAAACCCAACCCTGTCTGTAAGGGCCTTAGCTGCCCATCAAGGTGTTTTTTTATTTTGTAAAACTTTTTCACTGTATCAATAAATTATTAATATTATTATTGTTCATAATTGAACTTGTGTCCCTTCTTTTCCCAGCCTCCGAGGTCTGAAATCACCATTTGCACCTATGAAGCCTCTGCCAACCCTTGCGACCACAAGACAAAGGCGTTCAACCCTGTGCCACATGAGATACGATGAGCAGCGCCCCCGGTGGGAAACTTCGGAACTTGTAGTGGACTGATTGATTATGTTGGAAAGAGATGTTCTGTTGCTTGTGTTACTGTGATAAAATTAGATTATTGCCAACGATTCATATTAAGTACAAAACTGTCACTATGCCACGATTGGGTAATAATGTAAAAACTGGCTGTTTTGTTTATTTATATGTATTAGTTTAAGTTTTATTGAACTATAACAATAAGCTTTAGAATTTTAATTTTTTATCGGTAATAGAATTTTTTCAGCTGGATGAGATTTTAAGATAATCTTTTCCAAAATAAACCTAATTCACACTTTTTAAACTAAAATTTGTACAGAGAAAGCAACCATAAACTTTTTGTCCATTTCTAAACCACTTAAACGGCAAAACTTTGTTGAATATTAACACACTTTTATAAAGTTCTTTTTTTTTTTTTTTTTTTAAAAAAGCTCAGTTTCTTTCAAATGCTATAAATCGTTCCTAAAAACTGTTTTTTTTTTTAATATTTAAAATCTATGGGTTATATGTATTTAAGAAAAAAAATTGAATTTAGAACGTAGAACAGCTAATTGCAATAGTATATCTTATTGTAATACAAAAATATTTTTATCATTGTAATTCACTTTACAGAATGTCTCTTATCGTGAAATTGCCCAAACTTTGAATGGCTTGTTTCTACTATCTCTACACAATTTGTTTTCGAATGCAATCATTGATTTGTTAATGCTTAATACAATTTTGATATTTATATTTCTCGAGTTTGTGTTGTTATTTCATGATTCATCTAAGGTAGTTTTGCATATTAAAAAGTGGATTTATTTAAGAAATTTAGCTAATTTCACGTCAAAGGTTATTTAACCTCTTGCGATCTGGCGTCTCTATTTGGGAACATTTTTTAAAACCTCCCCACAAACAAAACGTAAATTAGTTCCGAAATTGACCTGGTTCGATAGAAGAAGAACCAAATATCAGTTTTCTGCCTTTTATTGCAGGTACCAGTTATTTATTTCTATAAAAAAAATGAAGTTGAACGAGGGTCAATACGATATTAGAGTTCTTTGAAAAATTTTCAAAAAGTTCTTTTATTAGTTAATTTTAATGGCATTTTGAAATAAAAACTATGATAAAATAATATGTTAACACCACATAAGTGATACTGCCTTTTTTGTTGCCTTTATAGCACAAAAATTGTGTATTTTTAGAGATTAATAGTTACTTAGGGACACGACTTAAACATATTTTTTTTTATAATTTCTTTTCAAAACGTACTTTTAGCATATATTTGTATGAAAAGTATGTTAAGATTAAGAATATACGTGTAGGATTTTGCTCGAGGTTAAAAACAAAATCGACAAACACAGCAATTGCTTCCAATGTAAACTTCTATTCAGCATAATTGCTAATTTTCTTTTTAAAAATATCAAATTTTCAAGAAAGTTAAATATGAAACTTTCAAAAAGTGTCCACACTTTTGGCCACCACTGTAGCTGGATTGTACTTGCACTTTGACAGTTTTTCAATAGGGCAAAATTAACAAAAATCTATCTCAGAATGATTCCCAATATATATTTTTGGGTTAAACTAATTATTTTATAATATTTTGTTAGAAAACATGTAATATTAGCTGTGTTAAGCACACTTTTCTGTCTGTATTTTTCTTCTATTCCAGTTAGCATTTATGGAAGCTAATCTAAGTTTGTTTGCTTTTTTTTTTAAATAGTGAACTGCACAACATTCAGTTAGTTAAAGTGTTTAGACATTTTAAATTTATATGTTTAAATATATTTTTAATGAAAATACAACTTACCCTTTAAATGGCTTTGACAAGGGGATTTTCAACATGGCTAGATATTTATACTACTCTAACTAACATACACATAACTACACACACAATTACTACTCAATACACAACTTCAAAGTCATGAACCATTTTGCATTGGTAACCCTTGAAACTGTCTATTTCTTCGCACAGTAAGAGCTTTAACACAGCCTTATATTTTAGTCCATGGTATTTGGTAACAAACACAACCGAAATCGACATCAGGTTTGGTTGAATTAATATAACACTAGAGCTACACATGGCATTTTCGATGACATGCCACGCAAGATTTAGTTTATATTGGGCTATCGTCAAACCAAAGCCACATGAAGGTTATTTTTCACAGGCATCGCAATTTAGCACCACAGTCAAGTGACAAGCTTACACCTGGGTGGGCACCCAATGCAACTTCGTACATAGTCTGATGGATTTAAAGCTTATTCTACTTTAACCCTTTCAGTCCCAGTGATGCCATTTGGCATCATCACGTTCAATATTTTTTTCAAAAATTTTTATGTCCCGTTATGACATCCAAACACGCATCATTCGATTCTTCATACTTTGTTCTATTAGACAATATTTTACATTAATCTCAATGGAAGTCAGAACTACTATTTTTTTATTTAGAAAATAGTCAACAAGCGTTTCTCATGATTTTTGATAAGTTCACTTCAGTTCCACATATTTAAAACACAATTTAAACTGTTTCGGTTAAAATAATTACTAAATTTTTTTTCATAAAATGGTCAGATACCTTAAAATATATACCTCAGAAGTGTTTTGGGGCAATATATATATTTTTATTTTGTTGTTTTCCACAGTTAAAGAATTTTGGCATTGTTTCAAAAACCATATAAAAAATTTAAATGAATTTTTTTCTCTTATGGAATTCGTATATTTGACCTAAAATAAGCTTATTTTGTGAATATCAGATGTTTCTGTAGTGTAGTAAATTTTTGGGACTGAAAGGGTTAAGGAGGAAAGGAATAGCTGGTTCGAGGGTCTCCAAAGCGAAGTGCATCATATTAATCCAATGGGAAAAAATATTTTCTCTGCCACATTTCTCCGGCTGTATTATTTGTCTGTCCATTTATGTGATAAATGTAGCTGACTTGCAAGTCCCGACAATCCCACTTTTTGAAATTGGTTCAAATTTTTTCTTAAATTTTGAATATAAATACTTTTACAAAAAGCATTCAAAGCAATTTTAAAAGGTGGGATTATAGAGACCTGTAAGTTTTAAATATGCAATACAGCCGGAGGTTTAGGTTTAAATTATCGTCGCACTAGAGCTACACGAGGGCTATTGGCGACGGGCGTCGTATTATAGAACCACAGTCAGGTGAAGAGCCAACACCTGAATAGGCACCCAACGCAACAGTTAAGACGCAACCATTTTAAGCAGCGTTAGAATTTTGAAGGATATTTAAATGTGCACTCCATTTAGGTATTATTTGTCGGACATTTTTGGCTGCCCAGGCCGTTTATAGGTTGGCAGCTATACAGACGGAGAAATGTGGTAAAGAAAATATTTTTTCCCCCATTGGATTAACGTAGTCCAGCGGGCCCGTTCCCTCTTAATTAATGTGCAAATCAATCATAAACAAATATATAAGCAAATGAAATTCAACACTAAATGATGTTCATCAAAAGACATTTCGCAAGGCTTGTATTTTATTTTTAAAAATATTTTAAGGATATACATTTTTTTCAGAGTCTTGATCACACGATGTTTTACATTAATATCACTAAAAGAAACAAAAGTTCATATTTATTTACAGGATTTATAAATAAACTAGCAAATCTATTTAATAAGTTTAAAGCTAAGGTAAAAACAATCAACATAAAATTTCCATGCACAGCAAGAAACAATTCTAATTTTTTTTTAAAATTTTAAGTAGCAGAAGGAATCAAATATCGCTATGCAAATGTATTTTTTAAATATATATTCAACATAAAAATAAACAATCAAAAAATTTAAAAAAAAATTAATTTGAAAATAGGCGAACCAAGTTTTAAAATCTTAATTACATGAGTTTCAAAATATTTTCAGGTGTATAAGCTAACAAATAAAAAGTCTTGGTAAAATATAAATTTCAATTTATATATATATTTTGAAAAACATGATGGAAAACATTTTTACTTTATTTAGAATGTCAGTATCAAATTTGTTATATTTGCCAAGAAATATATAAAAAAATATACAAATTTTTCAAAAGGTACACAAGTGGACCTCTTTAGGGGAAACAATGACTGTTCGAAAAGATATCAATATATAAAGTATAATAAATTTCTTTTTTAACACACAAACTCTTATATTAAAATAAATTAATAAATATATATTACCTATGTGCATGATAAAACAAACAAGCACTATTTTAATAAATACACTGCTCAAAACAATTAGGGAAATGCATGGTTCAAACTATTTCGCCCCCAATGATTCCATTTGGTATCATTAGCTACCGATTTTTTCTCACTAAGTTGAACTCTTACTTATTTATCGTTAGATGGAGGAATCATGTCTTTTGAAGAAATAAATAATGTTTGTTTTAATTGAATGAAAATATGAAAAACAGGGTAAAATAAAATTCACCCCCAAAAACTTTTATGAAATAAATTACCCTAAATTCTTCACGCTTGCATTCTTAGAAGTCTAAAATTTGATTTTATCTTTTTTTACAATTAAAATTTTGAAAATAATTAGTGTTATAATTTATTCAAAAGTTATGATTCCAATTTTTTTGCCCCTTAAATTTTAGTTAAAAAAATTAAGATTTGTTTCCTGCTTTTTACCATTTTAATCGGGAAGCATAAGGAATCTGTTTCGCAAATTTTAGATTTTTAGAATAAAAAATAAGAAGTTGGAACTGGACGGGAAAACAAAAGTACACAAAGTGCTCCCCTAATTGTTTTGATTTGGTTTTGTTTGAATTATCGTCGCACTAGAGCTACACGAGGGCTATTGGCGACGGGCGTCGTATTTTGGAACCACAGTCAGGTGACGAGCCGACACCTGAATAGGCACCCAACGCAACCGTTAAGGGCGACATCGTACGCAGCGTTAGGACTTTGAAGGATATTTTACGTGCACTCCCTTACACGGGGTATTATTCGTCGGACATTTTTGACTGCACGAGCCGTTTATAGGTCGGCAGCAATTTTGGCGATGCCCGGACCCGAACCTGGGACCTTCCGCATGCTAAGCGAGTGCTTAACCGACTGGGCTCCCCAGCCCCTCCTACTTGTTTTGAGAAGTGTTATTATAAAGCTAGGATAAGCTTCAAACTAGGAAGGGTTTCAGAACAAAAATATACTACATCGAAACAGCTTCTTGATAGATTAAACATTGTATTTTAACAGATAAAATCTTCGATATTAATAAATTAAGGTGGCCAATCACCTTTGACAGCAATTTTCTGAAAAATCTATTCCAACCATGAAGTTGAGGGACTTTATTATTAGTTATGAATAAAAAAATAGTTTTAAGAAAAAAAAAGCATAAAAAAAATTCAGTATTTTTTAAAAATTAAAGTAAAATATGCTTTAAAAATCATGCTTATGCAAAACATGATATCTTTACAAATTTTTAATTTTTTCCATTGTTTAAATTTAAATATGCTTAACCAACATTAATATAGGCCATGAACTAAAATCATTAAGACATCAGTTCCCAAATTTTTTTATAGGCAAAAGTTTGTAGCAATATATCGAAAACGCATAGAAACAAGAGAGTAAAAATCATATATATAGTTTTAAAATATCCAATTCTTAATAGTTTTACACGATTCTAGTTCAAAACCTTCTTCATACTGTTACAAAACTACTGTAAAAAATTTGGAAGCAATTGACAATAAAGAACTTCAGTTTTTATGTTTTGCGTAATGTGTTTTGAAAAAAAAAAATGCAAAAAACAAGCAAAAAAAACTTGGAAGTGCTATAACTTTGGTTCGATTAAAAACTAGAAACTAAAATGAAACAGATTAAAAAGCTGAACGTTGATTTAAAAAAAGGCAAAAAAAAAATGTTTTATATGTAGTCGAATTTTGCTGAAAAAAAGTTATCAGATACTTTAAAGGTGATAGTTAAACACCATCAGGATTAATTTTAATTATGCTCATAAGAATCTGCTTCAACCTCAATACCCACAGAATTTTTATTTAGTTTAACTGAAGATGCAATTCAAATGAATAGAAAATATGTAATGCAACATAAAAGACAGCAAAGTACAGGTGCAAATAAATGTGGCTCCGTTCTAGAGATTGGAATACGCCGAAAAGCTTGGCGAGAAAAACTATTGAAGCCGCCTGAAACCTGTTTTTGCATTGGTTGGATCGTATTAGCCTCACATTAGAGCTACTCATAGACTAGTGGCGAGTTCAGGTCTTGGTTCGAATTGTATGAAGACATCCTTTAATACACATTTTGTGTCTTGCAAACAATTTAGAAGGTTTTGTATTAACAAAAACAAAAAGGTCCGATTCTCTAGGATAAATAACCACCGAAATAATCACTAGTGGGAACTTTTTTTTTATCAGCTCTACAAACCTTGTTTACATTCCATTTCAACTAGCTTCTGCAACCATAGCGTAGTTACCGGCAAATAAGTAGCCAAGCGTTTGTTTGGGTTTAATATTGAAGCAATCAATAGCTTCAGCACACCTGTTTTTTATAGGATTTTTGACTAGGCAACATTTCTGTCGTATTCTTATCTCTACGTCGGGGGCACTTTTATTTTCCTCACCCTGTATAATAATAAAATTAGAATTCAGAAATATTGGGAAAATGTAACCCTGACAGTTCTTAACAATCATCCCATAATTTGCTTTCAATATTTATTTGTGGACTTCTAGAACAGCCTAGACTCCTCTTCAGCCTAGACTTAAAGGCTGATCACAAAAAGAAATTGGGATATAGTTACAAACAATGACAATGAATTTTATTTTAAATCTATTATTTAAAATAATTTATGCAAAAATGTCTGTAAAAAAAAGAACTCTTCGTTCAGTTTAAATAAAATACGATGAAAAACCATATAATTAAACTAAAAAATGCTTGCTGTTTTATTTAAAAAATCTACGTAGCCATTTAATAATATAAAGTGAGTCTTTTTATAAGTGCAAAAAACAATTAAACCAAAAATGTCTTGTATTATGAATATCAAAAAAGGTGTACTGAGACCTGCAAACTCTCTGGATTTAAGCAGGCAATGATTCTAATGGGAAAACTGGATTTTTAACCTTTTTTTCCAAATTTCTGTGCCTCCCGAGAAACTTTAATGCCTTTTCTTTCTAAAATAAATAATTAGATTTTCTCCAGAAATCCGGAACCGTTTTAAAATTCTCGTGAAATCCGAAGAGCTGGCAGATCTGCATATCATAGACTTAAAAACTGTTACACTTAATTATTTATGTTGTTTTGCATTGTTTTACACATAAAAAGTTATGTAAAATCCACAAGCAGTAACTTCAATTTCAGGGACATAGTAGTAGGAATAGTAATATATTATTTACAACTACAATGAAATTTCCCTTTGAGAATCGGCCCTTATTGCAACAGATAATAAATATCAGTCCACTAGCTTTTACTCTAATAAGTAACTTAGCGTTAAGATATACTACGCACGAGGGTGGGTTTCATTTTTACGTTCGACTGTTTCCCGTGCAGCTGTTCGGCTCTTTGAAGGAAGGCGTTCACCATTTTCCGCACGACTTCATTGAAGAAGACGTGCGCCAGCTGCGAGTGGATCAGGGAACGGAATTCGAAGGAGACCTGGAACAGGAAATGTTGTTACTCGAAGAAAGTTGCTTAACCCTTTCAGTCCAAGTGATGCTATTTGGCATCATCACTTTCAATATTTTTTCCAAATGTTTTTGTCCCGGTACGACATCCAAACACACACCATTCGATTCTTCACACTTTGTTCTATTCGACAATATTTTACATTAGTCTCAATAGAAGTCAGAACTACTATTTTTTTCATTTAGAAAATAGCTAACAAGCGTTTCACCTGATTTTTGTAAAGTTCACTTCAGTTCCACATATTTAAAACACAATTTAAACTATTTCGGTTAAAATATTTACTATTTTTTTTAATAATATGGTCAGACATCTTAAAATATAGAACTCAAAGTGTTTTTATGTAACATATATATTTTTATTTTGTTGTTTTCCACAGTTAAAAAATCTTGGCATTATTTCAAAAATCATATAAAAAATTGAAATGAATTTTTTTTTTCTGATGGAACTCTTATTTTTGACCGAAAATAAGCTTTTTTTGTAAATATCAGATGTTTCTGTAGTGTAGTACATTTTTGGGACAGAAAGGGTTAATAAAACTTTTGAAAGTAGAGTATTGGTGCATAAAAAAATATATACAGTGGTGGCCAAAAGTGTGGACACATTTTGAAAGTTTCATTTGTTTCAACTGTTACCTGTGTTCTTGCATCTATTAAATTTCGTTTAAATACAAACATTTAAATATTAAGTTGAAGGTAATTTAATGTAGAATTTCATTAAAAAAACAGAATTAAAGTATCTGTATTTAAGTTATGCTCATTTTAGTTGAACAAACAAGCACAATCAATGGATTCTCTTATGCTGAAATTGCAATACAAGTTGGTGGTTTAATGACTTGCAAAACTAAGACAGATCATACTATTAGTTGCATAATTTATTCGTAATACAGATATTGTAATACTGTATTTTTAATTCTACATGAAATTACTTTGATGATGATTATGTTGTGTCCATGGATATAGATTACATGGGACCAAAGGTCTCATAGACGGCTTCAGCGATCTGCACACAGTGGTCCTCATAAAGATTAAATTACTTTTAATTTGATACACAATTGTTTAATTTGAAATACAATTAATATATTGTAATCACACAAAGTTGAAAAATATGAAACTTTCAAAAAGTGTCCACACTTTTGGCCACCACTGTAAGTTTTAAAAAAGTTTTAACTTGTTATTGTTATAAAAGAGGTAATAAAAAGTTCATTGACACAAAAATCTCAATTATTTATAAAAAAAAAATTCACAAAGCATTTTACCAAGTTTTTCAATTAGTATTAAACAATATAACAAAATAAAAGTGTAGAAAACAAAAATATAGTTGATACAAAGGTTTAAAGGAAGCTAAATTTAAGATTTGTGACATAATAAAAGTATTTTTAAAAAACTAAGCATAAAAGAAAATCCTTTAGGTAATCAAACATCGTAATTAAAAACATTAAAATTATAACAATTTAACCAGTCATTTCATTTAGTTTTCCTTTTTAGATAATAAAACTTTGAAGGTTTTTGTGATTTTAACAGTTAACAGCAGTAACCCTACTCAAAACAGATTTACAATGTTATCTTAAATCAGTAGCAGAAAACTAACTATTAAAACACAAATAAAGACTTCGGGAATTTTCTCTTAAGAAGAAGAAGGAATAAGAAGTAGTTGGAAAATATTTTTTGAAAAAAGAAAACTAGTACATAGAAATATTTTTTACAGGCTAAACGACGCAAGATCAATAATTAGTATAAAACTATTTGACTGTATTAAAAATTAGAGGTGTATAACACTACAAGACTTTCAATTACAACTTAAGGTAGGCGAATACCCAAAATTCTAAAATTTTTACTATTACTTTAATCTTTTCCAAATTTGGCATAGGGATTTCAAATATAATGAACAATGCTTTTTAGGCAATTTTTTTATTTAAATATAATTGATTTATTTTAAACGGTGTTTTTCACCTAAAAAAAGGGGTTTACGCCAACAGTTCTAGTATAAAAAGTTTTACATTAATTTATCTGAAATTTTTTACAGATGCTATTTCAATATATATCTGTGCCATGAACCTCTGACATCTGGTGTAAATATATAAGTTTTCTTTAAAAAAATGTCCAAGTGTAAGTTAATCGAAAAAAATCCTTTTTTGTGTGGTTAATTTATGACATTTCTCTTAATAACTTCTTTTCTTGTAACTTGTATGTAACTCTAGAGGGTCATTGCATGTATCAGTTCAAAACGAAGAATTTAACACATAATTAATGTTTATAGGATGAAAATTCAATGTGGTAGACTTGTTGGCGTAAACCTCTTTTTTTAGTAGGAAAACACCGTTTAAAATAAATTATATTTAAATTTTAAAAAATGCTTAAATAGTATTATTCATTATATTTGAAATCAATATACCAAATTTGGAAAAGATTAAAGTAATAGTAAAAATTTTAGAATTTGGGGGAATTTTGGGTATTCGCCTACCTTAACAAAGCAATACACACATAAAGGTAATCTATGTACCCTATAAGTTAATTTCAATAATTTTAAAACCTAAAAAGTTGTATTGCAGTTACAATTTGAACACAATTTTGTTTGATGGAAGGTATTGCATGGAAGGAAACTAATAAAGAAACTACTCATTTAAATAAGAGAAATTCTACTTTCACAAAGATCTATAGAGAATAAATTAAGGTTTATTTGTACAAATATAAATTAAACTTGCTTTTTTTTTACATTCAAGTACAGAATTAACTTACATGAAAGTAGAGGGTGCACGAGTTCGGGTTATTGGGCAATCCTGGCTTGATATTCCAAACGGTCTCTAAGTGGTTGAAGAGTTTACCATCGGTGCAACAGGCCTGGAACATAGACAAAATACAGTGGTGGCCAAAAGTGTGGACACTTTTCGAAAGTTTCATATTTTTCAACTTTGTGTAATTACAGAATATATTAATTGCATAGCAAATTAAACAATTGTGTATCAAATTAAAAGTAATTTAACCTTTATGAGGACCAATGTGTGCAGATAACTGAAGCCGTCTATGAGACCTTTGGTCCCATATAATCTATATCCATGGACACAACATCATCATAAAAGTAATTTCTCGTAGAATTAAAAATAAATACAGTATTTCAAAATCTGTATTATGAATAAGTTATGCAACTAATAGTATGATCTGTCTTAGTTTTGAAAGTCATTGAACCACCAACTTGTATTGCAATTTCAGCATAAGAGAATCCATTGATTGTGCTTGTTTGTTCAACTAAAATGAGCATAACTTTATTTGTAATACAGCTACTTTAATTCTGTCTTTTTACTGAAATTCTACATTAAATTATTTTCAACTTGATATTTAAATGTTTGTATTTAAGAAAAATTTAATGGATGAAAGAACACAGGTAACAGTTGAAATACATGAAACTTTCAAAAAGTGTCCACACTTTTGGCCACCACTGTATATAAATTTCATGCAGCAATCGGACTGCTAAGAGGCATTGAGCTCTCAATAAAGCATCATGGGTGTAAAAGATGACCCTTTCTGTAGGGCATGTTGCCAGGGCCACATTTCTAAATAGGCTAAGTAGGCTGTAGCCTAGAGAGGCGATTTTTTAGGGGCGGCAAATTTTACTAATAATTAAGGCAGCATTCGGCATAAAAGGTTATTTAAAATATACTAATATTTATAAGAAAGAAAACAAATAATTTATATTAATGCGTAAACTGTAAACGCATATATGTAGTACTAATATTAAGTAGTAAACATGGCCGTTGCGAGACAATTGCACCCTCCCTACCCCCTTGATTTGGAAGTTGAAAGAAAAATAGTAGAAATTTAAAAAATTCGCCTATTATTTCGCTTTCAATTTACAGTGTAAAGGTATAGTCTGGCTGCCACAAGTTGGCAATCAAAATATTTTGATTGTGGAACAGTCCACTTCGAAAAAAGGTAAGGAAGGTTTTGGTTTTGGCAAGAGGTACTATGATTGGCGATTCATTGCTTTTATGGGCGCAAATTTCTTTAAGGGTTAGAAACAGGCTATCAATTGAAGGGTATATCAATAACAACAATAATCTATCGCCGAGAACTAATGTGTAGTTCTAGTGTGATACTTTATTTACAATCGAATTAGACCAACAATCCCCTCTTCTTGCCAAATGCCTTGAGCTGGCAACCCTTTTTCCTTCGGCTTAAAACCTTAAATCAAAGTGGAATATTCCCCAATCAAAATATTTTGATCGCCAACTTGTGGCAGCCAGACTGTATATACAGTGGTGGCCAAAAGTGTGGACACTATTTGAAAGTTTCATATTTTTCAACTTTGTGTGATTTCAGAATATATTAATTGTATATCAAATTAAACAAATGTATATCTAATTAAAAGTAATTTAATCTTTATGAGGACCACTGTGTTCAGATCACTGAAGCCTTCTATGAGACCTTTGGTCCCATATAATCTATATCCATGGACACAACATCATCATCATCAAAGTAATTTCCTGTAGAATTAAAAATGCAATATTACAATATCTGTATTACGAATAAGTTAAGCAACCAATAGTATGATTTGTTTTAGTTTTGCAAGTCATTGAACCAACATCTTGTATCGCAACTTCAACATAAGAGAATCCATTGATTGTGCTTGTTTGTTCAACTAAAATGAGCATAACTTTATTTGTAATACAGATACTTTAATTCTGTTTTTTCAATAAAAATCTACATTAAATTACCTTCAACTTAATATTTAAATGTTTGTATTTAAGTGAAATTTAATAGATGCAAGAGCACAGTTAACAGTTGAAACACATGAAACTTTCGAAAAGTGTCCACACTTTTGGCCACCACTGTACATGATTCTGATATGCAGACAGAAAAAAGTCAAGATAACTATATCTGGGATATCTTGCATCAGAAGTTAGGTAAGGGAAACTTCATTCCGACTCCGAACAACAAAAAAAAAGTACTATAAATTCATTATTTAAAATGGCGGCAAACTGATTGTTGCCTACAGGCGGCACATATTTAAATCCGGACCCGCATGTTGTGACGAGTGTAGGGTTTATGGAAGAAAATTCGTTGGAGAGGTCAACTAATCTATTTATTAAGAACAATTTCAGTCCCAGTGATGCCATTTGGCATCATCACTTTCAGTATTTTTTTCAAAATGTCTGTGTCCCACTATGACATCAAAACACACATCATTCGATTCTTCAAAATTTGTTCTATCAGAAAAAATTTTACTTTAATCTCAATAGAAGTCAGAACTACTATTTTTTTTTATTTAGAAAATAGTCAACAAGCGTTTCTCCTGATTTTTGATAAGTTCACTTCAGTTCCACATATTTAAAACACAATTAAAACTATTTCGGTTTAATAATTACTAATTTTTTTTCAATAATATGGTCAGATACCTTAAAATATATAACTCGAAGCGTTTTTAAGGTAATATATATTTTTTTATTTTGTTGTTTTCTACAGTTAGAGAATTTTGGCATTGTTTCAAAAACCATATAAAAAATTTAAATGGATTTTTTTTTCTTATGGAATTCGTATATTTGACCTAAAATAATCTTATTTTGTGAATATCAGACATTTCTGTAGTGTAGTAAATTTTTGGGACTGAAAGGGTTGAAAACAACTTAAGCATCCAGTTACAATCCCGATTTGTCGCTATCAGTTCTCTATAGGGTACCTTCAATACACTGTGTGCTGTACAGAGTAACGCCAAGGAGCTTAGCAGGTGTGCCATGCTAGAATCGTTATCGCTCAGCCAAACTCGCCAATAAAACGAAACTTGTTATAGATTCCAGTTTTACACATATAAACATTAGGTTGTTGCTTAGTTTGGAAGAAATAAGAATGCTTTCAACTTTCAGTAAGCAATGACTTTGATTTGCGGTTTGTTTACGTTACGATTTCTCGCCAACTATTGTTACGCCAACGCATGCCAAATACCGATGCTAGCTTTGACATTAAAAATGGCATTTTCTGGTGGTATAATGATAAAAAATACTATTTTTAGAAATGTAATAGTCCACATGATGTTTAATTTACAATACAAAGATTAAAAAGTAAAGCTTTACACACTTTTTCCGAGTTTAAACACAACTTGTGTATTCCATAGCAATGACACACGCCGGAAAAAATAACAGCTCTGTATCTCGGGAGCATGGCTATGCTCCAGCCAATCAGGTGAGTGGATCATGTCACAACCCTCATACACAGATATTCCAGTAACCCTAGTTCTCTATGGCTACTGATTCCACCCACCATCTCTTTGCTGCCAGATCCAGGCCTACTGCCAGATTCAGTTCAAGAGGTACGCTGCACAGGAGGTAGGTCTAAGGCAGGAGCAGACCATGGCACCGAACTACGAGGAACTGAAACCTCACAGTGTCAACAGATTGATGGAAGTTTATTTCTTGTTCTGCGAATGTGACAACTACTCTGCACAGAGATTTGATTGGTTTGAATTATCGTCGCACTGGAGCTACACGAGGGCTATTGGCGACGGGCGCCGTATTTTAGAACCACAGTCAGGTGACGAGCCCACACCTGAATAGGCACCCAACGCAACCGTTAAGGGCGACATCGTACGCAGCGTTAGGACTTTGAAGGATATTTAACGTGCACTCCCTTACACGGGGTATTATTCGTCGGACATTTTTGGCTGCACGGGCCGTTTATAGGTCGGCAGCTATTTTGGCGATGCCCGGACCCGAACCTGGGACCTTCCGCATGCTAAGCGAGTGCTTAACCGACTGGGCTCCCCAGCCCTCACAGAGATTTGAGTATATTGGGTACCATTGTATCACAGAGTTTCCACTCTAATTTGAAAATAAAAAACAAAGAGTTTTCAAGGACTCCAAAAAAAAAAAATCAAGGACCCTTGTCCACTATATATCGATTACTATACCCATTAAATCGACCAAACATTAAAATAAAATAGCGTTCGAAATAGCGCCGAATAAATTTTTTTAAAATATGTCCCCAAACATTTTAACGCAATTTAATTTTTTTGCAAAAGTTTATTAAAAAATTCCAAAAGAAGGAATGGTAAAACCTCGTAAGACAAAAACTTGATACAGTGGTGGCCAAAAGTGTGGACACTTTTTGAAAGTTTCATATTTTTCAACTTTTTGTGATTACAGAATATATTAATTGTATATCAAATTAAAAGTAATTTAATCTTTATGAGGACCACTGTGTGCAGATCGCTGGAGCCGTCTATGAGACCTTACATCCCACGTAATTGTAAATTACATACATATTGCGAAATATTTGTTTTTGTGATCGCAAAGTAAATTGGTTTTCCCGGTAAAAACCTGGTTTATTTACCGGTAAATACCAAGTTCTTACCTTGCCTTGGTAAAAACTAGTTTTTACCGGTAAAAACCCAACCCTGTATTCAAACTCGAATAAAACTTGCTATCATCTACACTGCTCAAAACAATTAGGGGAGCACATGTTTTAAACCCTTTCCTCCCAATGATTCCATTGGGAATCATTAGCTTGTGATTTTTTTTCTGACTACTAAGTTAAATTCGCAACTTATGTATCGTTAGATACATCACCATATGGAAGAATAACGTATTTTGAAGAATTTTTTAAAATTAATGAAAATATGAAAAATATGGTAACATAAATTTCACTTTAAAACAGTTTCAGAAAATAAATTGATCCTAAATTTTTCATGCTTGCATTTTTTAGATGTTTAAAAATATATTTCAACTATTTTTAACAAAAAAAGTTTTGAAAAAATTATTGTTATAATTTATTAAAAAGTTATTACTCCATTTCCCCCCTTTAAATTTAAGTATTAAAAACTTAAGATTTTTTCTCCTGTTTTTTACTATTTCATTTCGAATGCATAGTGAACCTATTTAACAAATTTCAGATTTATAGGATAAAAATTAAAAAGTTGGGAGTGAAGTTGAAGTTGGAATTAAAAAGTGCTCCCCTAATTGTTTTCAGCAGTGTATACGAGTTAAATCACGGAACTAATTTAAAACCAAATGAATTCCATACTTTCACCAAGTGCGGCTTGGCAAGTTCAACCGAGGACGTGTACCTCTCCAGCAAGGGGGGGAAGCCGATCTCCAGGTCAGCTTTTAGGTGCCCCGGTCGACGCGTGCGTACCACAGATCTCGTACACCAGGGGAGGAAATCCTGGTAGTGTTCGAATCCTGGTAATATTTGTTTTTGCGCACACAAAGTAAATTGGTTTTCCAGGTAAAAACCTGGTTTATTTACCGGTAAATACCAAGTTTTTACCATGCCTTGGTAAAAACTAGTTTTTTCCGGTAAAAACCCAACCCTGTATTCAAACTCGAATAAAACTTGCCAGCATCTAAACGAGTTAAATCACGAAACTAATTTTAAACCAAATGAATTCCATACTTTCACCAAGTGTGGCTTGGCAAGCTCAACCGAGGACGTGTACCTCTCCAGCAAGGGGGGGAAGCCGATCTCCAGGTCAGCTTTTAGGTGCCCCGGTCGACGCGTGCGTACCACAGATCTCGTACACCAGGGGAGGAAGTCCTGGTAGTGTTCGAATCCTGGTAATATTTGTTTTTGCGCACACAAAGTAAATTGGTTTTCCCGGTAAAAACCTGGTTTATTTACCGGTAAATACCAAGTTTTTACCATGCCTTGGTAAAAACTAGTTTTTACCGGTAAAAACCCAACCCTGTACTCAAACTCGAATAAAACTTGCTATCATCTATACGAGTTAAATCACAAAACTAATTTTAAACCAAATGAATTCCATACTTTCACCAAGTGCGGCTTGGCAAGTTCAACCGAGGACGTGTACCTCTCCAGCAAGGGGGGGAAGCCGATCTCCAGGTCAGCTTTTAGGTGCCCCGGCCGACGCGTGCGTACCACAGATCTCGTACACCAGGGGAGGAAGTCCTGGTAGTGTTCGACGTCGGACACGACTTCGTATAGCTGGTCCATAGAGTACCTAGGGAAATGGTTTGGTATTGATATGTTAAATCAAAAACAGATTATATGAATAAATAATTAACTTTAATGCATAAAATATTTTACTCGGTGAATAACATAGTGACCATAAAAATAAATTTCTTAAGGGGACACAGTACCTCAAAAATTTCAAAAATTGCAAATTTGTTTTTATTTGCTAAAATTAAAGTTTAGAACCTTCTAAATAAGTCTACCAAGTTTTAAAAATGTATCTATATTTTTAAAAAAGTTATTCTATTTTTTTATGTGGAAAGGTATGATAAAAATGCATACAAATGAAAACTTTAGATGCGTTTTTCTTTATGTTTAAAATTTCCTTGATGACAAGTTCTTTAAAACGCTAAGGCTTTTTAAATTACTTATAAAAATCTAAGGAATTTTGTATACAGTCTGTCAAATATGTTAATATTAAGAATTGGCATTAAAATTGTTTAAAAAAGTAATACATTTTTATAAAAAAATATTTAAGTCGAAAATTGTCAAATATGGTAAAATTAGGGATTTTTTATATAAATATTTTTTTAAAATATTTGTTTTTAAAAAAGCCTTAGCATTTTTTAAAAGTTCAAAAAATTTTAATTTTTTTAAATAACTCAAAAAATTAATTGGTTTGGTTTGAATTATTGTCGCACTAGAGCTACACGAGGGCTATTGGCGACGGGCGTCGTATTTTAGAACCACAGTCAGGTGACGAGCCGACACCTGAATAGGCACCCAACACAACCGTTAAGGGCGACATCGTACGCAGCGTTAGGACTTTGAAGGATATTTAACGTGCACTACCTTACACGGGGTATTATTCGTCGGACATTTTTGGCTGCACGGGCCGTTTATAGGTCGGCAGCTATTTTGGCGATGCCCGGACCCGAACCTGGGACCTTCCGCATGCTAGGAAATGGTTTGGTATTGATAAGTTATAGGCTTAAGGGGGAATGGGCGTGCAGGACAGGGGGTCTCCAAACTCAAGTGCCTCAATGTTAATCCAATGGGGCAAAAATTATTTTCGCTGCCACATTTCTCCGGCTGTATTGAATATTTTTACAAGCGGATTTTTTTATGTGATAAATGTAGCTGACTTACAGGTCTCTATCTTCCCACTTTTTGAAATTGCTTCGAATATTTTGTGTAAAATAATTTATTGAATATTAAAAAAAATATTCGTACCAATTTCAAAAAGTGGGATTATGGAGACCTGTAAGTCAGCTACATTTATCACATAAAAAAATCCGCTTGTAAAAATATTCAATACAGCAGGAGAAATGTGGCAAAGAAAATAATTTTTTCCCATTGGATTAACATTGAGGCACTTGAGTTTGGAGACCCCCGGTCCTGCGTGCCCATTCCCCCTTAAGGGGGTTCAGTAACCCAAAATCGGTGAAAAAATCATAACAAAAATTATTGGCTTAAAATACTATTACAACCTTTATTAATAATGTCACAATGTATCAAGACGATTGGAAAAATATTTTTGACATTAAAAGGCATTTTAATGTCATGGCTTCGCAAGGAAATGGGTTAACAATAAAAACTTTAAACGCGTTTTTCTCAGAACTTGATTTTTTGAACTTCGATGTACCTTTTCACAAAAACTATGCTATGTTTTCTCGTAAACTTTTTTTTGTATGATATGATGTAATACATAGTATAGATTAATCTGAGGTTATAAATTTTAATAAAACTAAAGTGCAAAAAATTCATGGGGCAAAAAAAGTGAAAAATTTCACGATTTTTTGGGTACTTTAAAAATTATTTACTTAAAAAAAATCTAACAGTTATTAAAAAAAAAAATTTTACCTCAGATTAATATATAAGGTTGGTGGAACACACACAGAAAATTTTAAGATGATCTGATCAGTAGTTATTGTGAAAAGGTACATTGCAATTGGCCAATTTAACATTACTGATATACAACATACCGAACCCCCTAAAGGTAGGCGAATACCCAAAATTCTAAAATTTTTACTATTACTTTAATCTTTTCCAAATTACGCATAGTGATTTCAAATATAATGAGCAATGCTTTTCAGGCAATTTTTTTTATTTAAATATAATTTATTTATTTAAACGGTGTTTTTTTACTAAAAAAAGAGGTTTACGCTAACAAGTCTACCACATCGAATTTTCCTTCTATAAACATTAATTATGTGTTAAATTCTCCGTTTTGAACTGATGCATGCAATGACCCTCTAGAGTTACATACAAATTACAAGAAAAGACGTTATTAAGAAAAATGTCATGAATTTAACTTAAAAAAAGATTTTTTTTTCCGATTAACTTACACTTGAAATTTTTTTAAAACAAACTACTATATTTGCACCAGATGTTAGAGGCTTATAGCACAGATATATATTGAAATAGCATCTGTAAAAAATTTCAGGTAAATTAAAGTAAAACTTTTTATGCTAGAAGATTTAGGGTTCCAAAATTTAAGAAATCAACTTATTGCACCTGGGTAGTTGTGATAACTGCGACTAATTTCTTGTTGTTGCTGCAAAATAGAAAGATCTGGTTGCATTTCGAAACTAGCAACTGTTACTTTCGAGCCCTGATTCTATCAGAAAGTTATTTAAGACATTTCTACTTAACCCTGTAACACATGAATTTTTCTTTCATCCCAAAAATATATATTTGTATCTTTAATACTCATATATTATGGGAAATATACTGAAAAAAAATTAATGTATTGAAATTTAAATAATTTCAATAGTTACAATTTTTGCCATACAGCAAAAAGCCACCACAAAATTCCAATTTCGATAAGAATGACTAGAAAACTACTAAACATATTTTAAAATAACCCTCTTGAACTATAATGCTTTTTTCAAAACAATTTATTTGTATTTAGTACTACATAATATTATTATACTTTGAAAACCGCCATAGACTTAATTTCACAACAGTTAACAACTTCACTCTTTAATTTTGAATACACATTTACTACTGTCATCTATGCGGGTTATTAGGCACTAAAACTTCAAAATGGAATGTAATACATGAATCGAACACAGATTTGTCGAGAGGGAGCTCTACTTTAGTAGAATTAAGTGGATTATGTTACTTGTTGCCATATGAAGAGTACACGGGAAAACCGATTGATTTTGTAGGAGAAGTTTCCTTAGCAGGCCACTTTGGCAATGATAGCGAGTGATCGCCTAAACTTGTGCAAGGGAACCAGTTTCTACCACAGAAATCATAGTTAAAGTAATAGAGTGGCAGATCACGTGACCTCCAATGCTAACGACGGGACGCACAAGGAGCTCCCAGAATGAAGCGTGTTGTTGTAGGTCACGTGATCTGCCACTCTAATGCTTTAACTACTATCTCTGTGGTTCCTAGCTACCAAGATTCAGGCGATTGACGATTCCGGCGCTTGGACCAAGCAAAGAAGAAAGAGAGAAATCGGTTTTCTGCCGCCAATGTCTGCCAAGCAGAGAATTGCAGGCGTCCACCTAATAAATCAATCGGTTCTTCCTGTGTACTCTTCATATGGCAACAGTATGCACTAGAGCAGTGGTTCCCAACAGGTGGTCCGCGGACCCCCAGGGGTCCACGAGCTATGCTAGAGGGGTCCGCAAGATGCTATTAGAATAAAGAAAAATATATGAAACATATTTCATATGATAACAGAATTTTTCTTCGACACTTCCTGCATAAGCAGAGTCTAGCCCAAAACTATCACTCAAAATTTTCTCACTAACTTCTCTTGGCTTAACTCAATTGCTTACTTAGCTCATGTGTTTGAATACTTTAATGTGTCAAACTTGAGTTTACAAGGAAAAAAGATCCTTCCATTTGCAACCACATATAGGTGTGAGTTAGCATTTTCTTCCATGTTTCATGAAAAACAAATATGAGAATAGATTCGACATAAGGTTGGAATTCAGAGTGAAAGTTTCAAGTTTGGAACCTAATATTTCAGAAATAATGGGCTAAAAGGACCGATTTAACTTGTCCAATTAAGAACTGAAAATTAAAACTAACTATATACTGAAGGCTCTCGATCTGTTGTAACTGTAAAAAACGTATAAAATACGGAAAATAAAGACTCTTAATTTGGCTCTCCCTTTTTAATTTTAGGATTAGGAATTAATGGGGGTCCTTGTCACATTAACGTCTTGATGAGGGGTCGGCGAGAAAATATTGTTGGGAACCCCTGCACTAGAGGGTTAACCCTCTAATGCATGAATTTTTATTTTCATCCCAAAAAAATATATATGTATCTTCAATGCTCATACATTATGGGAAAAATACTGAAAAAAATTTAACTGCATTAGGTTTTAAATAATTTCAATTTAAAAAAAAATTTCCATGTGACAAAAACCAACTAAAAAATTCCAATTTTGATAATAATGACTAGAAAACTACTAAATATATTTTAAAATAACCCTTTTTAACTATATATATTTTTTCAAAACAATTTATTTGTATTTAGTACTAAAATTATTATACTTTGACTTACGCCAGAAAACGTAATTTCACAACAGTTAATAACCTCCCTCTTTAATTTTGAATACACTTTTACTACTGCAGGGTGTCTACAGAAAATTTGCAAGCCATTTTAGGGACTTTTAAGGGACTTTTTGGGTATTCTCTTAACAAAATTCCTGACCAAACATTTTTGACACAAAATTGACGACAAAAGTATTATGAATAACAAATATTTTATAATTATAGTGAAAAACTTTTAATTTAATGAACTATATTTGAATATAAAATAAATGTTTTAAAATGAAAATAAGGGTTTTAAAGTTTTACTAACATCAAAATGAATCTTGATCATCATTGATAATACTTACAGAACTGTTAACTATTTCTAAGCCTATAAGGTGGTTTCTTAAAAGAGTCTGATGATACATATTAAGTAGTTTTGAAATGTTTATTTCTGAATTCATTATCAATTGTTATACCTAAACATAAACAAAGCCGACTCATTATACACAAAATAAAAATAATCTTTTTGAAAAACACACATAAAGCTAATGTAGGATTTAAACACATTTTTTCATTTTCTTTTCTGTGTGATTAATTTTTTTATCTAGCTCGACCAATTCATCTTTTGCACTTTGCATTATTTCCAATTTTCTTTTTTTCAGTTCCTTAAGTTCAGCTGCAGCAAGTTTCTGAGCATGTTCATCAGTACTTTTTTTTAATCTTTTTTGTTGTAGAGCATCATTTCTTTTCCCTGAAGCACTACGAAATGCTTTGATCATTCCGGCAGTAACTGGGACAGATTCAATGCCTCCATGATGGTTAATAGCCGAATGAACACAACGCTGTGCTATTAAAGAATCTTCCTCCAAGTTTTCAACAAGACAATTTTTGTTTACAGAAAAGCTTCTTTCCACAGCAGCATTACCATGAAACATAGTTAACGCCTTGCGAGTGAAAGCTAATAATGGATCTTGCTTATCTACATCGGTAAAAATTTTCATAAGAAACTCATCCAACCTATTCTTTTTCATATTATATGTTTTTAATTTTTCTTTGACAGCAGGATCTTCACAAATTTTTAAATATGTTTTTTTAATACTATCTGCTTGAATTGGCGTTAAGTGCTTTTTCTTAATGAATTCTTTTAGAGCTAATGTGACTCTGCTTGCTTTTACAGATTCTGCAGATAACATTATTTCTGGGGATAAGCAAGACAATCCTTTGACAAAAACTTTTGACAAAGGCGATTTTAATTTTAACTTCTCAAGGAAATTAATCAGAAAATCCCTACATTGTCTGAAGAAGTTAATCTTATCACTATGTGCAATATCTTTCAAAGCATTCATAGCACCAAAACCAACATCAATTTTCTTAGAAGATAAATAATTATCTGCATTTTTGAGGTCAATTAGCAAAATGTCCCTTAGGTTTTCTAGTGACATTAGATCGTTCTTCAGAAAACGAGATGCTAAACTTTTAAACAAAAGTGCTAACTCTTCATACAAATGGGGTACCAATGGCTTTTCTACTTGAAAAAGGACTAAAAAGTGTTCTAATTCTGAAGTTAATGAATGCAAAAAGTATAATTTGGCTTCAAGAAGTTTATCGTCAAGAAATTTCCTCACAGTCATGAAGTTTTTAGATGCAGGAGCCTGAGTAACACCATTGATATATTGCTTTAAGGCTGGAATAATGTTTAAAGCTCTTTCAATAACAGCAGCATTTTCAACCCACCTTATTGCACATAGTTTTAGAGGGTATTTTGATGAACCACTGAGATGTTGAAAGTCTGCCCTTCTTGAGGGAAAATCCTTAAAGAGAAAATACGCTGCCCGTAGAAAGGTATTGACATCCCATTTAGAATTTTCAAGGGCTGTCTTATAGCATCCATGGACTACATGGAGGGAACAAGTGCCTATATCAAATCGGGCATTATCCTGTTCAGTTTTTACATGTTCATCAAAATCTCTAAGAAACTTCAAATTAACATTGGGGCCATCAGTTTCCACTTGTAAAACCTTTGAAAGAGGCAGTCCAAAACTGTTTAGACAAGAAGTGAAAGCCTCCAACAAATCTGTAGCCTTAGAGTGGCCCAAGAACATTGATGATAAGTATCGGGTTCGAATAATATTTTGGAGTTCATCCCAGTACCGTACTATTATGTCCATTTGTCCTTTCTGGGCTACTTTGTTCAAACTTTCATCTATAGATAAACAAAAAAAATCAAGTTTTCTTAAATCGTTCACTAATTCATTTTGAAAAAAAGGCCCTAGACCATAGGAAATGACATAGCCCAATTTATCCTTGTGCATCTGAAATTTGTCAGCAATGATACTATCAGGAAACATGATTTTAAATAAATCAGATGTATTTCCTCCACTGCGATTGGAAGTATGTGTGAGGACAGAATTAAGTGCCCAGATAATTTCGGCTTTTGTAGTTTGATCTTTAACAAGATAATTTTTCATGCCATCAGAATACTGTAAAGATTTAACTTCTGCTGATGATGTTGATGCAGCAGCGTCTTGTGAGATTATTTCCATTTTTGAATTTCCTTCTGGAGTAGAGCTTTTAAATGTAAGAGTCCTTTGGCTTCCATTTAGTAGGGAATTAGACAGATTTCCATGTGACTTTCCTTTAGCATGACTTCTGATGCAACCAAGTTAATAACATCACTCTTTAATTCTGAATACACTTTTACTACTGTCATTTATGAGTTTTATTATTAACTAAAACTTCAAAATGGAATGTAATAGATGAAAAAACCACAAATTTGTCGAGAGGGAGGTCTACTTTAATAGAATAAAGTGGATTATGTAACTTGTTACCAAACGGTAACAGTATGCATTAGAGCAGTGGTTCTCAACCTTTTGTAGGTGACGACCCCCTAATTCCAAAAAATAACTTCGCGACCCCCCCCCCATCCTGTCCTACACATGCCGTACTCCTTATTAACTATTATATTTGGGTATTTTTTATTTTTTTTATTTTACTGTGGATGTCCCGTGGGAAGGTTTTGAATAAGTTATTTGAGCTGCGATCTGAAATGCTGATATCTTTACAAGAAGCTAAAACAGAATTAGCCGGAGTTTTTAGCTCCCCAACTTGGCTGTTTCAACTTTCTGTTGTTCCTGTTTCTTGGCTGTTTCATACTTATCAGACATACTTATGCACCTAAATGAGCTAAATACCGAGCTACAAGGTCGAAATATAACAATAATCAAAACCCCCAAAAAATTAATGGATTCTTAAAGAAAGTGAATGTTCATGCTGCTAAAGTAAAGAAATCTAATTTTAAAAACTTCCATTTAGGTTACGAATTTAAAAGTTCCGACAAGCACAAGTTTTTCATTAGCTTGTTGCAGTGTAACGTACAAGAATTAAAATTATGTAAATAATAACATAAAAAAGTTCAAATGTAAATTAACCAAAATATAAAGTAAAATAATGTGTGGTGATTTTTTTCTTCCATTCTAGTTGTAAAATTATTGTACAAAACGTTACTTAAATATAATTTTTATTTTTAAAAAACTTTTTGCGACCCCCCAAGGATCCCTTCGCGACCCCCTAGGGGGTCGCGACCCACCGGTTGAGAACCACTGCATTAGAGGGTTAAGTGATTACCCGAGGACCCTCTTCTCGGAGTACTCCTTCCTCTTGCTCCCCAGGGGATTGGGCAGCGTGAAGAATTGCCTGTGACCGTCACCTTCCAACTTCCGGGGTTGCAGGAAACTGTGGGCGCTCGCACTTCTGGGCAGGCTGAAAAAGGGACCGATCATTGCAGAAATGCAAATATTAATTAGTAGGTGAACATAAAAGCTTATTTTTATTACCTATGTGTCTGTAATGATGAGTCTTGTGTACTGCCCCAGACTGAATAATTATGAGGGAGACTAAGTACTCTGATACACACTTTTTTTATGAAGACAATTTGAATTTTTAAGCAAATGCACAGGACTTAATGTTATATGATGGCTTATTTTATGGATGCCGTATGGCCTGTTAGCAAACTAAAACCATATTTTAAAACAAAAAGGATACATTAGGGTAGACTAACCAGTGAAAGAACGTTTAAGGAGTTACGTTCGCCAGTGAATGAACACCAGGATATAATGAGCAGGACATATCCAAAAGGGGATAAATTGTTGGTAGAAATTTACTGTACGGTAACCATTGGCGAACTTTCCGAAATCGCGCCAAAACTCCGTATTCTGGCGACTTTCCGTAACAGAAACCCCAAACGAAATGAGCAAAATAACGCTCACATAGGGTTGCCAGAATACGTCATCCTTGCTAAGTTGAATCATCAGTCAAAGTCAGACAGGTTGGCACTAAAAAAACCGAAATATCTACTATACCTCTCTCGACCTTAAGTTTGCAGTAGATAAATGTTCTACGAGAAAGAGGGTAAATAGTTCTCATTTTTGAGGGCGAGAATCGAATACAAAAAGATATTTCACATTCAATAAACACATTTATTTTTTATTTCAAGACATAAATTTGTTATTTTTATTAGTTTAGCTTCAGTTAGAGTGTTATTTTAATTATTTTTTCCCTTCGATTTTGACGTAACAGGGCGCACGAATATCAGGGTCAAATTATCAACCAATCGGAGCAGGCGAAGCTTCGGCGCCAGCCCCGTTGTTTACGCAAAATCCTCCGCGTAGTACATTTCTTTGATGCAAACTTAAGGTCGGTTTTGGGATAAATAAAATAACAAAAACCAAAAGATTTATCGCCAAATCTGAAAATCGCGCGAATAGTTACCGTACAGTAAAGGTGATCCAAATTGTCAAAAAAACAGGTCTGGAGATTGGAAGTGTGTAGTAGGGTTCTTCATTTGAGTATACTGCACAGTTAGTTAATGAAAATAAGCTATTTAGGTAACTTGAAGTTTAAATTAGAACTAAATGCAGTGTTTGGAATTATTTTGCTTCGAAGGCCCATAAATTGTTTGGGGAGGAGGTTTTAGGTGACAGCTACCGTTACAAATAAGGCCCCTTTTGCAGCAAGGGTAAGCTGAAAAAGGGGATAAATTGTCAAAAACCAGGTCTGGAAATTGGAAGTGATGTGTTCTTTAGATAATTATACTGCACAGTTAATGAAAATAGGCAATTTATATAATTGTAAGTTTAAATTAGAACTAAATGTAGTGTTTGGAATTGTTTTGCTTCTGAGGTTTATAAATTGTTTGTGGAAGCGGTCCTAGGTGATAGCTACTGCTACTTGTTTCCTCTTATATATTAGTGGTATATTAGGTGCATTCAATAATAATAAATGGATGCTTTTACACTCCGTGCAACCTAACTTGGGTAAAAACAAAGAGTAAAATGGCAAAGGGAAATCCCCGATTGGGTGGTAGGTTGGAAACTCTTGTAAGGCAATATTTACATACAAAATTATCTTAATACAATTTAACCAAAATACACTTTTAATTTCGATAAAATTGCCAATTTTCTCAAATATTCAAATTTGTTAGACTTAAAACGAAATAAATATTTTAAACATGTTTTATGGATGGATTCACAAATTATTTATGGAACTCTTTTCATATGCAGATGGATCTTCTTGATAGCAAATTTCTATTTACCTAACTTAGGTTGGCAAGGAGTGTAGGTCACAGCTATTGTTACAAGTCTACTTTTTTCCAATTATTTTATAGGTACATATTTAACAGTAATAAATGGATGCTTTTAGGTTAAAAAGCAGTAAAAAGGTTTTTTTGAAAAACTTGCAAAATAGTGTCAATGGATAAATCTCAATTTGCAGCAGTAAAACAGGGAACAGCCATCATATAAGGGCCGGTCCCAATGTGAAGTATGTTGCCAAGTAAAAAACAACAATTGCTCAAATGTGTTGGACATTCCACTTCATACAGCTCAAGATGTAGCGCAACCTTGCGTTAATTTTTCCAAGATTGCAAAAAGTCGCCAATAAAGGTTCACCTTTACTGTAAGGTAACTATTGGCGCGATTATCCGATTTGGCGATAAATAGTTTTTTGGGGCAACCTGTCTGACCTGAGCAAAACGCATAATGGTTAGATAGGGTTGCCGGAAAACGTCATCGTTGTGAAGAGATAATGACATCAAAAGTCGCCAGAAAACGGACTTCTGGCGCGATTTCGGAAAGTTCGCCAATAGTTACCGTACAGTAAATTTCTACCAATAGTGTCAATGGATAAATCTCAATTTGCAGCAGTAAAACAGGGAACAGCCATCATATAAGGGCCGGTCCCAATGTGAATTATGTTGCCAAGTAAAAAACAACAATTGCTCAAATGTGTTGGACATTCCACTTCATACAACTCAAGATGTAGCGCAACCCTGCGTTAATTTTTCCAAGATTGCAAAAAGTCGCCAATAAACAAATTAGCCATTATACAGTAGACGCCGCTTAATGTGATCACATCGTGACGAACGTGATTTGATAACAATAACCGATTGATTACAATACACGAAAAAAGTTTAAACTAAAAAATGATTTTTTTTACATACGTATTAAAATGAAAATGAATTTTTAATTAGGCATTGCTGCTGTAAAACTCTAGAGTGTTTAATAGAAATTAATGCACACTAAAGAAAAATAATTACTAGTTATTATACTTACATATTTAATGACGAACTTCAGAAAACAAAACAAAATACAAAAGGTTAATTATTAACTGAAAAAGAAATCATTAATTGTCGATTGTTTAGCATTCTTTCGAAGCAAGTCATCGAATCGTGTTCATACTCATAATGTTTATTCTATTGATTTGTTGTTATTTGATTGATTTCAGGAAAATAAAATATACAGATAAACTGATAACAATAAACGAACATTTGATTACAATAAGCGATGATTTTTCAATGTATTTTTTTATAAGCGGACGGGACTAAGCGATTTTGATAACATTAAACGATTGATAACATTAACCGTGTTCACATTAAGCGGCGTCTACTGTATCATAGCTGTACCTAGAGCCGCTCTAGTTTACACTGTTTGGTGCCTTATTTTGATTTCTTCTTATATAAGAGGCTTTGAAGTTTAGGGTTTCAAAATAACCAAGAGACATGAAGACCTTGTGAAACAAAAGGTTACCACATCTGAATTTTTTGTGTTTTGGAAAAGAAAACTTAGTTTCTTAGTACCAAACAAGGTATAACTGTTGTTTCAACCAATGTTTGCTAACTTATTATAAAAGGATGTAGTACCGATTGAAGGATTACAATATTTTAAAAACTTTATGTAACCAACTATTACATAATACTTGCAAACAAACACAACATCTTTACAAAAAAAATTATAAATCCTTGCTGAAAATAAAAAATTTAATCTGTATAAACTTTTTAATTTCATATATAAACGTAATATTGGATTTCTTTTAACCTTTTCAAACAAACTTTAACAAAACAAGCTGAATATTTAGGTTATGAGAACAAAACTTACCATTTTTTCACTAGACAAGGATCTGAAGAACTAATACGGGATAAAAGAAACAAATTCTGCCTTGTTAAACTTGAAGCTCTTCTAGCCATTACAAAATTAAAATAAGCATATTTCAATTTCTGCTGTTCTTGGTTCTTGTTTACGTTTTAGACAACCTTTTCAATCAAGGTGAAAGTCGCGAGTACACTCCCTTTTTAGATTTATGCGTTGCACAATATCGTTACGTCAAACGAATTTCGCAATTTATTTTCAAAACCAAGTTTTTGGTAAAATACATGAAAATATTAAGAAAGAAACATTATTACAAGATGTTTTTTTCAAAACCAAATTTTCAATTCTTAGGAATTTACAAAACTGCTCAGTTTGTCTTCACTGTAACCGCTAACACGATTTCAAAACCGAAACTTGAATCTGTAGTTTCTTCACCAAAGCGCGTTTTTGGATCTCAGTATGATTTTTTTTCCTTTTCCAAATTCTAAACCAAGAAATTCTGCGCCATTCTTTTCAATGTAAAAATTCAAAATTAAAACAAGCTCAATTCAAAAGAATAAGGCGTGATTTTGGTTGAAGTATAAAACCCAAGTCAAAGTGTAAATTAAGAAAAAGAAACTCAACGACAATTCCCTTTTAAAGATCGGTATGATTTGAAACTAAAAAATTTCGACATTAGATTATCCACTTTTTGTTTTTGGTTGAACTGAATTATTGACAAACTGGAGATATTGTCAACGGGCCTCCTAAGTTGGTGCATTGAACACATGGTCGAGTGACGAGTTCAGCACCTTAATTCACCACCCGATAGAGAAATCCCTACTACGCATTTGGGTAATCCACACTTCTTAACAGAAGCGGTCCGTGGTCAAAAATGTTGGTGCAGCCAAGACAAAGCTAGATGTGATTCTGCCCTTTAACACCAGCAAAAATGGTATTTTCGTTTTTATACGACTGATTATTTAATACTTTAGCACTAATATCTGAAAGGATTATTTTTTTAAATGTTGATTAGATTTTAAAAAGTTTCTAAATAGTGTTTAACTAAATTTACTAATACAGTAGACGCCGCTTAATGTGATCACGGTTAATGTTATCAAAATCGCTTGGTCCCGTCCTCTTTTATCAAAATACATTGAAAAATCATCGTTTATTGTAATCAAATGTTCGTTTATTGTTATCAGTTTATATGTAAATTTCCCCAAAAGTGCTATATCGGGGACAAAATTCCAACGCCTGCTCAGATGAGGGAGGCACTTCGATCTTATATCTAGGTGTGCAAAACAAAGCCGACGCTTAACACTTTCATAAGCATTATGATTATGAGTTATTCGTAAATGACTTGCTTGGAAAGAATGCTAAACAATAGATAAGTGATGACTTATTTTTCGGTTAATAATTAACATTTTGCACTTTGCATTGTTTTCTGCAGTTAATCATTAAATGCGTAAGCATACTCAATATTAATTATTTTTCTTTCGGGGCATTAATTTCTATTAAATACTACAGAGTTTTACAGCAACAGCTCCTAATTTAAAATTACTTTTATTTTAATGCGATCATGTTAAAAAATATTTTTTTTTGTTTAAACTTTTTTTCGTGTATTGTAATCAATCGGTTATTGTTATCAAATCACGTTCGTCCCGATGTGATCACATTAAGCGGCGTCTACTGTACAAGCTAGTTAAAAAAAAATTAGTCAACTCGTATAAAAGAGAATTATACCTAAATTCTCAGCTCAATTTTAATTAGAAATTATTTTAAGAACTTTTTTCTAAAAAAATTAATACATCTTTTTAAAAACAATTTCTAATTAAAATTGAGATGAGAATTTAGGTATAAGTCCTAGTTTGTACACAATAGTCATTTTTGACCTCAAAATTTGTCGCGCAAGCCTAATCCCAATGTGTTAAAATAGCTTTATGTTTAATATCATTTATTTTAGTTTTGGCTAAAGTTTCATAAATTTTAAAATTTGTTTTGTATTTAATAAATCTTATAGAATTACATAAAAAAAATTTATACTTGTATATTTAGTTAAAAAAATTACATGAAAGATGCAAACAAAACTTTGTAGTACCTTCTTTGCACATTTTTAAGACTCCTGTGACCCCTCAAGGACAAAAACTTAAAGAGCTTAGAAACTAGTCAATCTGTGTCTGTTAATGCAAACATTGTACTGTAACTTTTTACTGAATTCCTTAAATTGTCAGATAAGAAACAAACAGGGTGGTGCCAAAACTGGGAAATTTCCCTGACAGTTTGGAAACATCTCAGTAAATCAAAGTTTTCCAGATTCTGAGATCCCCTTAAACTTTTTTATTTAAGAAGTCTTTAAAAATAAACACTTCACTAAACAAACATTTTGGTCAGAGTTAATAATGAAACAAAAAAAAGAAATGTGAATTATCATTGAAGGTAAGCTACATAAGACAGAGATTGAGAAAAAATATATGATTTTATTATAAAACTACAAATTTAAACATGCTATAAATAAATCTTCATTCTTCATCCTCGGTAGCCTTGAAACTGTGTTCCTGGTATGTTTATAAAATCAATGATGTTAAAATTACATTTTCAACACATCGTTATAGCACATAAAAATGCATAAAACCACTTGAACCTTAACATAGAGGAATGTAACAAGATAACCTTACAATGACAATACATAATTAAAATGTATTTCTAGAATCTTTCAGATATTCGGACAACAAAATATGCACACAGGGCTGCCACACTATTTGGTAAAAAAAAATCAGACCATTTAAGGACTTTTCAAGGATATACTCCATTTCCAAGGACTGTATATTCAAAAATGCACCTAAATTCTACGATATGAACTAAAATACTTTGTTATAAAATAACCATTCTACCAAAAATGTCCGTATAGAACAGCGTGAGGAGTAACGGAAATTTTCGTTACCTCTTTATCAATAAAAAGTAACTGAGTTATAACAGGGTGGCTACAGAAATTGAAATGAAAAATTCCCCGAGATATCCCTGATTTCCAGAATATTTTCAAAAAATTTGGGTTTGGGGTTTGCTATATTACAAAAAGAAAAATTAATGTCAATTTAAAACATGAATATCCAGCAACCATTTAAATTTTCGTGAAGCTCTGGCAAATTTATTTTTTTAAATCTTACAGCTTCCAGTAAGAGTATCCAAATAAAAATCTGAAGATAAATCTTAGGAAATAATCAAAAGGGTTATTTTGAAGCTTTACTTGGTGTATAAAAAGCTAACATTAACCCTTTCAGTCCCAAAAATTTACTATACTACAGAAACCTCTGATATTCACAAAATAAGCGTATTTTAGGTCAAATATACGAATTCCATAAGAAAAAAAATTCATTAAAATTTTTTTTTATGGTTTTTGAAACAATGCCAAAATTTTTTAACTGTGGAAAACAACAAAATAAAAAATATGTATATTACCTAAAAACACTTCGAGTTATATATTTTTAAGGTATCTGACCATATTCAGGCATGAGTTTGGCAAAATTAAAAAAAGCTGAAACTAAAATGCGTAATTGTACGCGTAAAAAACATTTTAAGCAGTATACTAATTCGCGAAATAAGCTGTTACATTATACATGTATTTTTATATTTATGTTTTTTAAGCTTCAGGCATGAATAGAAATGCTGATGGAAGAATGTGCGTATTCATGGCATCAAATGTCAAAATCATAGTTGCTTTTGGGATTTGAAGCTAATTAAAATTATTACATTTCTTTAAAAAATCCAGCAAATACAAAACTGAAAACATATTAGCCTAGCACCCTATTTTAAAAAAACTTCAAGCAATCTAAATATTAGCTATACTGGACAAGTTAAAAAAAAATGGATGAAAGTTAGGAAATACCAAATATTGAAAACTTTTTTTCTAAGGGGGATAAATCGCAGACTTGGCAACCAACCTCAAAATTTCTGCAATAATTTTATAAAGTTTCTTGTTGCAACATCTTAACATTTTTCATTCCTTCTGCATCTAGTAGATATTTGATTACCAAGCTCTAAAAACTATTTTTATGTTAAGCAAATAAAATTCTAGCGACCTATATGTCTTAATTAAAAAAAAATTCTAAAATCAGAAACCTCAATACAGGCGAAATTAGAAAAACAAAGGTTCAAGCGAAAATAAAAAGTATTTTAACATTCAAGCTGTTCTTGTGATCACTACTCACGGACACCATAAATCGGACCCTTGATCAAAAAACATTCTGGTTGCCAGACTTGGCCTGAACTGGAGCTACACAAGTAACTCTTCCGATCACGCAATGCCAGAGAACAGTCAATCATTCTGATGCATTTTTTATCTTCGTTATTAGAATCTGTTATTTTTAACTTGTTGGAAATTTAAGTTTAGTTTCACCGAATTAGGTGCGAAAAAATTAAACAATCATTTTTTAAAAAATGCATCACAGAGTTGTAGCGAATATCCTTTCATCAGGGGCAGGAAACAGACAACCGATTTTAACCGTGATTAAGTTTATAAATTTGTTAATAACATAAACGAATTAGGATTTCAATTGATCAAGATGACCCTCTAGCCAATTTTAGAGGCTTTGTGAAAGGTTTTTTTCGTGTGTGAGGGATTAGAACAAGCGAAAAACGGAATTTTTAGGCAAAATTAGAAAAAGCTGAACTTTTTCCAAAAAAACGGATTTATTTTTTTCCTAAAAAATTAAAAAGCGGAATTCCGCTTAAAAGCGGAAAAAACTCATCCCTGCATATTATTAAAAAAAATTTAGTAATTATTTTAACCGAAATGGTTTAAATTATGTTTTAAATATGTGGAACTGAAGTGAATTTATCAAAAATCAGAAGAAACGCTTGTTGACTATTTTCTAAATAAAAAAATAGTAGTTCTGACTTCTATTGAGATTAATGTAAAATATTGTCGGATAGATCAAAGTGTGAAGAATCGAATAATGTGTGTTTGGATGTCATAACGGGACATAAAAATTATGAAAAAAATATTGAAAGTGATGATGCCAAATGGCATCACTGAGACTGAAAGGGTAAATAAAATGAAGCACTATAAAAAGCTAAAAACTGTGTTTGAAGGATATGGGATGTTTGTCCCAGCAAAAGGAAAACGAAAAGACATCCTCCATGTAATATTGCACAGTTTGACACACTGCACCTAATACATAGGTGCAATGTTCTTAAGCAGTGCATTGTCAAAATAACAATGCAAAAAATGAAACCACTAAGTAATGAAGGTACTTGCGGCAAATCTTTAAATCCGGCCCTGACTGAAATCTGTTTAAAAAAATAAGACATTTGTGTCAAAATCTTACAGCAGAAGTATGGATATACATTGCAGCAAATTATCGAAGTTTAATGTAAGCACAATTTGACACCTACAGCCTAAGAGATTAAGGCAATAAGCTCTAATCTTGTGCAGGCAAAATCATTTCACACGATTACATACATCTTCTATATTATATACTATAGCAGGCATATTATAAATTATAGCATTTATTATTAATAAGTGCTACAATATATGTATTTTACATACTTTTAGAAGTTAATTCATGATATAGGAACATAAATTAATTAAAAACATCTGCCTTGTTTTAGCGATTCAAAATAAAATAAAGTTTTTTTTCGGCCCACCCTAATAAATATGCATTAGAGGGTTAAATAAAGTAACATATCTCAGAGTACATAGTCTCCCTCATAATTATTCAGTCTGGGGCAGTACATAAGACTCATCATAGCAGACACATAGTTTAATAAAAATAAGCCTTTATGTTCAGTAACTAACTATCTGTATGCATTTCTACAATAATCAGTACAGACCAAAGTCAATAACGAATTTTTATTGCGAAAGCAAAATCAATATGGCACTTCACCTCCTATTGTAACATGGAGTCACACTAGGTCCACAGATGTGCACAATACAACGATGAAAATTAAGATTTAACTCATTATAACAGACACATAGTAAAAAAAAGTTTTAATATAAGTTACTATTTTATGTTTGCATTCCTTCTATAAACAGTACTATCTAAAGTCAATACTGCACCTTAAATGGGGGAAAGCAAATTAGTATTGCACTTCACCTCCTATTGTAACATGGAGTCACACTAGGTCCACAGATGTGCATAATACAGATGAAGATAGTTCCACAGATGTACAATTATAAAATTGAAGATAAACAGTTTGAGGCAACATAACTACAATTGTACAGCCCTTCTCAATCAGGCTTAATCAGAGCCTAATACGCATTTAAAAGGCAGATTTAATGTTGCATGTATTTACCCCTTACTGTGGTATGGCTCCATAGAAGGTCTACAGACATGCCAGACTGCTATTTAAAAGAAAGGTAGTACTCAACTTTCAAACCATACTTGCCAACATTAGGGGATTCATCAATTACCAATACTAACTATGCTAAAAACTTCAGAGATTCTAAAACGCAAAAAGATCCAGCAAACATTACAAATTCAACAAACTCAATGAACTAAAATAAATTCATATTAATTTTTACAAATTAACAGCTTGTACAACATTTTATGTTTAATTTAAGCCATACAAAATTAGGTTTATTTTTTTAAAGAGATAACAAAATTATTTTAACACTTAAAAAAAATCGAGAACATCAATAAAACTCCATTGTTTATACATAAAACAGTGAAATCAAAGATTATTACTAGAGAGGCCTGTACACTAGTAGAACATTGACAAAGCAGGGTCAGAAAGCTCAGATGGATTAAGTTTTAATGCGATTGGCAAAATCATAGATACAGTAGACACCGCTTAATGTGATCACGGTTAATGTTATCAAAATCGCTTAGTCCCGTCCGGTTATATCAAAATACATTGAAAAATCATCGCTTATTGTAATCAAATGTTCGTTTATTGTTATCAGTTTATACGTAAATTTTAAAGAATTTATGACTGAGGGGATTTTGAAGCATGGATGGAGATAAGAAGGTTGCGAATTTTACTTTGTTAACTAATAAGGAAATTTGAGAAGCAGTATGTGTCAAAGATCAAGTTCGTCACAAGATTCTGATGCCGATGATGAACCCTAAAGTGCTATCGTTGACAAAATTCCGACGCCTGCTCAGATGAGGGAGGCACTTCGAATCTTACGTCCAGATGTGCAAAACAAAGCCTACGCAGAACACTTCAATAAACATTATAATTATGAGCGAATCAAATGACTTGCTTCATTATATATGTAAGTATACTGACGAGTAATTAATTTTCTTTAGTCTGCATTAATTTCTATTAAATACTATAGAGTTTTACAGCAACAACTCCTAATTTAAAATTAATTTTTATTTTAATACGCATGTAAAAAAATCAGTTTTTAGTTTAAACTTTTTTTCGTGTATTGTAATCAATCGGTTATTGTCATCAAATCACGTTCGTCCCGATGTGATCACATTAAGCGGCGTCTACTGTATTTCTATATCCATGATACGATTTCTATATCTATGAAGTAGCAGATATGCCCATCGATTGCGCAATATAGTATAAGCAATGCAATACAAACCCTACGATTCTCCTACGGGGATCAGAAAAGTCGCGAAACTACGGCGATATGGACTTAAAAAAAGAAAAAAACGTCGGCTTACATCGGTTGGCCGATTTTTTTCCACTAAATTCACCGCCGATGGTAAAATTTTCAAACAATCGGCGCCGATGCATCGGTCTATCCCTATGTGATACTGGTTCAAAAGTGGCGTCACCTTTTCCTCTAGGGGCAGATCTGCTATTTTCTATCTATCTATGGGTAAAATAATCAAAAGTTATTATATAAAAGCTTCACATCACAAGAACAAGGGTCCATATTAATAAAATACAACAAACAGTAAAAAAAAACCCTAAAACATGGTATACTTGAAGGATATGCCAGTGCTTAATCAATGGAAACAGAAAAAATCACTCAATATTGCACATTTTGACACACTGCATCCAATACATGGGTGCAATGTTCTTAAGCAGTGTCTTGTCAAAATAAACAATGTAAAAGAAATTAATGAAGCCACTGAAATATTGTTAAAAAGTACCTTGCTTGAAAAATACGACCCATTTGTATCAAATCTTGCAGCGAAAGTATAGATATATACATTGCAGCAAAAAATGAAGTTTAATGTAGCGCAATTGGAAACCTACGGCCTAAAAGGTAAAGGCAATAAGCTCTAATCATGTGCAGACAAAATCATTGCAAAAGTTTACATAATTTTTTTCTATGTTACACATAACAACCTTGAATAAATTAATAAAACTACCAACTAAGTATCAGGAGATTCAAAAACCACTTAAATTATGTTTAAAAAAACTCCTTGCTTTTAAAATAGGACCTATTTGTATCAAAATCTTGCAGCGAAAGCATAGATATATACATTGCAGCAAAAAATGAAGTTTAATGTAGCGCAATTGGAAACCTAAGGCCTAAAAGGTAAAGGCAATAAGCTCTAATCATGTGCAGTAATCTTGAACAAATTAATAAAACTACTAAGCGTCAGGAGCTTCAAAAACCACTTGAATTATGTTTAAAAAAAAAACGCCTTGCTTTTAAAATAGGACCTATTTGTACCAAAATCTTGCAGCGAAAGTATAGACATACATTGCAGCAAAACTTGGAAGTTTAATGTAGCGCAATTGGAAACCTACGGCCTAAAAGGTAAAGGCAATAAGCTCTAATCATGTGCAAACAAAATCATCTTACAAATTAACATGACTTTTTTTCATGTTCCACATAACAATTTTGAACATGTAAAACTCAATTTTGTTTAATTGATTTGTTAGCCAGTCATGTTGATCAGAAAATTAAAATAACATCAACTCTCAGAACAGGTCTGTAGTATTTCATCATTACAACTGGCAAAGCAAAAGCAAAAAAAATTTATTGTAATACAAGTTTACAACCTGTGCAACTATACCTCTCCTGACCTTAAGTTTGCAGTATACAAATGTTCTACGAGAAAAAGGGTAAATAGTTCTCATTTTTGAGAATCGAACACAAAAAAAGGTAATTTCACATTCAATAAAAAAATTGATTTGTTATTTCAAGACATAAATTTATTATTTTTATTAGTTAAGCTTCAGTTAGAGTGTTATTTTAATTATTTTTTCCCTTCGATTTTGACGTAACAGGGCTCACGAATATCAGGGTCGAAAGGAGCAGCCAATCAGAGTACGCGAAATTGCGGCGCCAGCCGGGTTGTTTACCCAGTTCCTCCGCTCAGTACATTTCTCTGCTGCAAACTTAAGCTCGGTTTTGGTATAAAATCAGAATTGTTTATCTTTCAATCTAATATCAGACAGGGATAACAAATTCATCATTATTAGTAAAACATTAAAAATAGCATTCATTGCATAAAGAATAAGAAACAAGCATTAGCTTAAAAATAAGATATTTAAGAGCAAAGTTCATTGTATTTCTAGTCTATCCAAAGAGCACATATCCTTTAACATTCAGAACTGTTTTATCTTTTTTCATTCTAAATCAGACAGGGATAACAAATTCATCACCAAGAGTTAAGAAAAAAAAGGGTAACTGAACGTAAGATAATTGCATACAACATAGTCAAAAACATAAATTTTAAAATTTAAGTGCAGTTACTACTTTATGTTTGCATTTCTGCAATGACCAGTATTGAACAAAGTCAACACTGAATTTTTATTGAGAAAGCAAATTGATATGGCACTTCACCTCCTATTGTAACAGGGAGTCACACTAGGTCCACAGATGTGCACAATACAACAATGAAAATTAAGATTTAACTCATTATAACAGACACATAGCAAAAAAAAAGTTTTAATATAAGTTACCATTTTATGTTTGCATTCCTTCTATAAACAGCACTATCCAAAGTCAATACTGCATCTTTAATAGGGGAAAGCAAATTAGTATTGCACTTCACCTCCTATTGTAACATGGGATCACACTAGGTCCACAGATGTGCACAACAGAACGATGAAAATTAAGACTTTACTCATTATAGCAGACACATAGTAAAAAGAAAGTTTTAATATAAGTTACTATTTTATGTTTGCATCCCTTCTATAAACAGTACTATCCCAAGTCAATACTGCATCTTTAATGGGGGAGAGCAAATTAGTATTGCACTTCACCTCCTATTGTAACAGGGAGTCACACTAGGTCCACAGATGTGCACAATACAACAATGAAAATAAAGACTTAACTCATTTTAAAAGACACATAGCAAAAAAAAGTTAATATAAGTTACCATTTTATGTTTGCATTCCTTCTATAAACAGCACTATCCAAAGTCAATACTGCATCTTTAATGTGGAAAAGCAAATTAGTATTGCACTTCACCTCCTATTGTAACATGGGATCACACTAGGTCCACAGATGTGCACAACAGAACGATGAAAATTAAGACTTTACTCATTATAACAGACACAAAGTAAAAAAAAAGTTTTAATATAAGTTGCTATTTTATGTTTGCATTCCTTCTATAAACAGTACTATCTCAAGTCAAAACTTCATCTTTAATGGGGGAAAGCAAATTAGTATTGCACTTCACCTCCTATTGTGACATGGGATCACACTAGGTCCACAGATGTGCAATAGACACATACATGAACTTGAAATCTGTTCCATTACATTAGGTCCTACAGAAGTTATTATAGCACACATAAAAATGTACAAGTCCACAAGAACTTTACATTGAGGAGCGTGCAAATAAATCAATTTAAGCCACTATTAGTTAAGCAAAAACTATTAAAGTAAGCAACAAAAAATTAGTTCACTTTATAAAAGTTAAACAAAATTTCAACTATTATTGGTACACTATAGAATATATTGTTTTTAAATTGTGCACAAATAAAAATGTCTAGCTTTTTGTCTTCTAGCCAATGATTAACCCGTACCATTAGAGTTCAGATTAGGTCCAACAGGTTGTTAGAGCACACATGAAAATGTATAGGTCCACTTGGACTTTACATTGAGGAATGGGCATGAAAAAAGACCTTTCTATAACAAAACAATACATAATTAAAATATAATATTAATATATTTTCTTGCATCCATCCAACAGACCACTTACTATAAACCAATTATTTTGCTACAAAATATGTAAAATCAGGTACATTACTAACTTTAAATTACCACCTTTTTCTTTCTGTTCTTCATTCCTTGATTTCAATGAATATCAACCAAAAAACACTCATAATTGATGCCCAAAATGAATGCCCAAAATGAACACCCAAAAATGAGCATCGTTTAGTCATGAATTCTTTAATGTCAGACCAAGAAGCAAAATCCCTGCGATCTAGAAAAAAAAATGAAATGAAAAAAGTGCCCCACAATAAACCCCTAAACATAATACAGGGTGGCTACAGAATCTGTGAAAACAAATTCCCTGACTTTTCCCTGATTTTCCAGGCTGAATGTAAAAAATTTCCCTGATTAGCGGCAATGAACTATATTAGCATGCTGGTTTCCTTCCGGTATTTGTAAAACCACTTTCTAGTCCATTTAACATTAAGAAAAGATTTTTTTAAGAAATAAATTTAATTAATGAATATACAATGAGCTTTTTAAAACAAATCTATAAAAAAAGCAAGCGTTAAAGCCCAGATAATTATTTTTTTAGTTATGATAAGACTTTATAAGCAGCATCTCATCCACTCAGGTGAAAGCCTTCTCCGGATTAAACTTTTTTATCCTTTCTCTTACCGGTTAAAATGGCACTTTTGGAAATTTTCCCTGATTTTTAACAAAAATCACCAATTTCCCTGACTTTTCCAAATTGATTAAATTCCCTGACTTTTCCATGATTCCCTGATCCTGTAGCCACCCTGTAATAATTTAAAATCTTGAGTTAGGATTTGGCATGCCCCACTGTAAGTGGCAATTTAAGGTAAAAATTAATGATTACCACTTAGCACTTAAAAAAAAAATTGTAGATTCTAAAAAGTGTACTGGGTGATTTTTTTTTCAAAATAGAGAAGATTCTAATAATAATGTGTACTAAAATAAAATATGAGCTCCTCAAAATAAGCAAACTAACTTTGTTAAATTTGAGGAATAGTTTTAAATGTTCTATCAATAACAAACTTAAATTATTAAATGAAACTGACAATTCAGAATAAGCTGAGTTATTTTTTCTTAAATACTTTGAAAAAAATTACCGGCGGGTAGCCATTTAAAAATTAAAGCTGCTTGCAACTGCTGCTATAAACCTCAAATGCAAATTTAAACTTTATTTGCAAATGGTTTGGTTTGAATTATAGTCGCACTAGAGCTACACGAGGGCTATTATTTTTATTTGCAAATGGAAATACTATACTTAACCCTTTCTTTATTGAAACGCCCTAACAACTAAGGATTCGATAATGTTATTCCGATCAAATATTACGAGGAAGCAAAAATCCTTCCTAGCGAAAGGGGTTACTTTAAAGCTTTACTCATGAAAAAGCTATCACTAATAAACCATAACAGTAAAAAGCTAATACATGTTATGTTTGAAAGATATTCCAGTTTCAAGAAAAAGGAAACAAAAAATTATATCCTCCATTTAATATCGCACAGTTTGACACACTGCACCCAATGCATAGATGCAATGTTCTTAAGCAGTGCATTGTCAAAATAACAATCCAATGTAAAACAAATTAATGAGATCATTAACCAGTGTAGGTGCTTCAAAAACCACTGAAATATTGTTTAAAAAACCTTGCTTCAAAAATATGATCTATTTGTGTCAAAATCTTGCAGCGAAAGTATAGATATACATTGCAGCAAAAATTGAAGTTTAATGTAGCACAATTTGACACCTACGGCCTAAAAGGTAAAGGCAATAAGCTCTAATCATGTGCAGGGAAAATCATTTCACAAGTTCACATGAATTTTTTAATCACAAAAATTGATTTGTTAGCCAGTTATATTGATCAGAAATTAAAATGACATCAATATTCAGAACAGGTCTGTAGTATTTCATCATTGCAACCGGCAAAACAGATTTTTATTAGAACTTATAACACCAACAAATGCAACCTATGCTAAAATCAGAACTGTTTTATCATTCAATCTCATCAGACAGGGATAACAAATTCATCAGTAAGACTTCATTAAAATAAAAAAAAGGTAACTAAATATGGGGTTATAATATCTTCACTAAATAAAATTTATTTAACCACAATTGTGTAATGTAACAGGGAGTTATAAACCAGTCTATCAGAAAATAAAACAGCATCAATTAGTTTTCAGAACAGGTCTGTAAATTTCATCATTACGACAGGTTTAGATTGAGATAAAAAAAGAAATACTTATATTTGCAGCATTGCACACAATAGCTGATTACACTAAGCATTATACTTACCAATTTTAGAAAACTACTAGATCACCTTTTGAACTTGTGCCGTAAGCATGTTCACTTGAAAACAGGAACAGGTCACTAAAAATGAATTAAAATCATAAGTACAAACGTCTAAACGTTCTATGTCACCGTTTAAAAAGACATTTATAAGTTTGAATTCATCCAAGTCTTAAAAGTCAATCACTTAAGGGGGAATGGGCGTGCAGGACCTGGGGTCTCCAAACACAAGTGCCTCAATGTTAATCCAATGGGAAAAAACTATTTTCGCTGCCACATTTCTCCGGCTGTACTGAATATTTTTACAAGCGGATTTTTTTATGTGATAAATGTAGCTGACTTACAGGTCCCGACAATCCCACTTTTTGAAATTAGAACGAATATTTTTTTAATATTCAATAAATTATTTTACACAAAATATGCGAAGCAATTTCAAAAAGTGGGAAGATAGAGACCTGTAAGTCAGCTACATTTATCATAAAAAAATCCGCTTGTAAAAATATTCAATAAAGCAGGAGAAATGTGGCAAAGAAAATAGTTTTTTCCCCATTGGATTAACATTGAGGCACTTGAGTTTGTAGACCCCCGGTTATGCGCGCCCATTCCTCCAACACAATACGAAAGTCAATTATGAAGTTTATTACAAACAAAACAATGATTAAACAGCAAAGACTATTTTTTAAGGCAAAGTTATTACAATTATTAAGTTAAAACTATGCGTACAAAAAGTTTAATAGAGAATATCAGATTAAAATTGTACCACCTTTCTCAATCAGACTTAATGCCTGATATGCACTTGAAAGGCAGATTTAATGTTGCACGTCTTTTCCCCTTACTGTGGCACTGATCCACAGCAAGTCTACAGACATGCAAGATGGGTTACTTTAAACACAACATGATATCTTTCTAATATGCATTAGTATACCATGGGGTACCTTCAAAACACTGTGCGCTGTACAGGGTAACGACAAGGAGCTTAGCAAGTGTGCCATGCTAAAATCGTTATCGCTCAGCCAAACTCGCCAATAAAACAAAACTAGTTATTTTTTTTAGTTTTGCACATATAAACATTATGTTGTTGCTTAGTTCGGAAGAAATAAGAATGTTTCCAATCTACAAGTAAGCAATGTCTTTGAATTGCGGTTTGTTTACGTTACTCTGCCAACGCATGCCAAATACCACCTGCTAGCTTCGACATTACAAAAGGCATTTTCTGGTAGTATAATGATAAAAAATACTATTTTTAGAAATGTAATAGTCCACATGATGTTTAATTTACAATACAAAGATTAAAAAGTAAAGCTTTATACACTTTTTCCGAGTTTAAACAACTTTTGCATTCCATAGCAGTGACACACGCCGGTATTAAAACATGGATTACAGCTTTACCGTTAAGAATTTTAATCCAAAAAAGAATAAATATTGAAGAATATAGGTCATTAAAAACAAAATCAATAACAAATAGTGGTTACGTTCCTTTGATTATATCGTTTAGATGCGATTTATTAGAGCTTCGATGAGTCACCGTGTAATGTCTACGGGGAAAAAATAACAGCGCCGTATCTCTGGAGCATGGCTATGCTCCAGCCAATCAGGTGAGAGCATCATGTCGCAACCCTCATACGCAGATATTCCAGTAACCCTAGTATACCAAAACCGAGCTTAAGTTTGCAGCAGAGAAATGTACTGAGCGGAGGAAACTGGGTAAACAACCCGGCTGGCGCCGCAATTTCATGTACTCTGATTGGCTGCTCCTTTCGACCCTGATATTCGTGCGCCCTGTTACGTCAAAATCGAAGGGGAAAAATAATAAAAATAACACTAACTGAAGCTTAACTAATAAAAATAATAAATTTATGTCTTGAAATAACAAATAAATTTGTTTATTGAATGTGAACTATCTATTTGTATTCAATTCTCGCACTCAAAATTGAGAACTATTTACCCTCTTTCTCGTAGAACATTTGTATACTGCAAACTTAAGGTCGGTTTTGGTATAGTACTAGGGAAAGACCGATGCATCAGCCCGATTGTTTGAAAATTTTACCATCGGCGGCCGATGGTAATTTAGTGAAAAAAATCGGCCAGCCAACCGATGTTTTTTAAATCCAAATCGCTGTACTTTCGCAACTTTCGGATTATAGTATCTCGACTTCTGGATCGCCGTAGTTTCGCTACTTTCGGATCCTTGGTATTCCACGACTTTCGGAACCCCAGACATACGGTTTCAATAAAAAATATGGAAATAAGAGGAATCATAAGGATATTTCCTATTTTTTTTATGGATTTGCCGAATTTTGTATTTTGGTTTTTCCCATCGGCTGATGGAAGGCGGGGAACATAGGCCCATCAGCCGATGTAACATTTGAACAATCAGCATGGGCCGAAAATTCTCCATCGGTCAATCCCTAAGTAGTACTAAGGGCAGTTTTTCTTTTGATTAAATAAAGAACTTAATTCTTAATATTTAGGTTTAGACAGATGCATCAGCTAAGGCGATTTGTTAATACTTTAAAAATCTTCTGGTCTAGGATACAGAAAGACGTTAGCTATATAAAAAATATAGGTCAATCGGCTTTAAACATCAAAATGATGACAGAAGGCTTTTTTTATGGAAATAAAAAACACTAACTAAAATTTTCAAGTCAGTTTACATTTCGGTTTGCTCTTAAATAAAATCAGAGTTTTTGATGATTTAAGTTGAGATCCCAAAATTTTCCCATATCTTTTTCCTTTTAAAATTTTCCTGCTCTTGGAATAAATGCAGTAGGGTAGACTGACCAGTGAGTGAACAGGCCCCAGTGAATGAACATTTGGTAAATATAATTAAAAAATAAGGATTGAAAATCATTTCACTATATGGATTGGCTACACTGACACCCTTTCATGTAGTACGAAGCTATCTGACATATGGTTGGTTGTCCTGGTCATTATATCCTGGTGTTCATTCACTGGCGAACGTAACACCTTAAACGTTCATTCACTGGTTAGTCTACCCTAATGTATCCTTTTTGTTTAAAAATATAGTTTTAGTTTACAATCAGACCATACAGCATCCATAAAATAAGCCATCATATAACATTAAGTTCTGTGCATTTGCTTAAAAATTAAATTTGCCTACATAAAAAAATATGTGTATCAGAGTACATAGTCTCCCTCATAATTATTCAGTCTGGGACAGTACACAAGACTCATCATTACAGACACATAGGTAATAAAAATAAGCTTTTATGTTCAGTAACTATTTTATGTTTGAATTTCTGAAATGATCAGTACCGACCAAAGTCGACACTGAATTTTAAAGAGAAAGCACAAATTAATATGGCACTTCACCTCCTATTGTAACAGGGAGTCACACTAGGTCCACAGATGTGCAATACAGACACTTAAATATTAAATTGTGCACATTTTAAATCTGTCTTTGGTACTATATTAATACTAAGCTTGTCTTCCAGCCATTGATTCACCTGTACTAGGGCAGTTCAGATTAGTCCCGACGGAAATTGCTGTAGCACATATAAAAAAATGCAGAAGGCCAATCTGACCATTTACACGGTCACAGATGTGCAAAACATGCGTGTACAATAAAATGTGGACATTTTAAATCTGTTTTGGTACTATATTAATACTAAGCTTGTCTTCCAGAGATTGATTCACCTGTACTAGGACAGTTCAGATCATGGGCGACAGCATTTGTTGTAGCACACACTTAGGGGGAGAGCAGAGATCATAACTGTATGTCATTCAGGTTAGGTACATAAGACAACTTCGGGTGAATTTTACAAAGAAATTCAGTCAATTCTGCGATTGATGAAAGGCATTTTCAAATGTTTTTGGTAACCAAATAATCATTTTCGATACAGCCAACACGATGGTTTAATTTAATATTAACTTTGCAACGATTTTTGCCAGTCACAGCTTCCTGTTCAGTCCTTGAATGAGGTCTTAGGGTTAAGTTGATTTCATTGTTGAATCCTTCCACCACATTGTTCGTGCCTTGGACAGTTTGTGGCAGTTCCACATATTTATTACCCCTCCTATTGTAACAGGGAGTCACACTAAATCAAAACCGAGTTTAAGTTTGCAGCAGAGAAATGTACTGAGCAGAGGAAACTGGGTAAACAACCCGGCTGGCTCCGCAACTTAGCGTACTCTGATTGGCTGCTCCTTTCGACCCTGATATTCGTGCGCCCTGTTACGTCAAAATCGAAGGAAAAAATAATTAAAATAACACTCTAACTGAAGCTTAACTAATAAAAATAATAAATTTGTCTTGAAATAACAAATCAATTTGTTTATTGAATGTGAAATACCTTTTTGTATTCGATTCTCGCACTCAAAAATGAGAACTATTTACCCTTTTTCTCGTAGAACATTTGTATACTGCAAACTTAAGGTCGGTTTTGGTATAGGTCCACAGATGTGCATTATACAATGATGCAGATGAAGACAGTTTGGGGCAACATCTAAAATAAAGGCGAACCTTTGACAACTAGAACTTGCCGAATCGATTATTTCAAAACGAAATAAATAACTTAATTTACTCGTCATAGGCACTTTGGGTTATCTCAATTAATACAATCAATCCAATATAGGAAAAATTACACTGTAACCAAATGTTACAATACTCGGAAATAGCCTAAGCCTATTTTAGGACCATGCTTTTTAAAAGCGTAATATTAACAAAACATAAAGAATATTTTATGTGACAGTTATATGATAAGCAAAAATATTTCGGAATACTGTAAACTATCCGAATTAATTAAGAATGAATGTAAAATTAACGAACAAACAGCCTTGTTTACAAACAGGGAATTTGTCTTTAAAGTTTAAATACTGGTATTATTGAAAAAATAACGAATTTATTATTTCGATATTACGAACATTTATAAAGGAAGCATTTTAAAGTTATTAAACTTAATATTGCAATTACGATTAATACGGATTTAAGAACTTACTCTGAATTGAAAGCAGTCAGCATCAGATCAGCATGAGGGAAAAAAAATGAAATAAAAATAATGATTAATGTCATTAATGAAGTTGAAGGGTCGTTCACTACTGAACGAATCCAAATGAACCAGTAAACACAGCCAAAGAACGCTTTGTAAGGATTTCAGGAAAATAGCTATGTTTTACGTGACGTACACCTTGATGCTTCCATTCCTCGAGTTTATTCTGCTGTCAGAGTGATTTCGGTTTAAATGAGCATCGTGGGGGGCATAGTTTTGAAGGACAAAGTTTGAAAATAAATCAAGAAATATGCATTTATTCAATTTATTGGGGAAGGGGGGAGATAACATTATGTCGTTGTGCGCATAAACCGCATGGTTTTATGGGAAAGAATTCGCCATTTTCAATCCTTTGGTAGAGAGCAGTTCTGTTGCCGTCTTGAGAAAATTAAATAGTCTAGATTAATTAATGAAGAGCTAAACAACTTCTTTAAAAAAAAAATAGAACTAGGCGACAACTTGAATGCAGCCAAAAGCAGTTCATTTTAGTTGAGATTGGTGAGCACTCAGTTTGATTGAGCTCACCAATAGCATTCTGCCCTGAAAGCTAAAATAATGATCTCTACCCTTATCTTGTGGCTCCTCATGTTATTGAGCATCTTGTAAATCCTTTTTACATTCAGCTAATAAAAATACAATACAAAATTAATTTTTTAAGCTAATTTTTGGTGGGGGTCAACAAATTATTTATCAAATAAAAAAAATCTTTATAATTGAAAAGAAGTTTCTGTATTATGACAAATAATTTTAAAATATAATTAAATATTTAAACCGAGTCTGTGCTTGCAAAGAATAAATGCACACGGCAGAACTTAAAACCACTTTATTAGCACTTATTAATTTCCATAAGCAACGGGTAAACCATTTCAGGACAAAATATAGGTACGAACACAAAATGCATACATACGAAGTACTAAATCAAATTTGCTTGATGATCATGATGAATAAAATAATAGTAACAACAAAACCAAGCTAAAGGGAAAATATTATCTTGTTATGGAAGTATTGCCATTCTATCTACAGATGACGACAATTATTTCCAAATGCAAGATGTTTAAATGTAAAAATTGTATTAAAAATGAAAAAAAATCAAATAAATAGATGATATTGTCGTCAAAATGGGCAATTTCTTCAGGTCTTGTGTGTCAACAGAAATGCAAAATGAAAATTAATGCTTTCTCGAGCTGTAATTAGTAAATCCATCTCACATGGGAACAAGGCAGTGATCGAAGGAAATACAGGAATGAAAGCTGAAAAGAAATACATTGCCTGAAACGTACCAATTATTTTGTTGTTATCACTGCTTTCAATTCTTATTTAAAAAAAAATTCTTCATGCAATTACTAAGAATACGAGTTTGACAATAAGTTCAGTCACTCTTGATCCCTTTACACTGGTATATTTATTACATAACATAGCAACAGCAAATACAAAATACTACATCACATTGCTGGAAAGTGGTCAAATGGGTAAAATAATTGCCCTTGGTCTTCACGAATGCCGATTCGATCTAACTTCTGACAATGAAGTTTTTAGAAAACGTTAATCTATTTAAAGCAGGAAATTTTTGTCCCATTTACTTTGAAATAGACTGCAGCTCCAAACCTAACTACCGTAAAACCGACCTCAAATTTGCAGCAGAGAATTGTACTACGCGGAGGAATCTGCTTAAACAACGCTGATGGCGCCGAAATTTCGCCTGCTCCGATTGGTTGCACCTTTGACCCTGATATTCGTGCGCCCTGTTACTTCAAAATCGAAGGGAAAAATAATTAAAATTACACTCTAACTGAAGCTAAACTAATAAAAATAATAAATTTATGTCTTGAAATAACAAATAAAATTGTTTATTGAATGTGAAACACTTTTTTATTCGATTCTCGCACTCGAAAATGAGAACTATCTACCCTTTTTCTCGTAGAACGATTTGTATACTGCAAACTTAATGTCGGTTTTACTGTAGTTTGATTTTTGGTTGGTTGGTAAACATGTATATTTAGGTTTGTATGCTTTTTCAGAGCCCCGCTTATAAATCTTAGTCAAGTAAGACAGACACAACACACTCACATAAAAGTGACCACCTCTGCAATTTAGACATGTCCCTGAAGGGAAACTGCCCCCATGTCCGCCCACAGGACTTTCGGACCAAGAGATTTAATGAGCATGTACTCTACAGATACTTGGTGGTTCTTCAGTGGTATCGTGACTCAATCGTGGGACCTTCCGATTCCGGGAACGAATAGCCTTAACCACTAGGCTATCCACCCCCTAACTAGTTGGATTCAGCACTGCAGAGCCTTTTGATCCACATAACCAAGCATTTAAATAGTTTAGTGAACCCTAAAACCATTTTTAAAGTTTGAGCTACTCAGGTTTTTTTTTATTTGAGGCAGTTTGAGTTGAACTATAGTTACACTAGAGCTACGAGATTGGTATTGGCAACATGCTTCATAACAAATGACTGATCAGCAGAGTAGACACCCAACACAACTTTTAGCAGTGGCACCATACGCTGTACCGGAACTTAGTGGCATATTTTAACGTGCACTCCCTCTACACAGGATTTATTTATCAGTATTTATGTTAGTAACGCCTGGCATGAACCCGAGACGTTATCATCGCACTAGAGCTACACCAGGGCTATTGGCGACATGCGTCGTAATTTAGAACCACAGTCAAGTGACAAGCCGATCCTCGAGCTGACATCCAAAGCAACCGTTAAGGGTGTAGCGGCTTCGATAACTCACAATCTTCCAAAAGGATCCTCAAGGTGGAGATGAGTTATTATCTCGGCTTATATACTACCATTAACATTGTAATCTGAAAAAGTGGTAGGAACATGGGCGGTAAATCAGCGCCACCTAGTTGTTGATGGAATATTAAGGTTACGTGTGTGGCCACCACAAGGGCGACATCGTACGCAGCGTTGGAACTTCGGAGCATATTTAACATGCACTCGGGTTGTTATCCTAAACACAGGGTATTATTCGTCGGACATTTTTTAATGTTTATTTATGTTGCACACTATGAAGGTCTCTCTGGTCTTATTGGGTATTTAAACTGCACAAGACACCTCATCTCTTAATTTGCATGCTGGATACATTGTGTCTATGGCTCCCTGTTGGGCTCGCTTTCACAGGGGTCATTTTCTTACTTTGTGTAAATATGCTCTTTTTACAATTTTCATCTGAATATTGTTATATTTTACTTTGCAGGACATTGCCTCTTCGGAATAAGGTTCCTAGTTACCTCAATGTCCACTGCGGCAGAGCGATGTTTTCCTGCCCAGTGGAATTGCAGAGGGGTGTGACGGATAGTGGCTCATCTGCCACTACACCATTTCATTTTATATAGGGGGGTGGCATGCAATACTTACATGATACCTCCCTATATCATACTCGCCTTTCCCTGACCCAATAGTCATGTAGATGGTTTAGTAAAATTTTTCTTTTGTTTCCCTTCATACAGTATACATATGTCTTTCTACGCGTACAGGGTAACGGGTTACATAGCCTACGCTTTTCCCTTGTGGGCGCTTTATTTCTATGTCATGTTATGTTGCACACTTAACTCAAGTAATTCAGTCCTGTTTCGCCTCGGAATGGGCCGAGAGCTGGTGAGCCCTGAGCTGCTCCTTCCAGGTGAACGCCTCCTGGCAGATCCCGCATTTGTGGGGCCGCCAATTGGGAACACCAGTTACTGTAAATAGTCCATGTGCGATTAGTTTAGTTTTGAATTATCATCGCACTAGAGCTACCTTTCCCTTGTGGGCGCTTTATTTCTATGTCATGTTATGTTGCACACTTAACTTAAGTATGACTTATGACTTTGCCGCCCCGGTGGCACACTCGTTAGGATTCTAGCCTTTGGAGCTGCTGGGGTCGGGTTCGAATCCCGGTCAGGCATAGATGTTTGTGACCGTTAATAAATGTTGTTATTTGTCTATGTGTTTGTGTCGTCTCTTTCTTTGTGTGTCTCTTGTGCTTGCGTCATTTTTGGGGCTTAGTACAATAGACTTAAAGTCGCAGTGCTTGGCGATCTTGCCCCCCACCAAGAAAGTCATAAGTCCTAACGTAAGTAATTCAGTCCTGTTTCGCCTCAGAATGGGCCGAGAGCTGGTGAGCCCTGAGCTGCTCCTTCCAGGTGAACGCCTCCTGGCAGATCTCGCACTTGTGGGGCTTCTCGCCCGTTCCTCATATATCACAAACAAAATAACTTGATACCATATAAGCGAGTTGAAAATTCTAACTATAGACAAAACAAAACTGAATCATTTTCCGCGCCGTCCGAAGAAAAACAACAGTAACGTCCCGCAGAAACGAAAAGTGACGTCATGATCCGCTGTGTGACGTCACCGTTTGTTCCGTTCACAGAAATAAATATTTTGTATTAAAAAAATAGCCAACAAGTTTTCGATTGTGGAAAGTGCATATTTGATATAGAGTTGTTGCAACCACGTGACCTAATCTTAACTGGATCACAGTTATTGTTAGGAATATTAACTTTTTTAAAGAGTAAGTTTCTACTTACTTAATTCCTGTATCTTTAAAGTTTTGCCACTGATGCAGTGATAGTCAAAACGTGATGTTTGTTTACATCTCTGACGAAAGTCTGTTCACTTCATGTCAAAAACAGACTCGTTTGGTTTTGACTTAATTCTTTCCTAATAAATTCTTTAATTGATTATTTAACTTGTTTTAATATTAAATAACAAAGATCAAACTAATACTAATATTTATTTGGTCAAGAAATATTTTTGGGAATTATTGTTGTCTCATTATGCAAATTTAAGAATGTTAACTGTAACTCAAACATCCCATGATGCACATATAAATATTGGCATCACTGGTTGTTCTCTCTCTTGCCTTTTTCGCCGGCCTAATTATGTTTTGAAAGATTGTGTCGTCCTGTGCAGCTTGACTGCACTATGTGTTAATTTGTCTGTGATATTTTTGTGATTTACGTTGAAGTTAAAAATAAACCTTTTCCAAGATGTAAACTTAAATAGAAATTTTCTTCATTTTGTGTTTCCACAACAACTTTTAGTAACTTGACTTCTAGTTGGGTCTCTGCATTTTTGTTGATATGAAAAAGTAGCGTTTTTAAGTGGACATGTTTCGTCTGTATCTTTAAGCTACCTCAACAGTTATTGCATCTGGCAACACCTGCAACCGGATCGTTAGGGCACACAAATCCATTCTTCTATTGTGTTTCGACTGAAGCACGTGCGTTTGTATGTTCCACGAAAAATTGGCCACACCTGTGCCACCGATTTCATCCAATCAGCGATCGTCAGGGGTGCAGAGGAAAAGAGGTGAGGAAGAGGGGTGCAACAGCTCTATGCACTTTCTTGCATATTGATATTTAGTGCATATTGATATGCACTTGTTGCAGCCCCATTAGACAAAAAAAAAAGATTTTATGTTGCACACTAGTCCTGTTTTGCCTCGGAATGGGCCGAGAGCTGGTGAGCCTGAGCTGCTCCTTCCAGGTGAACGCCTCCTGGCAGATCCCGCATTTGTGGGGCTTCTGGCCGCTGTGCACCAGGGAGTGGGCCTTGAGGTTGGAGGCGCGCCTGAAGCTCCTGTTGTTTCCTCATGTTTCCGTATTTAAAAAAAATACGGAAATTCGTATAAATACGGAGTAGTTTCACCCATGTGGGGAATGTGCCGAGTCTGCAAAGGCTTCACCTAAAATGTTTGCAGCCCCATTCGACAAGAAGAAAAAAAAGATTTTATGTTGCACACTAGTCTTGTTTCGCCTCGGAATGGGCCGAGAGCTGGTGAGCCCTGAGCTGCTCCTTCCAGGTGAACGCCTCCTGGCAGATCCCGCACTTGTGGGGCTTCTCGCCGCTGTGCACCAGGGAGTGGGCCTTGAGGTTGGAGGCGCGCCTGAAGCTCTTGTTGCACGCCTCACACGCGTGAGGCTTCTCGCCCGTGTGAATCAGCATGTGCTCCTTGAGGGTGGACATTCGCGTGAATTCCTTGTCGCAGGCCCCGCAGCTGTATATCTTTGTGCCTGCGAATGAAAATGCATTAGTGTTTGTTAAGTTATCACGCAATTTGTGCCGAATTTTGGGTATTCGCCTACCTTAAACTATATAATTAACAAAATTATAAAGAAATTTGCATTATATTATCCCTGAAAACGTTACATAGCAAAAAATACAGCGAAACAGAAGAATATTATACCTGTTTCGTGCATGAAGCGATGCTTTTCAAGATCTTCACTAAGCCTGAACCGTTTGTCACACATAACGCAGCAGTAGGGCTTGTCTTTTGAGTGCACCAGCATATGCGATACGAGGTGGGCCGGTTTAGTGAATGACTTGGGGCACAAATCGCAGGCGTGTGGCCTTTCTTGAGTGTGGGTCAGCATGTGTCGCTTGAGTGCAGCGTCAACAGGGAAGGCCTTGTGACACCTGTCACACTTGTAAGGCTTTTCTTTGATGTGAACCAGTGCGTGCTTATCCAGGTGGTCCTTAGTACCTGTAACAACCAAGAAATACAGTAGACGCCGCTTAAGGGGGTTCGGTATGTTGTATATCGGTAATGTTAAATTGGCCAATTGCAATGTACCTTTTCACAAAAACTACTGATCAGATCATCTTAACAATTTCTGTGTGTGTTATACCAACCTTATATATTAATCTGAGGTTAAAAGTTTTTTCTAAATAACTGTTTTTTAAAATAAAATAAGTTTTAAAGTACCCAAAAAATCATGAAATGTTTCACTTTTTAGCCCCATAAAATTTTTTTCACTTTAGTTTTATTAAAATTTATAACCTCAGATTAATCTATACTATGTATTACATCATATAAAAAAAAGTTTACGAGAAAACATAGCATAGTTTTTGAGAAAAGGTACATCGAAGTTCAAAAAATCAAGTTCTGAGAAAAACGCATTTAAAGTTTTTATTGTTAACCCATTTCCTTACGAAGCCATGACATTAAAATGGCTTTTACTGTCAAAAATATGTTACCAATCGTCTTGATACTTTGTGACATTATTATTAAAGGTTGTAATAGTATTTTAAGCCAATAATTTTTGTTTTGAATTTTTCACCGATTTTTGGGTATTGGACCCCCTTAATGTAATCACATCGGGACGAACGTGATTTGATAACAATAACCGATTGATTACAATACACGAAAAAAAAGTTTTGAACTAAAAAATGATTTTTTTTACATACATATTAACCCGTAACTGGTAATATCCGTCTGAGAGACGGATAGTTTTCCACGATTGGCGCTAGTTCCAATTAGTCTGATGTTTGTCAGCGAGATGTTACCAGTTACAGGTTAAAATAAAAATTAATTTTAAATTAGGAGTTGTTGCTGTAAAATTCTATAGTATTTGATAGAAATTAATGCACACTTTAGAAAAATAATTACTAGTTAGTATACTTACATATTTAATGAGGAACTTCAGAAAACAATACAAACGGTTAATTATTAACTGGAAAAAAAACATCAATTGTCGATTGTTTAGCATTCCTTAGAAGCAAGTCGTTTACGAATCGCTCATAATTATAATGTTCATGAAAGTGTAAAGATATCCGCTTCGGCTTTGTTTTGCTCACCTAGACATTCAGTTAACGAAGTAGAAGTCGCAACCTTCTCGTCTATCTACATCCATGCTTCAAAATCTTCAGCATTCATTAATTTTTTTAAATTTCCATATAAACTGATAACAATAAGCGAACATTTGATTACAATAAACGATGATTTTTCAATGTATTTTGATACAAGCGGACAGGACTAAGCGATTTTGATAACATTAACCGTGATCACATTAAGCGGCGTCTACTGTATGTACAATTAAGTGGAAGTGTATTGCCAGTGGCCCATGTATTTCCCTTTTAGACACACATCAGCAAAAAAGGGAGGATTGAGGAGACAATATTTCATTTAGGGACAAACATAAGGAAACAGTTTCAGTGAGATAGCACATCGTCACTTAAGTTCCCACATGTGCCATCTCACTTTGCACAACTCCAGAAAGTTGCTGAACTGTAACCCATGGCAAACTTTCCAAAAGTCGGCCAAAAATCCAACCGAAATGAGCAAATAGATAGGTTTGCCAGAAAACATCATTGTTGCAAAGTCAAAGAATTCGAAGCATTAGTTGAAGTAAGACAGTAGCAACAATAAAACAAATTATCGCCAAATCCGAAAAAAATCACTTCAAGGGTTACCGTACAGTAAATCTGATCCTTTCACAACAATGAGATAGCACATGTGGTTACTTAAGTGACAACATGTGGTTACTTAAGTGACAACATGTGGTAACTTAAGTGACGCCATGCGGGAACTTAAGCGACAACATGTGGGAACTTAAGTGACAACATGTGGGAACTTAAGTGACAACATGTGGGAACTTAAGTGACAATGAACTTACTGAATCTCCTGTCGCATCCACTGCAGGCATAGGGCCTCTCACCAGTATGGATCATCATGTGCTTCTTGAGGACATCCTTCAGGAAGAACGACTTGCGGCACACGTCGCACGAGAAGGGTTTGTCGGCCGAGTGGTAGATCATGTGCTTCTTCAGGCCCGAGCCTCGCATGAACTTCCTGTCGCACACCTCACACGCAAAAGGTTTTTCGCCGGCGTGCAGCAGCAGGTGGCGCTGCAAGCTGACTTCCTTGTTGAATTTCGCGCCGCACAGTTCGCAGCTGATCCGACTGCCCTCTCGGAACATCCAGTCTTGCGGGTCCTCGCCCGATTCGGTAGGGAGGGTTGTGGTTTCGTGCGAATTGCTCGTCCCTTCGATTTCTTCCATGGGGGTTCTGAATTATTGCTTTACTTTGAATATATTTCAATAAATATTGCTTAGCAGTTCTGAAGAGAAGGTTGCAAGTTAAATTCTGTGGGAATTACTCGTCCCTTCGATTTCCTCACAAGAAACGTGGAAATGGGCTCTGAATTATTGTTTTACTTTGAATATATTTCAATAAATATTGCTTAGTAGTTCTGAAGAGAAGGTTGCAAGTTAAATTCCGTGCGAATCACTCGTCCCTTCGATTTCTTCCATGGGGGTTCTGAATTATCGCTTTACTTTGAATATATTTCAATAAATATTGCTTAGCTGTTCTGAAGAGAAGGTTGCAAGTTAAATTCTGTGTGAATTGCTCGTCCCTTCGATTTCTTCCAACGGGGTTCTGAATTATTGCTTTACTTTGAATATATTTTAATAAATATTGCTTAGTAGTTCTGAAGAGAAGGTTGCAAGTTAAATTCTGTGCGAATTACTCGTCGCTTCGATTTTTTCATGAGAAACGTGGAAATCTGTTCTGAATTATTGCTTTACTTTGAATATATTTCAATAAATATTGCCTAGCAGTTCTGAAGAGAAGGTTGCAAGTTAAATTCCGTGCGAATCACTCGTCCCTTCGATTTCTTCCATGGGGGTTCTGAATTATCGCTTTACTTTGAATATATTTCAATAAATATTGCTTAGTAGTTCTGAAGAGAAGGCTGCAAGTTAAATTCTGTGCGAATTACTCCCCCTTCGATTTCTTCCATGGGGTACGTGGAAATGTGTTCTGAATTATTACTTTACTTTGAATATATTTCATTAAATATTGCGTAGTAGTTCTGAAGAGAAGGTTGCAAGTTAAATTCTGTGCGAATCACCCGTCCCTTCGATTTTTTTTATGAGAAACGTGGAAATCTGTTCTGAATTATCGCTTTACTTTGAATATTTTAAAATAAATATGGCTTGGCTGTTCTGTTGAGAGAGCTGTTAGTTAAATGCTGTGTGAATCATTTCTTCCTTCAATTTCTTCCATGAAGTATGTTGAAATATGTTCCAAACTTTCTCCGATTCTCTACTTTACTTTGATTTTGCTTTAAATAGTTTTTAGTTGTCTTTACAATTGAATACTCCCTGCAGTGTTGTGTTTTTCGTGCTTAATTGTCAATTTTTTGGGGTGAATCTTCTAATAGGGGTGCAAATCACAAGTTTCGTTAATTTTTCCAAAATAAGTCCTTGGTTCCTTGATTTTATTAGCTGTCTAAGTTTACTCACTGCAACAGAGGTTTTGTTTTCAGGTCTAATTCATTTATGACGAATCTTCTAACACTCTCTGAAGTCCAATCTATATTCTGTAAATAAAAAATAACAGTTATATCAAAGACCAATTACATTTTTATTTTAGAAATTCTTTGAAATAAGATGCAAAATGGCAGAATTTCTACCATCTCACCAGGGCCAAATTAAACAGCGCAGGGGCCTGAAGGCAGTGGTTTTTGGTGAGATCCCACCATTTTTGGTAGGTAGGTATGAAATATCGTCGCACTAGAGCTACACGAGGGCTATTGGGGACGGGCTTAGTATTTTAAAACCACAGCCAAGTGACGAGGCAACACCTGAATAGGCACCCAACACAACCGTTAAGGGCGACAACGTATGCAGCATTAGGACTTTGGAGCATATTTAACGTGCACTCCTCTGCACAGGGCATTATTCGTCAGACATTTTTGGGCTGCACGGGCCGTTTATAGGTCCGCGGTTATTTTGGACCCGAACCTGGGACCTTTCGCATGCTAGGGAAGTGCCTAACCGACTGGGGCTCCCCTGCCAATCCTTCCATTTTTGGCATTCTGCTCACCCTCCTCAATGGTTTACAGAACACACACAGTCAAAATGCTAAATCCTTAGTCAGATAGTTCCATTAAAATAAATTAAAAGCGTAGTTGAACAAGGCTATTAGAAGTTAATTGTTTTGTAGTCTTTTTAAGCAATGTTATTAATTTAAAAATTAGCAGTCAATCAATCGTGGTCCAACTCACCAACACACAAAATAATCAACTTGGCGTTGCTTATTTTTTAATGCTGTGTTCAACCACTGGCTCCATAATCAATGATATTCCAGTCTCTATTCGCCATAAGAATCAATTTGCATAAAAAAATTTGCATAAATAAGCTAATGATTTTTATTGTTGCTTAGCTATAATTAAACCAGAAAAACAACAAATACTCCCAATTCGGGTAAAAATTTACTGTACCGTCACCCTTGGCGAACTTTCCAAAATCTCGCCAAATGTCGGTAGTTTGGCAACTTTTTGACAGCCACGATTTAAAGAAAAGGAAATTTTGAAAATTGACCACTGGCAAGAAATTGGATTTAAAAAAATCCCTGAAATTGTACACAATGAAAGAATCCTTTAATCCGAATTGAGCTAACTGGGAGAATGGCTACCAGAGAAAAAATTATTTATCGCCAAATGTTAAAAAATCACGCTAAGGTTTACCGTACAGTAAAACTAATCCCCAAATTGACAATTTAAATAAATAATTGTTCAAGTTAATTAAATAAATAATACGTTTAAGTTATTGCGGTTAGTTTTATTAGATTATGGTTAGTTTTGAATCCAAAGGTTAGTTTTGTTGAAGTTAGTGAAAGAAATAATTTCTACTATTTCTACCAATGTTAACCGAAACAAAATTTCTACTATTTCTACCTATGTTAACGCAAAAGAAAATGATGACATTTCATAAAAAAAACACTTAAACCATTCCAAATAATATAACTTATTTTCATAGCATTTACGATTTAAATACATAAAATGGAAAAACAATAGGAATATTCAGGAAATGTCTTCATTTTTGCGCATGAGACATGTCAAGATTCATGAAGAAAACAACTTAAATTAATGGCGCAAATAGTTCATTCAGAAAAAACTTACATCTTACGGAAGGAATTCAAGATGAAAATTTTTACTGAGTAAACAATTTGCGCCTATAACCTACGTTGTTTTCTTCATGAATCTTCTCAAGTAATAGAAATAAAATATATATTCCTTCAAAAAGAAAGAGTAGATAAAAAAAATACCTTTTATTTATTTTTACCGTTAAATTTTAAATGTCTGTGTTTTTAGCAGATAAATCGTTTTTATTGTAAACAAAAATATCATAGATTTAGAAAGTAGAAGATATGACCATTGATTGCGCAATCCTGTACAACGCAATACAAACTGTGGGATGAATCCACGTTTCGCCGTTTTTGCAATGCATCACGGGATATTGGTTCACAAAAAATGCTTTTGCTGAAGAATTACATGCAATAAAAACTAAAAAGTTTTAATAATTTAATATTAAATAAATAAAATATATATTTTCTATTAGTCGAATTATCTCATGGTGCCATCTAGTGGCGTAGGGCATGCAATGTGCTAGGGCTTGCGAGCTGCGTTATGGGATATTGGTTCACCAGTGGCTTCACCTTTCTCCTACAGGCGGGCAGATCTCCTACTTTCTAAATCTATGGTAAACATGCTTACCTCGTAAGTTGCTTGCTTGTTTGTGATTTCTCTTTTGTATTTTGGTTTGTTTCGCTTATTTTTGTCGTTGGAGCACTGGGCTAGGGAATTTAAGGGCTTTCTGGAATGACATTTGTTTTGAACCACACAATATTTGTTAACCTTACTAAACGAATGTTGTGTAAAAACTTTTCTGGCGGTACAACCAAAACTTATCTATGTTTGTTAATCACGTTAAATTTCTGTCCCACGATTTCGCTTAATTTCTTCGCATTGGAAAACATCTAAACCAAAATTTTCCAACGAACTTCGACATTTTGGTAAGGCTCTACATTCTTCACAAATTTAATCGAATTAAAACCGATAGTTTTATACATAGCAGGAAGGAGAACAAGATGCACGTAAAGAACTGTACAATGGGGAACATTCATGTGACGTCACATGGTTTGTTATGCATCAGCTCAGGAAGCACGTGCTATTGTTTTCCTACTACTCAAGCCTGTCTAACCGTTTTTTTTCATACAGTGATTTGGAATTGAAGCTCAGGTGGATATGGCGTGAATGTCCCCCATTGGATACAACAGACGAAGCGTCGTGACGGAAAGGAAATGTGTATTTTTTCAGTGTTTTTTTTAATATATTTATTTAATTTTAAAATGTCAGGGTGTCTACCAGATTGGTCAAATCTAATTTCTTGACCTTTTTCACGATAACTTGCTTTGGCAATCATGTTGAGAATTTTTTTATATGTATGATACGATTTGGCAATAAATAGAACGAAAGTGAAATAACAAATTTTCAGGATTTGAGAAAATTAACTTTTTTGTTCATAAATATTTGGAGAAAATTCTTTTTTTAACGATTTTTAAAAAATTTCGTGATCTTTGCTCTAATTTCCTGACTTTCCTGACCGGTAGTCACCCAGAATGTATCGAATTGTTTTCAATAACGAATTTATGCTTTCGAAAAGCCAAAAATTAAACTTTGGGGTAAAAGTTCATTTAATCATCTGCATACAGTTGTGAAACCTTGGGTACATCAGTTTATGACATAACTTAAAATCGAATCTTCTCGTCTCTTTTTAACATGTTCTTCCCACTTTTACCAATAATAAGTTTATCCTTCAAATAGTTTTAAAAATATATGGAATATTGAGGTTGCGTGTGTGGTAACCGCCACAATACAAGAGTTCGCTAAGCACAGCTGGAAACACCTTAGATTAGAGATATACATATAGATTTAGCAACAGTTACTTTATCAATATACAACAACATTTTGAGGTGCCCAAAGGTGCAAATTCATTTTTGTTTAGCCTCAGAATGAGTCAAGAGATGCGTCACAAGTTGCTTCCTCTTGGCAAATGTGCTGAAGCAGTAGTCACAGGAATGGGGCTGTTCACCAGTGTGGATCAACGCATGCAATTTAAGATTGGCTAACCGATTAAGCGACTTGCCGCACACTTCACATTTATACGGCTTCTCCCCAGTGTGAGTTAGCAAATGTGTTTTTAGGGAGAACTGATGTGAAAATGCTTTTGAGCACACTTCACAACGGTGGGGCTTCTCCCCCGTGTGAACGAGCCTGTGTCTTCTAAGGTGGGAATGGTCTTTGAAGGTCTTTACGCACACTTCACAGCTGTAAGGCCTTTCCCCACTGTGGATCACAAAATGCCTTTTAAGGTCTGCTTTGTCCGAGAAGCTTCTTGAGCACACTTCACAGCTATGAGGCTTCTCCCCAGTGTGAACCATCAAGTGTCTTTTAAGGTGACATTTGTATGAGAAAGTCTTTGAGCACACTTCGCAGCTATGAGACCGCACTCCAGTGTGGATAACCGAATGTATTTTAAGACTCGATTTTAGAGGGAACGTTTTTGAGCACACATCACAACTGTACAGCTTCTCTCCTGAGTGATCCATTAAATGGTGAGATCTTTCCTATTAATCACTGTTGCACACTTCACCGTTGTAACACTTCTTTACCCTGTCGATCAACATAAGTCTTTTAAAATCTAAGTTATGGGCAAATGTATTTGAGCGCACTTTACAGCTGTGGATCTTCTTTCCAGTGTTAACCAATAGATTTTTTTTATGAAGTTTGATTTTTTCAAGAATTTAAGAGGGCATTCTGTGGGAACTTCTCTCAAGTTTGCGGCAACAGATGAGACTGTTTCATAAAGGGTTTACTGACAAGCTTGATAGAAATGCAATTTTCCCCAAGGTTGTGGCACAATGTGTGTTATAAGAGCCTTTACTACCTTTTTTTTGTTTAAAAGCAGACTACACTTTTAGGATAATCCTAACACGATAATCCAATTCAGTCGAACTTCCATAACCTAAAAAAAAATTAGATTCATTTAATACATAGTTACAGTTAATTTGAATAGGAAATAATTGTTTGGAAAAAATAACATTATTTAATGCTGTTAACACATTATTTAATAAATTATTGTCAAAGGCTTAAAAAGCAAATTGTTTTATTGCATAATAACAACAGTATAGTTGCAATAATAACAATACTAGTTGAATTCCAAATATTTTAATTTGTGTGAAACTTTATACTTGGAAGGACAATTCTTTACATAATCTTGATTGCCTGGCCCTATCTTCATCAATGGTGGATATTATTTTCTTTACACAAGTTGTAGATTTTCTTTAAAGAAAATTTTATCTGATAATAAATGAATCTTAAATCATTCATAAGGAAATGAGAGTAAACGAGAGGTACAGGGTAAATGATAGAAAATTGGACAGTTCCACCTGTGCCCAATTTTTAAGGTTTGGTTGAAAAGCATAAAGGTACTACTGGGGGTTGACCAGGGGGAACGGAAGACTAAAACAAAGGCTGTTTCGACTAGGGTTACTGGAATATCTGCGTATGAGGGTTGCGACATGATGCTCTCACCTGATTGGCTGGAGCATAGCCATGCTCCAGAGATACGGCGCTGTTATTTTTCCCCGCAGACATTACACGGTGACTCAACGAAGCTCTAATAAATCGCATCTAAACGATATAAACAAAGGAACGTAACCACTACTTGTTATTGATTTTGTTTTTAATGATCTATATTCTTCAATATTTATTCTTTTTTGGATTAAAATTCTTAACGGTAAAGCTGTAATCCATGTTTTAATACCGGAGCGTGTCATTGCTATGGAATAAAAAAGCTGTTTAAACTCGGAAAAAAGGTATAAAGCTTTACTTTTTAATCTTTGTATTGTAAATTAAACATCATGTGGACTATTACATTTCTAAAAATAGTATTTTTTTATCATTATACTACCAGAAAATGCCATTTTTAATGTCGAAGCAAACAGACGGTATTTTGCATGTCTTTGGCATGCGTTGGCGGAACAATAGTTGGCGGGGTAAAGTAAACAAACCGCAAGTCAAAGTCATTGCTTACTTGAAAGTTGAAAACATTCTTATTTCTTCCAAACTAAGCAACAACATAATGTTTATATGTGTAAAACTGGAAAAATAACTAGTTTTGTTTTATTGGCGAGTTTGGCTGAGCGATAACGATTTTAGCATGGCTCACCTGCTAAGCTCCTTGTCGTTACCCTGAACAGCACACAGTGTATTGAAGGTACCCTAGTTTCGACTAAACATCTTCCAGGAGGGTGGTTGTTGGTGGAGGGGGGATGAATGAGTTGAAAAAGGTTGTTTTCTGGAACCCAGAGAGATTGTTTACATTGTACAACATCAGGTCAGGAACCTATCTTTTATGTATTTTCTTCATATATTCCGATAGCTATCTGTTGGCTGTGTTTACATTTTTCAGTTCTTATTGTCCTATTAAATGGAGCCGGGATAGCCTGGTCGGAAAGGTCTTGGACTGGCATCCCTAAGGTTGCGAGTTCGAGTCCTGCTGCCTTCCGAAGACACCCATGTACGCTAGCGATGACTAGTGCATGTTAAATCTGTCGTGGCTACAAAGTCCTCCAAGTTCCCATACCAAATTAATGCCTTTGAGAATGACAAGTCAATCTGGGGATCCTCTATGTGGCTTCTGTCTCTTAAAATTACTTGGATCCACTTTTATGTGTGTGCGTATGTTGTGTCTGTCTTACTTGACGAAGGTTTATAAGCAGGTATCTGACCAAGCACATTAACCTGAATATATATGTCTACAACCATCCAAACTATTCAAAATATGCTTTTTTTCTGTGAAAGGTATGACATACAAAAGACCAATAAGTGAAGGTAAAACCTTTTTATCAGATACAAAAATATATTGCCAGATAAATTAATTATATAACTCATATCAGCAAAGAAAATTTGGTATTCTAGACAGACTTTTTTGTGTCGTCTATTAGTCTTCATTTTCGAGCTCCATCAAAACATAGGGTGGTCTAGAAAACATCCAAGATTTTTCTTTGATGTTGCAAGAAGGGGAAAAGAAAGATTGCATACTTATGCAAGGCATCTGTATGAGATGGGTAACAACTGCTACATTTTGTAAGCATTATTCAATAAATTGTTTCCTGTTATATAAATAATTCCAATAACTATTTACCAATGCTCTTTTCAGTTGGTCGTTAATATGATGTTCGTAAATTTTTGCTTATGACTAGAGCGAATAGATATACTTGCAATTAAGATAGACATGCAAAGTAGATATCCTGTATTCCTAAAAATTCGGGTTAATGGTAACTGGTGTTGCAATCTAAAAACCACAGTCAAGTGACCAGACAACACCTGAGTAAGCACTAAGCACCCGGTGAACCCTTTACAAGCGACATCGTAAGCAGTGGCGTGGCTGTTATCAAAATTAACCTCAGTGTTTCGATTTAAAACAAAACTAACCAAGCTCAAACAAAATGTTTGCATCCAAACAAAAAAAATTGCTAAATGGAGCCTCATACGAGTGCTTAGGCCCTACAATACTGTCCCATGTTGGATACTGATGTTTTTTTTTAGAGAAAACCAAAACTGCCAAATCTTCAAACTAGCAAATTCAAAGAGAGCAAATCCTTTGTTTTACTCGCTGGCATACTGAAGGAAGGTTTATTTACAGTAAACGGTATGTTCAATAATATAAAAATCAAATAAAAGAATGCAATTACCTTTGACTCCAGATAAATTTTAAGATACTTATCAATTTAGTTAGCTGGTTGCTCACCATTTGCTTATAAAAAAATAAGTTATCAACAAATCGAAATTGCCCAATAGAGTTGCTAACCTGCGTGCAAGTGCGCATGCGCTGAAGACGTTGTTGGTTCCGGTTTAATCTGACCTATAGGAGATACCAACCGGTCATGATGCTAAACGATTTGGCTTTCTTTTGATACTTAAAACTTTCGCACTGACTTATCACCCGCCAGGAAGCGGAGGTTAGCCTCTTCGACGCATGCGCATCAGCCTTCAATACTCGGCACCGAAGTTGGCGACTTCAAAGTAGTTGGCGATGGCGATTTATTTTTCGCATCAACCCATGTCGGCCGCCTTGAAGCTCGTTACGTTATATTTTTTTTTGTTGAGTTTTTCGAACGTATTATGCAGATTTAGTGCCAAAACTAATAAAAATATTAATAATTATTATTTGTTTATATTTTAAGGAGTCTAAGGTATGTACTTCTTTTATTAGTTTGAAAAATTGAATCTTCTACCTGTATGCACGTGGTGAGTAATGAATGAAATTTCTGTAACTTCTTTTGCTTAACTATGTTTTACGATTAAATTAATTGCCGTAGAAATTAATGCTGTTCACCATTAATTTTGAACATGTGTTTTGCTAGTCAAAAGAAATGTCTAAAATTCCTCAGCTACAACTAACGCTGGTCTGAAGTATTGTGTGAAAATATGTCAATAACAATTTCAAAATATGCCGATGTAATATAGATTTCGCTAACTGTATATTGTAAAATGCTTGTAAATTGAAATTGTATTAAATTATTCATAGCATGCGTTGCAAGTTTAATAATTGACTAAAGTGCAAGTTAAATAACATTATCTTTTTGTAGGATGCTGCTCAAATCGGTTTTATATCAAATATGGGCAGTAGTAATGAAAATATAAGTAACTACAGTCATTTCAATTTTTTTCTTTGTGATTCTGTATTGTCTGATGCGAAAATTTTCTAAATTAAATGCTTAAATCTCTCAACTCAAAATAAAATGTTTTTATTGATAAAAATAACTTTCTTGAAGAAAAACCCATGCCTAGAGTTAGAGAACTGCATGAAGGATTTGCAAAAACTTTTCAATTCTTAATGATTTTTTCCCCCATTCTTTATATGATGAATTTTGGGATGTTAGTTCTTGTATTTATTGATATAAAATGACCTTAACAATGACGTATGTAAGTAAAAAAAGCCGCACTGTCTTAACAGACGAAAGAATGTAACTTAAATTGGAAGTGTCGTCGTCGATGCATGTGCAATCAGCCTACCATGAAGAGCACAAGGTCAGTATATTCTTCTTTCTAATTATGTGTTCTGAAAACTGCGAATAAATCTTCTGATAGTATGCACATGGTGAGTAAAACATGCATTTTGATGGTTTAAAGAATAATGGCATTTCCACAGGTTACCACTAAGCTGGATTATTACGTCAAATTGAATGTGTAAGTAAAAGAGTTACAAAATACAGCTATTATATGTTCATGTGGGTTTTCTATGATTAATAATGGATATATCCTAATGACCATCCTCTTTGATTTGTCCCAAATTAAAAGATAGTGGCATCTCATTGCAGTTTGGTTTTTCGGAATCCATTGTGGTGAGTAAGTAACACACTAAGCATGTATTATTGATAATACAAAAATCAAGATAATAAAATATCTGTGTATAAATTTGAGAGGTAGATTCGTCATGTCGTCATCGATGCATGTGCAATCAGAGCACAAGGTCAGTATATTCTTCTTTTAGATTTCTAATTATTAAGTGTTCTGAAAACTGCGAATAAATCTTCTGATAGTATGCACATGGTGAGTAAAACATGCATTTTGATGGTTTAAAGAATAATAGCATAATTTCCACAGGTTACCACTAAGCTGGATTATTACGTCAAATTGAAAGTGTAAGTAAAAGAGTTACAAAATACAGCTATTATATTAAAGCTCTAGATTAACGGTCGCCAGTAGCCAACTGGAGACTATTACACCAAAAGTGGCTACCTAAAAATTGAACCCCAGTCGCCAAAAGTGGCTACCTAAAAATCGAACCCCAGTCGCCAAAAGTGGCTATCATATTTTTTAATTTTTGTTCAACAAATAATTAATACTGAAGTTGCATTTCTAAAATAATAATATTAAAACGCTCAGATTCGATTCTGTCGGAAAGAAAGACTTGATGACAGTTGTTACTTGTCGGTGAAATTTCCCCCTTATCATTGGCCGGTGTTTTGTGTGAATGTCACTGAGTCGGCCTCCGTGTGACGTAAATGGAGCTGGGCGACGAAAATCTTAAATGCAAATTTGATTTTCAAATCTTGCTTTACGATAGCGGCAATTTACAGGTGATTGATTTACAGCTAATTAAGATATCAACTATTCCTTTAAACAATTCTGATATGAGAAAATTTCATGAACTATTGTGGCGATTCGAATTCTCCGAAACTAATAGTATATAGTAAGTACATAAATTAATTTTCTTCTTTTAACAATGGCCAATCACATAATACTTACATATTTGGTGTATGATCCTTTTTTTACTGTCCAATCTTTTTTATCAAAAATGTCTTTAATAAAATTGTGTTTTGTGGAAAATCGCAGTTTATTTTTGCCTTATATACTTAAATTTGAAACTGGCTACTATAAATCCAAATGTGGCTATCATTTTTTGTCATTCTGGTAGCCACTGGCTACTATTAAAAATTCCCAGTCTAGAGCATTATATTATATGTTCATGTGGGTTTTCTATGATTAATAATGGATATATCCTAATGACCATCCTCTTTTTAAAAGATAGTGGCATCTCATTGCAGTTTGGTTTTTCGGAATCCATTGTGGTGAGTAACACACTAAGCATGAATTATTGATAATGGAAAAATCAAGATAATAAAATATCTGTGTATAAATTTGAGAGGTAGATTCGAGCAAATTTGCTTGACACTAAAGTTGCTGTTTTTCACATTGCAAATTATAAGTTGCGAGTAGAAAACATGTCATTTATAGATTTAATAGTCGTGTCCCAATTTTTTTTTATCGCACTCTCTTATCCACCAGGAAGCGGAAATTGGCCTTCCAGGATGTGGTTGTTAATTTAAATAGTTCAGATTGTAGAACTAAAAATATAATCCATTAATTAGTATTCATGGTTTTTAAAAGAATAAATTTGAAATATTCTTCATTTTAAGCTTATATTATTTTTTAAGTGACAAGTAAAAAAGTCGGTAATCAAATTCCCAAGAATATGCAAGATAGTATGCAATTATTGCCTTAACAAATTTTAAACTTTTGTACATTAATGCAATGTGTCTAAATTTTCGAGATATTTGATGGCAGTATTATTACTTGTACTTGTTCTCTTTAAATTAACACAAATTTTTCCTCGGTTTTAAAAGTTTTGATGGTAGAATATTATTTAAACAATGTATTTACATCATTATTATTTATATTAAATCACAACTGCTATTTCATTAATATTGAGTTCAATATTGTTAAGTCTAGGAATTATTCAGTTAAAAGTTTTTAAATGTATAATTGTGCTTAGCTAGTTTCTATAAAATTGCAGCTGTTTTGTTCATATTATGTGTAATATATACAATAAATATTTGTTTGCATAATAAAGTGAAATTTTTAAAGTGTTGTTTCTTATCTGTGTGAACAAAATAAAAAATGTTTTATTGTAAACTTTGATGAAAAATAAAGTCAAGCTAATATAAAATTTTATATTTGTCAGTTCATTACCATTAGGAAGAATGTATTTTATGCATTCAAATTTATTAATAGATTTTTTTTTTAATCTTAACTTTATTTTAATAATATCTTACAAATTATTTAACTTAACTGTCAAATGGTAATAAATTGAAACAAAATTTCTTGATAATTTGAAAGAAATTGATTTCCATTGTAATTTTTGTACTTTTTAATTAGCCAGGTTCAGTGGTGCTTATAAGTACTGGTTGAGGGGGTTAAAAAAGTAAAACATTTTTTCGTGCTAATTGATAGTAGATAGTCATCTTTGTAATCAGTGGATTAAGAAGCTGCTATCATACCCTGTTTTCTTAATACTTCATATGTTTCATTCCTGAATTATCGCAGAAAGGTATAAAGAAATTATTACAAAACACAATATGAGCTTGGAATAAAGATTAAAATTAGTGTTTTCCCAAGTAGAACATTGTCCTTTTTTAAAACTCTTATCATCACTAGCTGTATTTCTGCTTATCTACAATTGATGAATTAAGGTTTGAAAAATTATGGCAATTCAATAATTTTTTGTCAACAAAATGCATGAATGAAATACGAAAATGATATTTTAAGTTTTTATTGCTTGTTGGAGTATGTCAGCTTATGCTGTGCTGGATATGAAACCTTAAATATTAGTTCAGTATTGCCAATAAATGAATTATAACAAAAGAGATCTTTCAATAAAGCAGTTGCTTTCCCTTGTATTCTAAGATTTTAACTTATCAGAATATAAATTGTTAATGTTTATAATTATCTTTAAAATCTTGTGCCTAAAGCTAATGTGACCAAATTTCTAAATCAAAACATTATATTTCCTATAACTCTCATAATAAACAACAAATAATTGAGAAATAATCGTAATTATTGTCTTTATGGTAATAAAGGTATAAAATCTATTTAGTATTTTAGTGTCATATTAATATTTTTAAAAAAATTATATAGCAAAAATTTTGTCAAATCAACCTGTATAATTTGTAAATCGGATTTATAAAAACAAAATCTTCATATACATGGTGAAGATGCATTTTGTGAGCCTCATTTATTCAAAAACAAAAAAGTTCACTTTGCAACAGATAGTTTACGTTAGAACGTCGCAACATGATGAAGCAATAAATGATAAGGAATGCATTACATAATGTACTTAGAGGGGGCAAAGAATTATACAGAGGGGATGATCATGTTTGTGAATTTTTCTTTTTCGGCAAAGGTATTGGGTTTGAAATACACTGCAATAAATAAAATTAACCAAAGGTAAAATAAAATTAACTCTAAGACAGTTTTAGAAAATAAATTGACCCTAAATTTTTTAGGGTCAATTTAGGGTGTTCTTGCATTTTTCAGATGTTTAAAAATAGATTTCAACTTCTTTTTTAACAAAGTTTTGAAAAGATTGCTGTTCTAATTTAGAAGTTTTTTCTCCTGTTTTTTACTATTTCTTTCCGGATGTATTATGAACCTAATTTCACAAATTCTAGATTTTTAGAATGAAAATTAAAAAGTTGGGAGTGAAGTAAAAGTTGGAAGTAAAACGTGCTCGCTAATTGCGTTGATCAGTGTATATTAATTAATGCTAAGGAGGGGTTTTTCACGTTCAAGATTTACCCACACGAAAGGTAACCTAGTTTGTAACAGACTTTTTATACTTGAGTACCTGTACCACCAGATAATTTTACAACGCCGAGATGTAAGGAATATATAATTTAATATAAGTATTGAGACTAAGCGAATCCATAAAAAAAGAACCAAAAGCATAGAAAGTATGTTAAGTTTTTTTTAATAGGAAGTTCTTTGGTTTGTACAGCGATACCTTGATCCTAACCTATAGCAAGCAAAATGATTCTACTAAATTTATTAAATAAATTAATGAAATCAAATGTTATTTGTTGAAGGGAACATCAGTTTTCAAGAAACACAAAAAACGTATTAAAAAAACTAATTATTCATGATTTTTTTAATTTGCATAAAAAACTAATATAATTTTGCATAAAAAAACTAATTATTTATCAACAAATGTTTAAATTTGCATAAAAACTTATTTATAATTCGTATAAAAATTAAAAATCATATTTATGTATTCAGATAATAACAGTACAACACTGCAACCGCTTGGAAATTTCCAATTTCGTAAACATTGTAGAAATTAATACATTAATACAAGTGACGATATAATGCCAAATCTGGTTTCCATCTGGACACCAGTTTCTAAAGCTACGGCAGTCGGATTCTGGTCCGACTGTCGTATACGGCAGGCGGAACCGATATGATTAGTTGCTATTTGACTTCCTGGCGGGCGTGTAGCAACGGCCTAAAACTTTTGGCTGACAAATATAACGCTTTTACGATGCTTAAACACAGCTAAATAAGCTTACACATTTTATTAAAATATACAAAAACTCTTTAATTTCAACATTTAAATGGATTAATGAGAAGTAAAAACAAAATAAAATTAACAAACATGTGAAAAAAATGTAGTAAGACGTTCAGAACTCGTCACTTGTTAGAGGAAAAAATTACAAAACGTCATGCAGCAGTTCCAAAACTTGAAACATTAACTTGTAGTAGGCAGCTAGGAACTTTAAACTAAGGCAGGGTTGCCAGACTTGACTTTAAATAGCTATTTTTGCTAATTTTAGATTCACCCAAGAAAAAACAGATTCAAATCTGTTTCGGCTAGCGATTTAGGTTTTATATAAATATTCTTCTTTGTTTAATCTGGAATTATTTTTATCATTTTTTTTTTTATCTCTTTGTCTTTGAAAGTGTATTCATTGATGTTTGATGTTATTAAAGGAAATATTCTAGCATTGATGGTTGAGTTAGAAAGTGACATACCAGAAGTTATTATTGGTTAAGTTAGGTTTTGAATTATTGTCGCACTAGAGCTACGCGAGGGCTATTGGCAACGGGCGTCGTACTTTAGAACCACAGTCAAGTAACGGAAGTTATTATTGGCTTTTGGTCAAGATATTCCATCTGGTAACCCTGAACTCAAACTGACAATTGAAATAAGAAATTTTAGAAGGCAATGCCTTGTTGAAATCAAATTAAAATTTTTGGAAGTTTTTTTTTTCTAAATATAAATGCAAATTATTATAATTTCTGATTAAAATGGGAATAGGTTTTGTTGATTTAATTATTGCCTTAGAACTATTATACGAATATATGCAACCAGGTTTCATAATTTACATTTGCGGTCAAGAGACAAGGTCGACAACATTCTAAAATGGTTTATGGTTGTGAAACATAGCCTAATAGGCATGGCATCAGCACCGATTTTTATATCCGCCATTTGTAATGGGGAACATTCATGTGATGTCAGGCGGTTTGTTATGCTACTGCTCTTGACCAACGTGCTAATGTTATCCTATACAGCTATCGAAACAGGTGTTAATGTTTTCCAACTACTCAAACCTGTCTAACCTCTTTTTTTTTCATACAGCGATTTGGAATTGAAGTTCAGGTGGATATGGCGTGAATGCCCCCCATAGAACCATAAGGTCTTTCACTTTTTTTAAGAACATAAAATGTGTGTCAGTATATAAATTACATGAGAAAAAAAAAGCTCAAAGCAACTTTAATCATTGAGTAAACAAACTACAAAATTTGATGCAAGTCTAACACCAACTTTAGTCTCAGAATTTCTGTCACCACTCAAAGCCTGAAAGTTGCCCATCACCAGTGGATTAGTTGCTGAAACAACCAGCTAAGTTTTATACTAGTCGAATGTTAGCAACTGAAAGTATTTAGCCTATTATGGTAAGAGATACTCTCCCCCCCCCCCCCCTTCATCTTCTTAAACTAAATTTTTCTTTCGTGCCAATTTTTGTTAAATTGTGATATCAGAAACATTGATTTCCACAACAGTTTACCTTGCAATCATACAAAAGTCTGCTAGGCAGAAATGGTGACACCCAGATACAGTATAGATTTCGTAACAGTTACTTCATCAATGTACGTAACATGGAGAGGCATGTGATTGAAGGTATGCTTAATTTATAGCAAATTCATTTTTGTTTAGCTTCAGAATGAGTCAAAAGATGTGTCACAAGTTGCTGCCTCCTGCCAAAAGTACAGTAGCAGTAGTCACAGGAATGGGGCTTTTCCTCAGTGTGGATCAACGCATGCAATTTAAGACTGCATGTCTGACTAAATGTCTTGCCGCACATTTCACATTCATACGACTTCTCCCCAGTATGAATTCGCAAATGCGATTTAAGGTTTGATTGACTCGAAAACGTTTTTGCACACAATTCACAACTGTAAGGCTTCTCTCCAGTGTGAGCGAGCTTATGTCTTTTGAGGCTGGAAGGGTCGCTGAAAGTCTTGCCACACACTTCACAGCTGTAAGGTTTTTGTCCACTGTGAACCAACAAATGCCTTTTGAGGCCTTTTTTGCCTAAGAAGCTTCTTGAGCACACTTCACAGCAGTGAGGCTTCTCCCCACTGTGAGTCAGCGAATGCAACTTAAGACGAGATTGGTTCGGGAACTTTTTTGAACACAATTCACAACTGTAAGGCTTCTCTCCGGTGTGAGCGAGCCTATGTCTTTTAAGGCTGGAAGGGTCTTTGAAAGTCTTTACGCACACTTCACAGCTGTAAGGCCTTTCTCCACTGTGAATCAACAAATGCCTTTTGAGGCTTAATTTGGACAAGAAGCTTTTTAAACACACTTCACAGCTATGAGGCTTCTCCCCAGTGTGAACCATCAGGTGACTTTTAAGGTTAGATTTGCAGGAGAACTTTTTTGAGCACACTTTGCAACTGTGAGGCTTCTCCCTGGTGTGACCAAGCCTATGTCTTCTAAGGTGGGAACTGCTATTGAAAGTCTTTCTGCAAACTTCACAACAGTAAGGCTTCTCCCCAGTGTGAACCAACAAATGTAGCTTAAGGTGACATTTGTATGAGAAAGTCTTTGAGCACACTTCACAGCTGTGAGGCCTCACTCCAGTGTGGATAACTGAATGTTTTTTGAGACTTGATTTTAGAGGGAATGTTTTTGAGCACACTTCACAACAGTAAGGCTTCTCCCCAGTGTGAACCAACAAATGTAGCTTAAGGTGACATTTGTATGAGAAAGTCTTTGAGCACACTTCACAAATGTGAGGCCGCACTCCAGTGTGGATAACCGAATGCGTTTTAAGACTCGATTTTCGCAAGAATGTTTTTGAGCACGCTTCACAACTGTACAGCTTCTCTCCTGAGTGATCCATTAAATGGTGCTTATGGTGGGATCTTTCCTATTAATCACTGTTGCACACTTCACCGTTGTAACACTTCTTTACCCTGTCGATCAACATAAGTCTTTTAAAATCTAAGTTATGGGCAAATGTATTTGAGCGCACTTTACAGCTGTGGATCTTCTTTCCAGTGTTAACCAATAGATTTTTTTTATGAAGTTTGATTTTTTCAAGAATTTAAGAGGGCATTCTGTGGGAACTTCTCTCAAGTTTGCGGCAACAGATGAGACAGTTTCATAAAGGGTTTACTGACAAGCTTGATAGCAATGCAATTTTCCCCAAGGTTGTGGCACAATGTGTGTTATAAGAGCCTTTACTACCTTTTTTTGTTTAATAGCAGACTACACTTTTAGGATAATCCTAACATGATACTCCAATTCAGTCGAACTTCCATAACCTAAAAAAAAAAAATTCATTTAATACATAGTTACAGTTGATTTGAATAGGAAATAATTGATTGGAAAAAATAACATTATTTAATGCTGCTAACACATTATTTAATAAATTATTGTCAAAGGCTTAAAAAGCAAATTGTTTTATTGCATAATAACAACAGTATAGTTGCAATAGTAACAATACTAGTTGAATTCCAAATATTTTAATTTGTGTGAAACTTTATACTTGGAAGGACAAATCTTTACATAATCTTGATTGCCTGGCCCAATCTTCATCAATGGTGGATATTATTTTCTTTACACAAGTTGTAGATTTTCTTTAAAGAAAATTTTCTCTGATAATAAATGAATCTAAAATCTTTCATAAGGAAATGAGAGTAACCGATAGGTACAGGGTAAATGATAGAGAATTGGACAGTTCCACCTCTATGCCCAATTTTCAAGGTTTGGTTGAAAAGCATAAAGGTACTACTGGGGGTTGACCAGGGGGAAGGGAAGACTAAAACAAAGGCTGTTTCGACTAAACATCTTCCAGGAGGGTGGTTGTTGGTGGAGGGGGGATGAATGAGTTGAAAAGGATTGCTTTCTGGAACCCAGAGAGATTGTTTACATTGTACAACATCAGGTCAGGAACCTATCTTTTATGTATTTTCTTCATATATTCCGATAGCTATCTGTTGGCTGTGTTTACATTTTTCAGTTCTTATTGTCCTATTAAATGGAGCCGGGATAGCCTGGTCGGTAAGGTCTTGGACTGGCATCCCTAAGGTTGCGAGTTCGAGTCCTGCTGCCTTCCGAAGACACCCATGTACGCTAGCGATGACTAGTGCATGTTAAATCTGTCGTGGCTACAAAGTCCTCCAAGTTCCCATACCAAATCAATGCCTTTGAGAATGACAAGTCAATTCTGGGGATCCTCTAGTTGGCCTCTGTCTCTAAAAATTACTTGGATCCACTTATGTGTGTGTGTGCGTATATTGTGTCTGTCTTACTTGACGAAGGTTTATAAGCAGGTATCTGACCAAGCACATTAACCTGAATATATATGTCTACAACCAACCAAACTATTCAAAATATGCTTTTTTTCTGTGAAAGGTATGACATACAAAAGACAAATACCGTATATACCCGTGTATAACCCGAGAAATTTTGGTCAAATTTAGTGCCGTGAAAAACGGGGTCGACTTATACACGAGACATCACATTTCCGGGAGCTGAAAAATCCCTTATCTTTAAACTAAAACCAAATTTCAATCAAACTTAAGATTTAACTACTAACCATTAAAAATAAAGACACAAAAGCAGTTAAATTCTGAAGATGAAATAAGATTGGTATCTATTCACAATCTCTACCATAAAGATGTTAAAATTGTTAGTTCTTGGCATGAAGCGTAATTGCACATGTAGGTCTGGCACAGGACAGTTCAGTCAACCAGTCTTCAAGAGGTGTAAAGAAACGTTGTCAGTCCGTGACCTTGGCAGCGGGATCTTCACGCTTCACTGAACATAGTTTAAACTTAGCTTCTCCGTTCAGGGTCAGCAATGTCAAGGACATCAAAGCGGAAACCTGTTTTTATTGGGGTTGAAATTTTGCTTGCAAGTAAAAAAAAAATTAGTCCCGTCATGAGCCGGTTTCTTCTAACATTTTCATCAGAAGGCTCTAGCTTATTTTCTACCTCGACTTATACACGGGTTACTGATTTTGGAAGGATATTTGGTTAAAAAAAGGGGGGTCGGGTTATACACGGAGTCGGGTTATACACGAGTATATACGGTAAGTGAACTTAAAACCTTTTTATCAGATACAAAAATATGTTGTCAGATAAATTAATTATATAACTCATATCAGCAAAGAAAATTTGGTGTTCTAGACAGACTTTTTTGTGTCGTCTATTAGTCTTCATTTTTGAGCTCCATCAAAACATAGGGTGGTCTAGAAAATATCCAAGATTTTTCTTTGAGGTTGCAAAAGGAAAAATAAAGGTTGCATACTTATGCAAGGCATCTGTATGAGATGAGTAACTCAGGGCGCGAAATTAGCGCTAGACAATGCCGATGTTTTTTCGGAAAAGCCGCTAAAAATTTCCAACTTACTAGACCGTCGGTCTACCAAAAATTTTGACTGCGAGTTCACCAATAAAATTGTCAACTACAGTCAAATCATCACCCAATTGGTGCAAATTTGACTTCACTCTCCAGAAACCAGACTATTCCATTTGATCCAGAGCTGGCCCTTCAATTTTGTAAAAGTGATGTAAAAAGAAAAGGGCCAAACACAAAGCCATATTTACGTAGAGGCGCTTTTGAATCTAACTGAAAGAGTACTTTTGCAGAAGAGTCAGATAACTGATTAACGAGTGTTCCTGTAAAAATTAGTTGTGAATGCATTAAATTCGTGATAGTAAAATTGGATTTTTATTTAATTTTTTTGGTCGAGAAATTTTTTTCAATGTCTAGTACTTTTAAGTTCCTAAAAGGCCGGCTGCCTAGTGTGAAATTTTCTTAATTTTGCACCCTGGTAACTGCTACATTTTGTAAGCATTATTCAATAAATTGTTTCTTGTTATATAAATAATTCCAGTAACTATTGACTGATGCTCGTTTCAGTAGGTCGATGATATGATGTTCGTAAATTTTTGCTTATGACTAGAGAGAATAGTTATACTTGCAATTAAGATAGATAAGCAAAGTAGATATCATGTAATCCTAAAATTCGGGTTATTGGCAACTGGTGTTGCAATCTAAAAACCACAGTCAAGTGACAAGCCAACACCTGAGTAAGCACCCAGTGAATGTTTTACAAGCGACATCGTACACAGTGGCTTGGCTGTTATCAAAATTAACCTGAGTGTTTCGATTTAAAACAAAACTAACAGTCGACCAAGCTCTAACAAAATTTTTGTATCATAACAACAACAAAATATTGCTAAATGGAGCCTCAAACGAGTGCTTAGGCCCTACAATACTGTCCCATGTTGGATACTGATGTTTTGTTTTTTAGAGAAAACCAAAACTGCCAAATCTTTAAACTAGCTAATTCAAAGAGAGCAAATCCTTTGTTTTACTCGCTGGCATACTGAAGGAAGGTTTATTTACAGTAAACGGAATGCTCAATAATATAAAAATCAAATAAAAGAATGCACTTACCTTTGACTCCAGATAAATTTTAAGATACTTATTAATTTAGTTAGCTGTTGCTCAACATTTGCTTATAAAAAAATAAGTTATCAACAAACCGAAATTGCCCAATAGAGTTGCTAACCTGCGTGCAAGTGCGCATGCGCTGAAGACGTTGCTCCGGTTTAATCTGACTTATAGGAGATACCAACCGTTCATGTTGCTAAACGATTTGGCTTTGTTTTGATATTTAAAGCTTTTGGCTGACAAATATAACGCTTTTACGATGCTTTAACACAGCTAAATAAGCTTACGCATGTTATTAAAATATGCAAATATTTCAGTATTTAAATGAATTAATGAGACGTAAAAACAATTTTTTTTAACAAACATGTAAAAAAAATGTAGTAAGACGTTTAGAACTCGTCACTTGTTGGAGGTTAAAAATTATAAAACGTTATGCAGCAGTTCCAAAACTTGAAACATAAACTTGTAGTAGGCAGCTAGGAACTTTAAACTAAGACAGGGTTGTCAGACTTGACTTTAAATAGCTACTTTTGCTAATTTTAGATTCACCCAAGAAAAAAAAAAGATTCAAATCTGTTTCGGCTAGCGATTTAGGTTTTATATAAATATTCTTTGTTTAATCTGGAATTATTTTTATCATTTTTTTATCTCTTTGTCTGTGAAAGTGTATTCATTGATGTTATGTTATTAAAGGAAAATATTCTAGCATTGATGGTTGAGTTAGAAAGTGACATACCAGAAGTTATTATTGGTTAAGTTAGGTTTTGAATAATTGTCGCACTAGAGCTAAGCGAGAGCTATTGGCAACGGACGTCGTAGTTTAGAACCACAGTCAAGTGACGGAAGTTATTATTGGCTTTTGGTCAAGATATTCCATCTGGTAACCCTGAACTCAAACTGACAATTGAAATAAGAAATTTTAGAAGGCAATGCCATGTTGAAATCAAATTCCAATTTTGGAAGTTTTTTTTTCTAAATATAAATGCAAATTATTATAATTTCTGATTAAAATGGGAATAGGTTTCGTTGATTTAAGTATTGCCTTAGAACTATTATATGAATATATGCAACCAGGTTTCATAATTTACATTTGTGGTCAAGAGACAAGGTCGACAACATTCTAAAATGGTAATGAAACATAGCCTAATAGGCATGGCATCAGCACTAATTTTTATATCCGCCATTTGTAATGGGGAACATTCATGTGATGTCACGCGGTTTGTTATGCTACTGCTCTTGACCCACGTGCTAATGTTATACTATACAGCTATCGAAACAGGTGTTAATGTTTTCCTACTACTCAAACCTGTCTAACCTCTTTTTTTTCATACAGCGATTTGGAATTGAAGTTCAGGTGGATATGGCGTGAATGCCCCTCATAGAACCATAAGGTCTTTCACTTTTTTTAAGAACATAGAATGTGTGGCAGTATATAAATTACATGAGAAAAAAAAAGCTCAAAGCAACTTTAATCATTGAGTAAACAAACTACAAAATTTGATGCAAGTTTAACACCAACTTTAGTCTCAGCATTTCTGTCACCACTCAAAGCCTGAAAGTTACCCATCACCAGTGGATTGGTTGCCAAAACAACCAGTTAAGTTTTCTGCTTGTCAAAAGTGAGCAATTTGAAAGTATTTAGCCTATTATGGTAAGAGGTATTCCCCCTACCCCCCACCTTCTTAAACAAAATTTTTCTTTCGTGCCAATTTTTGTTAAATTGCAATATCAGAAACATTGATTTCCCACCTCTGTTTATCTTGCAATCATACAAAAGTCTGCTAGGCAGGAATGGTGACACCTTAGATACAGCATAGATTTCGTAACAGTTACTTCATCAATGTACGTAACATGGAGAAGCATGTGATTGAAGGTATGCTTAATTTAGAGCAAATTCATTTTTGTTTCGCTTCAGAATGAGTCAAAAGATGTGTCACAAGTTGCTGCCTCCTGCCAAAAGTACAGTAGCAGTAGTCACAGGAATGGGGCTTTTCACCAGTGTGGACCAACGCATGCAATTTAAGACTGCATGTCTGACTAAATGTCTTGCCGCACATTTCACATTCATACGGCTTCTCCCCAGTATGAATTCGCAAATGCGATTTAAGGCCGGATTGAAGAGAAAACGTTTTTGCACACAATTCACAACTGTAAGGCTTCTCTCCAGTGTGAGCGAGCTTATGTCTTTTGAGGCTGGAAGGGTCGCTGAAAGTCTTGCCACACACTTCACAGCTGTAAGGTTTTTGTCCACTGTGAACCAAAAAATGCCTTTTAAGGCCTTTTTTGCCTAAGAAGCTTCTTGAGCACACTTCACAGCAGTGAGGCTTCTCCCCACTGTGAGTCAGCGAATGCAACTTAAAGCGAGATTGGTTCGAGAACGTTTTTGAACACAATTCACAACTGTAAGGCTTCTCTCCGGTGTGAGCGAGCCTATGTCTTTTAAGGCTGGAAGGGTCTTTGAAAGTCTTTACACACACTTCACAGCCGTAAGGCCTTTCTCCACTGTGAATCAACAAATGCCTTTTGAGGCTTAATTTGGACAAGAAGCTTTTTAAACACACTTCACAGCTATGAGGCTTCTCCCCAGTGTGAACCATCAGGTGACTTTTAAGGTTAGATTTGCAGGAGAACTTTTTTGAGCACACTTTGCAACTGTGAGGCTTCTCCCCGGTATGAATGAGCCTATGTGTTTTAAGGTGCGAACTGTGATTGAAAGTCTTTCTGCAAACTTCACAACAGTAAGGCTTCTCCCCAGTGTGAACCAACAAATGTAGCTTAAGGTGACATTTGTATGAGAAAGTCTTTGGGCACACTTCACAGCTGTGAGGCCTCACTCCAGTGTGGATAACTGAATGTTTTTTGAGACTTGATTTTAGAGGGAATGTTTTTGAGCACACTTCACAACTGTACGGCTTCTCCCCAGTGTGAACCAACAAATGTAGCTTAAGGTTAGATTTGTACGAGAACGTTTTTAAGCACACTTCACAACTGTGAGGCTGCACTCCAGTGTGGATAACTGAATGCGTTTTAAGACTCGATTTTCGCAAGAATGTTTTTGAGCACACTTCACAACTGTACAGCTTCTCTCCTGAGTGATCCATTTAATGGTGCTTAAGGTGGGATCTTTCCTATTAATTACTGTTGCACACTTCACCGTTGTAACACTTCTTTATCCTGTGGATCAACATAAGTCTTTTAAAATCTAAGTTATGGGCAAATGTATTTGAGCGCACTTTACAGCTGTGGATCTTCTTTCCAGTGCCAACCAACAGATTTTTTAAGAAGTTTGATTTTTTAAAGAAGAGCAGAGGGCATTCTGTGGGAACTTCTTTCAAGTTTGTGGCAACAGATGAGACAGTTTCATAAAGGGATTACTGACTAGCTTGATAGCAATAATGCAATTTTTCCCAAGGTTCTGGCACAAGTGTGTTAAGAGCCTTAACTATCTTTTTGTTTAAAAGCAGACTACGATAATTTTAGGATAATACTAACATGATACTCCAATTCAGTCCAACTTCAATAACCTAAAAAAAAAATAGATTCACTTAATAAATGGTTACAGTTAATTTGAATAGGAAATATATGTTTGGAAAAAATAACATTAATAAAAATTTTTATTAAATGCTCTATTTTAATGTGTTTGCTACAGTACACTGTTAAAAAAATCACAGTAAAATTACGGGCTTGGGACGGCAACAAAGTTTCCAATCATGCACCGTTAAAATACACTCAAGCCCATAATTTCCTACAGCCCGTAATTTAACGAGGCAAAGAAATACAGTATCAATTGTGAAATTACGGTCCTTGAACGTAACATTACAGTCTGCCTAATTACTATTTAAGCGTAATTAAACGACTATGGACCGTAAATTGAAAAGCTTAATAACGGTATCAAGCGTATAACTACGCCCTGTAAGGATACGCTTTACCTGATTACGGTCAAACCCTAAATTGATAGTTTGTGATATTTTTAACCGTTTTCTGATGGTGTTGGTAAATTAATTGGCATTGTGTTTGTAGTATAACAAAATAGAAACACAAAAAAGCAATTTCAACAAACATTTAATTTTATCCATTAAAATTACAAGTTAAATAATTTTCAATAATAGCATATTAACTTAAAAACATAGTAAATAAATTCACAGGAAGAACACAGGGGAAAAACCCTTCAAAGCATAGGAATCTGTCTACGCCAGGCCTGTTTGGCAGCAATAACAAATCATTGCCTAACCTGGTGTAAGGAAACCTGTTTATTTAGTTTTTTTCTCCAAGCAACCCAATAAACGCAAGACACAAGTCCCATGTTTGTACCAAAAGAGAAACATGCCGCCACAGAGATCTCATGCCGCTAAGCAGACCCAATTACAAGAAGATTCCTAATCAATCAAGGTATTCTTTCCCTGGACTCTTCACACATTAAAGTATAAAATAACTTAAAGTAAAAAAACAAACATCTTGTACTCACAAGAGGGAATAGCATGGAAATAAATTTATAGAAAGAAAAAAAATTCACACACATTTATAAAATATTATTTTAATCAGTTAAACAAATATTTGAACCATAAATGTAATTAATAAAAATTGATGAATTTATAGAACTATAATTCTTACTAACTGAACTTAAAGCATACCCTGTAAATTATTTATTAATTTTAGTAGCATTCACAAAGATAAAAGTCTTTTTTTTAATTATAAACTCGAGTGAATTTAACAGAATAGCCTCTTATTTATGGAAATTCAACGCTTTTGTGTAAAACAACAGAATGTCAAATGGAATGATGAGAATGAGAATTTAAAATAGTAAATCAATACATGTAGATTTGTGTAATGACACAATAAATAATAAGCTTTAGAAAATAATTTTTGTAGGAAAAGCAAAAATAAATAAATAAATTGAGAGTTAGCATCAGGTTTCTTCAAATTTACATACCAAAATCAAGATTACATAAATCTGTCCATGTGATAAAATTCAATAGTTTTTCAAATAAAAATCCTTTTGCAACAAACAAACTGGACTTCTCTTGCTATTTGGTGCTTTAGAACCTTTTTCATGGTTATTTCCACAGAAAGCTCTATAAATTAACAAATGAAAAATAAATATAAATATCCATTATAAAAATATCACAAGCAAAAAAAAATCTGACACTTATACAGGTTGAATTTTTGAAAATGTGAATGCAAATTCACAAATTTGGGTATGCATTAATTTTACAGTGCTATGTAGAGTTTATTAAACCTTCTAACTATCAAAATAAAGGACAAAATTATAATTTGGTTCTTTGTTCCATATTTAAAATGCTGGAAATAAGATTATTTTCATTTATAATGTAGAATTTTTTTTTAACAAATGGTATTGTTGATTATAAATATTTACGAGTCACCCAGCTCGCAAAATTTTCATGTAAGAGTTAATTTATATATTTTAATTATTATCATTTGAATATTAGTTATTTGATAAAGCAAATTCTATTATAAATGGCTGTACTACATCAAATTTACTAAAACTACTATTTATAAATTAAAATAACCATGGGAATTAGATTTTGTTCATGATTTATTATTATATATAAATTATAAACAATAACTAAACAAATCATTAAGCTTTTTTCAATTTTTGCACTGAGCTTTTTATTATTCTATAAGACCTACAGTCAATCTCATATAATCTATTTTAAAATTTGATAAAAGAGAATATGTCGTAAATGATGAGATAATAAGTTTAAAATTAATTCATTCAAATGAAACAAATAAAAAAATGTATATGCGAAAAATATTTATGTATTTATCGCATAAGAAAAAATGTACAACATACACACAGTAAATCTTTTTCAAAACAACAAAAGAGTGCAAAAGAAAAAAATTCAAAAATCCTAAAACATTATGTACAATTACATCAACAACTATTATAAAAACTTACTGTACTTAATACAAGGCCTATTCTTTTCTCTGAGCCATTTGATGCTGTGCCTCCCAGGAAGTATTACAGCCATAAGTTGGTAGATGCCCAGCCTGGGCGTCATGAGTCGGATGTTGTGACAGTGCATTGCAGGGTCAGCATCCAACCTAATAAAAGCCGCAGAGCAGGCAAGTCTCATCAGCAGCCAGTCCAAGTCGATGGAGGTAGATCCCCAAGAAGTCCCTGTAACAGTAAAAACTGTATTGCCATATGTTAAAAAACAGCAAACTTAAAGGAAAGCCAAGAACATTTTGATTATTGATTAACATTGTCACTTTTACACTTAAAAGTTTAAAAACAAAACTAAGGCATAAATTATGTTTCGTAATACAGTCGAACCTCGGTAACACAAACTCGCTTTACACGAAATTTCGCTAACATGAACATTTTCCTAGACCAAAAAGCTTTAATGTTAAAAAAATCTCTTAAATTGCTTTGGTCGAAATCCTACATAACCCGAAGGAAAAAATTCAGAACTTGCCTTTTTTCCCCCTTAGTTTCGAATCGCAAATGGAACAAAATATTATAAAAATGGCAACGAACATTCCAAAAACAAATTTTTTTCTATTTCTGTAAAATCACAAGATCTTCCAAGATTCATCAGCATATGTCGGATGATCCAATACATCGAGAATAGAGTAGGTGCTTCTCCACAGAAGTCAAAGGTAAAGAAAATATGAAATTACACTGCGTGAAAAAAGTAGAAGGACACTAGTTTATTTTGGATTAATTAATCATACAACAACTTTTAAATAATTATGTTGTATCAAGCGTTTTTACTAGTGGATACATGCATCTACATAAAATAAAAAGTACACATTAGGAAAAAAAAGTGCAATTAAAAAAAAATATAAGTTATGACATTGTCATAATCTGTGAAAAAAGTAGAAGGACACTTCCAAATATTTGGTCTACAATTTTGATTAATAATTATTTTTTCTTCCATTGTGCTCGAATTACCTCAAATACCCTGTTTGGCATCGAACTATACAAAAATTGAATTTCTGTTTTGAAAAAATTGTCCCATATACAGTAAAATTATTTCTGTAGTTCAGCTACAGATTCAAACTACTTTTCACCCTCGTAAACACTGCGCACAATCATTCACCATACGTTTTCTACAATGTTAAGGTCAGGACTCTTAGAGGGCTATTCCAAAATGCGAATATTCTTCGCTGCCAACAAATTTTTAACACTATTTGTCATGTGAATTGATGCTTCATCTTACTGAAAAATCCAATAATCTCCCCCTAGCTAAGTTCCCTAAGGAAGAAAATTCGAGTTTAAAATGTGGATGCAATCTGCATGGTTCTGTTTACTATTTAGAAAGACTAGACTTGTCATACCTCAATAGCCAACTGCTAACCAAATCATTAGACTACGTCCTAATATTTGTTGAGTAGAATAAGTCTTTTCTTCATTATCGACACAGTGCCGATTGCCAATGGTACTGATAGCCAACTGGGCCATTCAAGTTAAACTTTTTCTCATCAGAAAATACAACTGAGATCCATTTTTGAAGAGGAATTTATTTGACCTTTTTATGTAGTTATACACAGTTCTTTTAGTAACATGTGTAATCCCTGATTGACATTGAGCAGCCTTACTAAGGTTACCACCTGTATTTTTGAGTTCACGAATGATTTTTGGTTTACCTTGGTTGTGTAAGTTTTTTGGGTCTTCCTGCCTTTTTGTTTCTTAAGTTACTTTCAGGGTTTCTCATAAAGTTCGAAACAACATTTAGACTAATAGATAGCTGCCGTGCAATCCTTCTAATACACTTTCCTTCATTTTTATAAGCAAATGTTTGGCCCTCTGGAACTTACTTAAAGGTTTTCCTCTTGGCATTCCAAAACTAACAAACACTATGAATTTCTAACTAAAATCTGAATTCTTGATAAAAAGACAATAAATGAAGAATAGCACATTAACCTTTACGGTTTCCAATAGCTTCTACATCGATTTTCCGGATGTGTCCTTCTACTTTTTTCACAGACCAAAAGTAGTTATGTTTTAAATTCTAAACCTAAAATAGTAGTAGGTTAAATTTTTTGACTTAACATAAATTAAAATACTAACAAAATAACCTCTTTATAAAATCATGTCAAAATCCTTTAAAATAAAAGCAAAATGTAGAAAAAATGACTGTCCTTCTACTTTTTTCACGCAGTGTAGAATCGGTTCTCTTTTTAACTTATTGATTTTTATTCAAAATGAATCGAAAGCATTAGTATATTTTTGTATAAACAAAACATTTTTAATGATATTGACGACAACTGTTTACAGAAAAGGGAAAATTATGTCTAAATATGGTATTAAAAAAAACATTTGAGCGATTTAAAAAACTGGAAAAAAATTGAAGCGGCTTATGCAGTTAACCAATTTAAACCTGCAAGAAAAAGAATTTTTATAATATTTCTACAGTACAGTAATAGTGGCCCAGAGGTAGTGCTTTAGATTACCATACAACTAGTACCGGGTTCAAGACCTGGATTGGGCTAGGTCGACTCATTCTTTCATCCCTCAAGTGGGTTGATAAAGCGAGGACCAAGCATGCTTGTTAACTAAACACCACTGGGGTCTCCACATGAGGTTGACCACCTTCCCAAACATATGCCTAGCACCCCAAAGCCCTTAATCAAGTAAGCTGAAATGGACACTGCAGGCCTTGGCTCACTAACGGGCTGTTGCACGGAGGAGTTTAACCCTCTAATGCATGAATTTTTTTTTGCCCCCCAAAAATATATATGTACCTTTAATAATCATACATTATGGGAAAAATACTAAAAAAAATTTAACTGCATTAGAATTCAAATAATTTAAATTTTTTAAAAAATTTCCATCTGATAAAAACCAACTACAAAATCAAATTTTGATAATAACGACTGGAAAACTACTAAATACCTTTTGTTCAAAATAACCCTCTTTAACTATAATTAATTTTTCAAAACAATTTATTTGTATTAAAACGTAATTCCACAACAGTTAATAACGTCACTCTTTAATTCTGAATACACTTTTACTATTGTCACCTATGAGGGTTATTACTAAAACTTCAAAATGGAATGTAATAGATGGAAAAACACAAATTTGTCGAGAGGGAGGTCTACTTTAATAGAATACAGTGGATTTTGTAACTTGTTACCAAACGGTAACAGTATGCATTAGAGGGTTAATTTAGTTATGTACTACTCAAATGAACTAGTTCATTAATATAGTTATATTAATTGAATTACTTAGCTTATAGATGTAGATGTGCTATAGATGAGCAGGGGCAAACTTTTAACTTCCAGGTCTCTTGGTGAAGGCTTTCTTTAGCAGGTGACTAAGAAACAACAAAAACAGTTTTAAATATATAAATTTGTTAACAACAACTGTTTTATGCTTGTTGACATTTTTTTAAAAATAGCTCCACTAATAATCACAACTGTTAATATAAGGATATTAGGATGACAATAAATTTGATGAAGATTTATAATTAGCGGCAATTTAAAATAAATGTTAAGGAAACCACAAAATCAGCTTCGACTTGCCATTGCCAGGAATTGTGTTCGTCTGTTGCAATTAAAAATAATCTAAATAAAAGGGAAATTTAATTTGCTTGTGCTTCCAATTTATAAAGGGTCATTAACCTGCTTTGCATTAAAAAAAATTCTAACAGCACTCAGGCTCTTTGTTAAGTATATAATTAAAATATATTTTAGTATAGTAGTATCTTGGTAATGGGACTATCATGATTCATTTTACAATAAGAATTTTTCTTTTCTATTGCTGAAATAATATTTTTTTCAAAAAATTTCAATGAAAAGTAAATAATTGAAGCATTAAAGTTACCTCACGTATTGAAATCCGATCTGCCCAAATAAAACTTTATTCTTAAAATAACTTTCTTTGCCCTGCAGACATTCGCAATTAAAAGTGACATTGAATTTTTTCAAAACAATATTTTTTTAATATCGTCTGAATCTCCAGTTTTAACATTGAATTGACAATTTTTTTTGCATTCAATGAATAGCATATAATGCAGTTGTTATGAAACCAGTTGTTTACGTAAATATTTGCGTTAAGCCTTCTCCAACAACTACTGAAATCTACATTCCAATAAGTCAGAAATAAATAAGATTATCGATGTTCTTTTAGCGACCGTTGAATTTTAGAACACAAATCATAATACTGAAATAAAAATCATTTAAAGATATTAAAAACTTAGAACGAAGTATACATTAAATTCTAGGTGATTCGAATATGTAAAAATTCTATAATGCTTTCATTTTGGTTTGGATAGTGGCTAGTTTGGTAATTATTTCCGACTGCTAAATATACAAAGCAAAAAGTGGCAATTTGTTACATAATTGTCTTGATTTGAAATGATAATACATTCAACTAAAGAAACAATAACATTTTACTTACTTTTAATTAGATTCCCACTAGAACCATGCTGCTTCGTCTTCCAGTGTTTTGGTTTGTTTTTACCGGGTTGAAAAACATCACGGTTGCAGTTTAGGTGTGACGTCATTCCGAAAATGAAGGGATTTTCCCTTGCCCGATGTAAATTTACGGCGTGGTGCAGTAATTTTGCTAAGAGATGGGCTGAAACTGTAAAAATACGGGGGTCGCCCTTATTTTCTAACAGTTTAAGGGATATTGCCGTTTTTTTAGTGGGTCAGACCGTATTCCATCAAATACTGCCAATGCCCGTAAAAATTGAAGGGCAAATGACCGTAAATTTACAGTTTTTTTTTACAGTGTAGTTCAATGCTTTTAACACATTATTCAATAAATCATTATCAAAGGCTTTAGAAAGCAAATTGTTTTATTGCATATCTATAATAATAAAAGAAAGAGTCTGTCTGTGTGTCTGTCTGTCTGTGGATCGCAAAAAACCTACTTAGACTGCTCTAAAAAATTCGAAATTTTCAATATAGGTTCCTTTTAATACCTACGTGTGCACCTGAGGCTTAGTTTTTTCATATTTGATTGTGATTTTTAATTAATATAATTAGTTTTAAAAAAACGTCATCCACGTGGAATTGCGGGACCATAACAGGGCTTGAAAATACATGGACCGGGCCGAAACGGGGACTTGACGCCATCCTCTATTAGTTTGATTGAGTTTGGTTGAGATATGCGCTCGCCCTAAGGCTGCTTCATACTCTATTAGTGTTTGCTTTTTTAAGTGTGCATGCGCCAACACGAATTTAATTTTGTTTTGATTTTGAGTGTATTTTCACAAGTAAGCATGCCTCTAAAATTAAGCAATACGAAGTTAACGGGTTCCCAGAAAGGCGGGACCATACTGCTAGTTAACAATATATTATGCAATAAAACAATTGCAAAATATATTGTTATTATGCACTAAAATATATTATTCTGCATAATGATATATTGTTATTATGCAATAAAACAATTTGCATAATAGCAATGGCAAAGGGTAAATGATAGACAATTAAATTGTTCCACCCATGCCCAATTTTCAGGGTTGGTTGAAAAGCATAAACGTAACTGGGGGCTTCATTCAACTCTGGTTAGGTTACGTTTGAATTATCGTCGTACTAGAGCTACACGAGGGCTATTGGCGACGGACGTCGTATTTTAGAACCACAGTCAGGTGACGAGCCAACACCTGAATAGGCACCCAACGCAACCGTTAAGGGCGACATCGTACGCAGCTTTGGGACTTTGAAGGATATTTAACGTGCACTCCCTTACACGGGTTATTATTCGTCGGACATTTTAGGCTGCCGCTTATAGGTCGGCAGCTATTTTGGCGATGCCCGGACCCGAACCTGGGACCTTCCGCATGCTAAGAGAGTGCTTAACCGACTGGGATCCCCAGCCCTTCATCCAACTCTGGATGTTTACTTTTTGTGATCTCTGTGTTCTTCTCTCTGACTTGGTAACCGCTTTTCAGCCACTTACTTTTAGTCTCTGAAAAAGAGCTCAACGCCTCGTATATGTGCGGGATTGAGCAGCGCAAACGGCACAGAACCAATCGTTTCTTCTTTTGATCCGATGACGTTTATCGACGTCATTGGAAAGTTCCGAAAGGCCGACTAAGCGCATGCGTCAATGAAATCTGCTCCGACGGCGAAGGAAAGAACGTGACCTGCAAAATATTAATTTTTTCCAGATTTTTTTTTGTTTTTCCCCGAGATTTCCCGGTTTTCCAGGGCGTTTTTAATTTCCCTGAGTTTTCCAGGGTTAGCGGACACCCTAATAAAGGTAACTGGGGGCTTCATCCAACTCTGGATGGGGGAATGGTATATTGAAACGGCTGTTCGACTAAACATCTTCCAGGAGGGATGAAGGGGGGGGGGGATTAATGAGTTGAAAAGGGTTGTTTCCTAGAACCCAGAAAGATTGTTTTCAAGGTACAACATCAGGTCAGGAACCTATCTTTTATATACACTGCTCAAAACAATTAGGGGAGCACTTTGCGTTCTTTTGTTAACCCTTTCAGTTTCAGCGTTTTGTTTTTCATTCTTAAAATCTAAAATTTGTGAAATAGATTCATTATGTATCCAGAATGAAATGGTAAAAAACTGGCCGAAAAATATTAATTTTTTTAACTAAAATTTAAGGGAGGAAAATTGGAATCAAAAATTAAGAATAAATTTAACAATATTTTTTTTTCAAATTTTTATTTGCAAAAAATAGTTAAAATCAATTTTTAAACATCTGAGAATGCAAGCGTGAAGAATTTAGGGTCAATTTATTTCATAATTTTTTTTGGGAGGGAATTTTATTTTACCATGTTTTTCATATTTTCATTTGATTAAAACAAACATTATTTACATCTTCAAAAGACACGATTCTTCCATCTAACGAAAAATTAGTGCAAGCTCAACTTAGTGAGAAAAAATCGCAAGCTCATGATTCTAAATAGAAACATTGGGGTTGAAAGAGTTTAAACCATGCGCTCCCCTAATTGTTGTGAGCAGTGTATTTTCTCTATGTATTCCGACAGACATCTGTCCGCTGTGTTTACATTTGAAGAGTACAGTGGAAGAACAGCTTCATTTATTAGGAGTCATCCCGTAATTGTCTGCTTGGCGGACATTGGAGACAGAAAACTGGTTTCTCTCTCTCTTCTTACTTAGTCCAAACGTCGGAATCATGCATCGCGTGAATATCGGTAGGTAGAAACTGGTTTCCTTACACCAGTTTAGACGATCACTTGCTATCATCGCCAAAGAAGCTTGCTGAGGAAAGTTTTCTTCGAAAGTAAGCGGTTTTTCCCCTGTACTCTTCATTTCTTTTCTTATTGTCCCATTCAAAAATGCTTTTCCTGTTTGAAAGGTATGACATACATAGACACACCATTGAAAAGTATGAGACCATTTAGTGGACGTAAAACCTTTTGATCAGGTACAGTAGACGCCGCTTAATGTGATCACATCGGGACGAATGTGATTTGATAACAAAAACCGTTTGATTACAATACACGAAAAAAAAAAGTTGAAACTAAAAAATGAAAATTTTATACAACTTAATAAGATAAAAATCAATTTTAAATTAGGAGTTGTTGCTGTAAAATTCTATAGGGATTGGACTTTTTTTTAAGACAATTTACAAGAAAGCCCTTTATGAACATGCAGTTAAGAAAAGTCATTCATTCCCAACACCAGAGGATACGGAATTTTACAATGCTTGACCTAAAGTGGCAAAATCCCCCCCCCCCCCTTAACACATGTTTGAAAGATAATGTAAATATGAGCCCTGCTTGGACTTTTGGTTAGTTTAAGGAAGCACTTTAACAAAAAAAGTTTTCCTTCTTGTTTTTATTGATTTCCGGAAAATTAAATTAACATATAAACTGATAACAATAACAAATATTTGATTACAATAAGCGATGATTCTTCAATGTGATTTGATATAAGAGGACGGGACTAAGCGATTTTGATAACATAAAACGATTGCTAACATTAACCGTGATCACGTTAAGCGTATTCTTCTGTAGAAAAATATACTGTCAGATAAATTACTTAATCGTATTACTCACAACAGCAAAGAAAATTTGGTATTCTAGACAGACTTTTTGGTATATGTCTACCACTCTTCATTTTTGAACTCTATCAAAATGTAGGGGGGTCTAGAAAATTAAATGTCCAAGATTATTCTTTGATGGTGAAAAAGGGAAAAAAAGGTTTGGTTACGTACTTATACAACGCATCTGTATTGGATGCGTGACTACTACGTTTTATAAGCATTATTGATTGTTTCTTGTTCCATAAATAATTCCAGTGATTATTGACGGATGCACTTTTTAGTTAGTCGTTAATGTAAGTTTCATAAATGTGTGCATTAGAGACCTAGACTATAGACCTAGAGAGAATATATTATATACTTGCAATTAAGATAGATAAGCAAAGTAGATTTCCTTCAATCCTAAAATTCAGGTTATTGGCAACTGGTGTTGTAATTTAAAAACCACAGTCCAGTGATGAGCCAAGACCAGAGTAAACACCCAGAGAATCTTTTACAAGCGACATCGTACACAGTGTTTTGGCTGTTATTAATTTTAACCCGAGAGTGTTTCGATTTAAAACAAAGTAACTAAACAGTCGACCGAGCTAACAAAATGTTAGTATCCAAACAAAAATATTGCTCGGTGAATCAAACGAGTGCTTGGGCGGCCCTACGGTTCACCTTTACTGTACGGTAACTATTGGCGCGATTTTCTGATTTGGCGATAAATAGTTTTTTGTGGCAACCTGCCTGACCTGACTGAAACGCATAATGGTTAGATAGGGGAAGCTTTCCGTATCGTGTTCTGTTTGGCGACATAGAGAATTAGTAACTGAACGCAAGCGAGACATTGCCTAAACTGGTGTCGGGGAACCGGTTTCTCCTCTGGTTCTTCATCTCGCGTTTCTGACGTCCCACACGTGATCTCCCGTTAGTGAAAGAATCGAAGTTTGAGCTTTCGATTCTTTAGAAAGATTTTTCCTTTATGTAACGGAAGAAAAAATGACGTATTCGGAGGGAGGAGCTTGAGCTGAAACTTTGATCATAATGAGCGATGACGCAATTTGGGTCTCGGGAAGAAGCAGAGGAAATGTTAATCATTTTGGGTTTTAAACATTTATCTTTGTTTTAAACGTGGGTTTTCTAATTTTAAATGTTTTTAGTGTTCCATTAAACACTTTACGATGCACAGTTTGGATAATCAGTTATATATTAATTAAAAACAAAATAATGTTATTTTAGCAACCTTTGTAAGTTTAAGGATTAAAAAAAAACAGTTTTACAAACAGTTTTGCATGATTTGCTTTTTTTCGTTTAATTCCTATTATTTTTGTTTTGTTTTTTATACATAAAACATGAACAAAAACTTCAGCGTGGGTTTTCTAATTTTAAATGTTTTTAGTGTTTCATTAAACACGTACTTTACAATGCACAGTTTGGATAATCAATTATATATTAATTAAAAACAAAATAATGTAATTTTAGAAACCTTTGTAAGTTTAAGGATTTAAAAAAAAACACAGTTTTGCATGATTTGCTTTTTTCGTTTAATTCCTATTATTTTTGTTTTGTTTTTTATACATAAAGCACGAACAAAAACTTCAGCGAATAATACGAGAAAAAAATATTAAAATTTTACAAAAAAAAAAAAAGCATGTTCTAGTTGTGTGAAGTTAACGTTTTACTGCACACATTTAAAGACCTGTGAACGCTGCACCGTAATTTAAATTTTGATGAACTGATCAAGACTGATATTTTGTGGTAAAGCTTATTTTACAAGATAGCATTTATTTATATTTTTGTGCTCAAGTTTAAGCGACTTGTGAAAAGTCGTAGCACAGGAACTTGAGCTGAGTCTATGATTACTTACAAGTTTACGAATATATTGTATTAGTATTGACAGCACAAAAAAATTGAATACAAAATTCCAAAGGCCTTATTTTAATTTTATGTATTTATAATTCTTTTTATGCAACTGTTTATAATTTTTAAAAATAATTTTTTATGTAAGTTATAATTAGTCTATGCTCTCGTATATTTGACGATTTCTTTAATTTGAGACTCTTCCATTATTCTATTTCTATAACCATAATCCTTGTTAAATAAAGATCGCACCACTAAAAAAAAGTTTTTGCCAGGGCAAGTGAGTAAGTAAGCTTTAAGTGCCATGGTAATAAGCAATAATTAATTATAAGTTCAATTAGTTGCTTCCAAATGTTTTTTCCTTTTAGCTTCCCACTACGTTTATTTCGTAAAAAGTGAAAGGTATTATGATCTTTCAGTATGTATGTCTATCCGTCATCCACTTTCACAGCCCTAACTACAAATTATACAGGCAAGTGTGATGTGATACGTCAAAAAAAAAAAAATCAGGGCATAGAAATTATATAAGATATTGAAAAATTCAGAAAAAATTCGAATTTGAAGTATTAAAATTAGTTTGAAATAACGTCAAATATATTTCATAAAGAGATTTTTTGATTGTATATTGATATGAAATGTTTTCTTCTATTTAAAAGCTAGGAATATTACATGTTAATTCTTTGAATATAAATTAATTTAGCAAACGCTAAGAAATAATTATTGAATTTTCGAAAGAAAATAAATGGAACTAGAAAAATAACAATATAATTAGGTAAGTAATATAGAATTAGGTTAGGTTTTGAATTATCGTTGCACTAGAGCTACACGAGGACTATTGGCGACGGGCGTCGTATTTTAGAACCGCAGTCAAGTGACGAGCCGACAACTGAATAGGCACCCAACGCAACCGTTCAGGGCGACAACGTACGCAGCGTTAGGACTTTGAAGGATATTTAACGTGTACTCCCTTACACGGAGTATTATTCGTCGGACATTTTTGGCTGCACGGGCCGTTTATAGGACGGCAGTTATTTTGGCGGTGTCCGGACCCGCCTGGGACCTTTCGCATGCTAGGCGAGAAGTATCGAATTAATGCTGTGTTTGGTGTCTTTTGTTGTTCTTGCTGAACACACATGTTGGGTGCCAGCGGGCTAAGCGACAGATTCTGTTACAAAGCTGTTACTTGTCTACTTTTAATTAGTATGATACTTTCAATTATAGTAATGATACTTTTATTAGGTAATGAAAGTTTTGCGATGGGGTCGAAATCCAAAATGGCGATTTTGTGATTTCTACACGTTAGAGGATGCTGATTCTGAAAAGTAGTTTTTGAACGTTGGTTCGCCTGTCAAACCGCCTAAAACCACTCTATAGCTCGAACTAACAGAGTTACGAATTTCAAATTTGGTAAACGATTTCCTAGTACATCTGTGGAGAAAAATTTTGCTACCAGTGATTATTTTTCCAGTGATTTTGTCTTGCTCATCATAAAGAATCGCATTTTTTTTTTTGACTTAGTGGGTAAATAACATTCAGAGTTGATTGCATAAAACGTAATTTGGATAAGGAATTGTCTTCGTATGAAAAATTTTACCAACTACGAAATTTTCAATAGCAACACCCCTTTTTGAGTTCACATTTCAAATCTATGACATATTTTAACACGAAATACCAACAACTTCAATGGTAAATATTAATGCTTTATCGCAAGTTTGTTTCGGTGCATCGGAACTATCATTTACTATTCTTTAATTAGCCAGATTAGATTGATTGAAAAATAAATTGCCTGCTGTTGTAAAATATCTAAATTGGGGAGATGGTTAAATAAATAAAAAAAAAAACTCTGACCCACCCCAAAAATTAAGAAACTCAGGAGAGGCGACCGTAATATATAAAAACCCCGTGGTGTAATAAGTTGTAATTTCTTAAATTTTCGACCTCCAGTTATCCTAAAATTGCGAAACTTGGGATTCTATATAAACTAGCGAATTTCCGGTGATTTTAAAATCACCAAGTTGGGTGATTTTAAGACCGCATGCCGAAAATCAGACCATAGTTTGAAGATTTAAAAAAATATTCCTAGTTAATGTGCATTTGCGCCGAGGTTTTTTCAAAGATAGTAGCATAGTATACAGATTGCTCATAAATTTCTGCATCCAATTTCGAACACTACGCGAAACACCACACGACCACGTAATATTCAAATGATCCTCCAAAATTGATGTATACCTGTTAAAGAGTTTGCATTTTGTCTTGTTTTCTTTTTATGAAAAGTGAATTACATTTCTAACAAAACAAAGCCGACCTTTATTTGCTGTTGTTTTACTTTAGCAAAAGATGTTTGTTCATTGATAAGATTCAGATATCTTGAAACTGCTGGCACAACTATATCTGTAGGCATTATTCTAGCTCCATGAAGCATTAGTAAACAAATATTCTCTGAATCTTAAAAATAATTTCAAATAAAAAGAATTTCCGACTTGAGTCTTTAATTTTCGATAAATCGATTGTACAGAGGAATCGGAAAGCTAAAAGGAAACATAATTCATTTCTGTGGAGATTTCCGAGTTGTTCAGATTAGAAGAACAAATCTTTAAATATATATAATGAGTTTTTTGTTTGTTACACGTCATCAATGACCGTACGACCGTATTTTATTGATTTCAATTTACCTTTAGCTTTTACTTGAATTATTGGATTAGTGTAATATGTTACTTATTAATACAACTATACATTTGTTCGATCTAAAATAATTAATAATCTATCAAGCAGACATTTTTTTTACCGCAATTGGATTGCATTTTCTATTTCGTTCAGAGCATTGTTTAGTTTTCATATTTGAATGTCAATTAATGTGTAAACGTGTGGGTTTTTTTTATCTCAATTTTCGTGCAATCTACATGTAATCATACTTATAATTTGGTTATTCACTGCAACATGCAGATTCGTTACTTAAATGTATTGATTTTAATTCAATGGCCTATGCACTACATGTTGATTTTTCTTAATAGTAAATAGTAGTGATTTTATGTAGTAAAAATATGTGCAAACAGTACGTCCTTTTTAAATTTCAACACCGAATGACCAGGGCATGATTTACCATAAGACTTCTTAGGCCTTGGCCTAGGGCCGCCAAATTTTGAAGGTCCCTATTTATCAGTTTCCATTATGCTAAATGGTGTTGATTACCATTATTTCTGTAACTGTTAAAATTTTTAAAGACCTCCCACTTTGTTTTTAGATTGACTTTGTCTCAGAAAATGACCTAAAGTGATTGATATACAAGGAATCCGATAAAATGTTATAAAAAAAAATAAGATACATCCACCAAATAGCACTATTATTACATAGGCCATAGGGATACATGAACCGCACGTGGTCGTGGACAATCAAACATATTTTTTCTCTGGGGCAGGGCGGGGAGGGGAAGAAGAGGGATTCACAATAGATAGAAGTATGTCCCCCGTTTTTTCTCAGAAATCCAGGGTCGCACCCAGGCAGAGGGCGGGGCTATTTTGGTGGGGTCACGCTCGAGTAGTTTGGAGCTATGTCACCGGTTAAACGGGAAGTGTGAACAGGAAAGCGGAGTGGAAGGGGGTAGATGAAAAATTTTCGGAAATGGCTTTATCTTTTTTATTAATTGCTTATAATAGGGCATTTCTATTTGAAAATTTAAAACGGAAACCACAATTTTAGACGAAGTAATCTTTTTTCGAACGCAACTGGCGCCTTAAACAACTACTTTTTCTTTAAGTAAAATAAAGCAGTGATAAGATTTCACAAATAGCTTATAAATTTGAAATTTTTTTTTGATAAAACAAGTAATTATTTTTATATTTTGGTAGAAAATTCTTCGGATTGCATTTTGGAATTGATTCTACAAATATTTTAAATTGAGAAAAGCAAAACTGTATGAACATGTATGTAGTGTAGTTCTTCCTAATGTGAAATTAATCCTTGAATGCTAAAAATATTTTAAAAGTAAAATATCTCGTATTGCCTACTAATGTATGGTTAATGTATACTGTTTTACTGTACTGTTTTATTGTTTATTAAACCACGTATTTAATCATGAAATAAAAAACAATCTAAAAACTAAATTTTTAGTTAAATAATCTTTATTAAATTAGTTAAAAGTATACCTGAGAAAACAAAATAAGTTTATTATTTCAAACACATTCTAAATGATAAAAAGTATTTTTAAATATAAAGTAATAAAACGTATTTTAATTGTAAATTACTTCATTTAAAGTAATAAGTAAATATTCTTTAATCCATAAGTTTACAAAAAACTATGTGTAAAACAATGCATTAGCGTGTCATTAACACACACCCTGCATTACTGAATGTAAAGTATAAACTTGAACTATTTTTAATCGTTTATTTACTTAAATAAATTTTACTTTATGTACGATAAAATTTCCAAAATTTTAATGCTTACACTATATGAATTTAAAATAATAATGTAAAAAGCAAGACTGTGTGTGCTAATTGTTGCAAAACCCTCCTAAAAATAACTATTAATCTTTATTATTTCTTATTCTGTAATAACTGTCTCTTAAATGTTTTGAAAAATGTTAACGTATTAGTTAATAATATACTTAGAAGATGGCGTTACTGAAGCAGCAGTAGTTCCCAAATATCCTAAATATCACACAACTCTTCCCAAGAATCGAACCCCGTATGTATATAAAAGATTCGGTAAAGAGTAGTAGAATCGATTCTTTAGTTTGTTTACATCACAGCCGAGTCTGCTTATCGCGGCAACCTTCGCTTGCCCGCGATAAGCGCGCCAACCTTGGCGAAAAGATTTGGCGAGATAATTCCACAGAACACGATACGGAAACCCAGCCTTAGATAGGGTTGCCGGAAAACGTCATCGTTGTGAAGAGCGCTTGACGTCAAAAGTCGCCAGAAGACGGATTTCTGGCGCGATTTCGGAAAGTTCGCCAATAGTTAACGTACAGTAAATTTCTACCCAATACTCATGTTTTTTTAGAGAAAACCAAAGATTTTGAAAGTAGCAGATCTGCCCCTAGAGGGAAAGGTGAAGCCACTTGTGAACCAGTATCACAAAAATTTGCGTTGTACGGGATTGCGCATTCGATGGGCATATCTGCTACTTTCTAAATCTATCGAGAAAACAAAACTGCCGATGCCCCAAACGAATGTTTAGGCTTTCAATAAACCCTACAATACTCCCTTAACAGTGAACGGTATGTTCAATAATTTTGAAAACTATAAAAGAATACACTCACCTTTGACAATTAAGAAATGTAAAGATAATTATTAATTTAGTTAGCTGTTGCTCAATAATTGCCTCACATATGTCTCATTCTGCAATCTGGCAATCATAATCATATTAAGTGATCAACAAATCAAAATTGCCCAATAATAACTTGCGTGCAAGTGCGCATGCGCGGAAGACGTTTTCCGGTTTTATTTGACCAATAGGAGATTCCAACTGGTCATGTTGCTAAACGATTAAGCTTTGTTTGGATATTTAAAGCTTTTGGCTGACAGTGACAACGCTTTTACGATGTTTTAACACAGCTAAATAAGCTTTCATCATTTTATTAAAATATGCAAAAACTCTTTTTATCTCAGTGTTTAAATGAATGAAGGAGAAGTAAAAGCAAACAATGAACAAAATTTCAACAAACATAAAAAAAAATTAGTTATAACAAAAACAAACACATTTAGAACTCGTCATTTGTCAGGGGTGATAAATCACAATTGGGTTTGCCAGATTTGACTTTAAATAGCTACTTTAGCTAATTTTAGATTTACCTTAGAATAAAAAAGATTCAAAATTGATCGGCTAGGTTAGGTTTTTTTGAATTATCGTCGCATTAGAGCTACACGATAACACGAGGGCTATTGGCGAAGGGTGTCGTATTTTATGACTTGAGTGGGGGGCCCGTTAGGGCCAAGCACCGCGACCACTGGTCTATTGTACTAAGTGTCGTATTTTAGAACCACAGTCAAGTGACGAGCCGACACCTGAATAGGCACCTAACGCAACCATTAAAAGGCGACATCGTACGCAGCGTTAGAACTTTGAAGGATATTTAACGTGCACTCCCTTACACGGGGTATTATTCGTCGGACATTCTTGGCTACACGGACCGTTTAACGGTCGGCAGTTATTTTGGAGATGCCCGGACCCGAACCTGGGACCTTTCGCATGTTAGGCGAGTGCCTAACCGACTGGGCTCCCCAGCCCCATTGTTCGGCTAGCGATTTAGGTTTAGACACGTTTATAATTTTAGAACGTTATGCTTGTTAGTGGTTACAAAATTCAAAACGTCATATAGCAATTCCAAAACATGAAGCATCAATTAATAATATACAGGTATTAGCTTACAACATGGTTGCCAGCGTCTGACAAGTGACGAGTTCTAAGGGCCTTTTCACACGGAGCACCTTGATCAAGTAACTTCCATAGAAATAACATGGAGAACCGCTGTAGTGAATTTTTCATTGAATTTTTTCGTGGAGACACGAAAATCGGTAAACCGGTTTTGCGGAGAGATATAGGTAGCCAATCAGCATCAAGTAAAGCTCTGACGTCTTCCTGGCAAAATCGAGTTTGCAAAATGGAGAAAAATCTACTTGATGCTCGCCAATGTTGATTTTTGTAGTTAGTGTTCCTTGTTAAATCGGCTTGTGGGGAGCCTTGTGGTTAAGATCTCGATCTCGTTATCGTAAGGTCTCGCGATCGATTCTCGGTACCACTGAAGACCCTCCGAATATGCGGAGTACGTGCCCGTTATATCTGTTGGGACTGAAAGTCCTGCGAGTGGTCATTGCACATTTTCCCAAGGGTACAGGTCCCTGGAGACTATTTCCCTCCACTTCAGGGACTTGTCTAAATTGTGGAAATAGCGCGCGATAGATAGCAGCATCATATATAGGCGCCATCTCCATAGGGCCTAAAGGGGCGCCAGCCCCCTCAAAAATTCATTTAGGGGGGCAGAGACCTCCCCCCCACCCAAATAATTTAAGAAAATTATTAGTTATATCATGCACTGAAAAATCCCAAAATTATAAGTTGGTGTATTTTTTTATTTCCATTGTTTCACGATATGTACTGTTATATTATAAAAATCACTTATCACCGAGATTATTGTTTAGTGGACTCTTATGTGACTATATTTTATTACTTTACTCTCTTAGTGTCAGCCAGACGGTAGACATTCGCACATTTTAAAACACTAATAATGTTATTTAGAGCCTGGCGCAATATTAAAAATCTAAGTTTAGTACTGTTTAACTATTAGTTATTTTCAAATAATTAAATATTTTTAGGGAGAAATAATCAATTAAAACCCTCTATTTACATACTTTTTAACTGAAAGTATTAGGCACTCTGTATTAACTGAATTAGCATTAACTTTGATACATTGTTTTTATTTAAAGAACCCTGAGCCTTATTCAAAGTAATTAGCTATTTCACTTATTAAATATGCTGTAAAATACATTAGAACCACCGAACTCAGGACTAGAAGGGTGTCGATTTTACAGGAGTGATGGGTTGTACGTTAGTACGTACAGTGATAGTCTATAAGCATAATTATTACTGTAAATTAATTTAACTTTTTAAGAAAACACTGTGACTGTTTAAGTTTTATTTCGTTTTTCAAAGCCAAAAAAAATTTGTCATGCTTGTCGAGTTTCAAGAAGTGTCGAGATTTCGGCTTTCTAATGAATGTTTAGCCATGACTAAAATGCTTAAAAATACTTTAAAATTCATTATTTTTCATCTAAAATTTCGAACATGGACATTTTCTGGACATGGTTAAAAACAGAACTACTAATAAATTAATAAATAAATAGTTTTTACTATACTTATATTCCTTATTTTTACAGAAAATATTAGAAAGAAATAACAGCATATTTCTGTAATTAAAAGTTTTATATTTTGTACAATTAACAGTTTTTTTACGGCGCAAGGAGACTTCGGATCAAGAAACATCTGTCGGTTTCCACTCACAACGAGCCATCGCAACATGTTTCCTGAGATTATGCCTGCTCGAGAACGACTTAGAACACACGCCGCACTCATATGACGCCCCGGTGTGAGTGAGCAAGTGTTCCTGAAGGTGCGACGATCGCTTGAACGTCTTGTCGCACACTTTGCAGGCGTGGGGTCGCGCTCCCGTGTGCGACCGCATGTGCGTGGTCAGCGTGTACTTCTTATTGCAGATGTCGTACACGTGGGGTGGGTCAGCATGTGCTCCCTCAGCGTCTGACGCTGGTTGAATGAACGGTTGCACACGGCACACGCATGGGGTTTCTCCCCTGTGTGGATCAGCATGCGCAATCGGAGAGTGGATATCTTGTAGAAGTCTTTGCTGCACACGAAGGGTTGTTACCCGGTGTGGGTCAGCATGTGCTCCCTCAGCGTCTGACGCTGGTTGAATGAACGGTTGCACACGGCACACGCATGGGGTTTCTCCCCTGTGTGGATCAGCATGCGCAATCGGAGAGTGGATATCTTGTAGAAGTCTTTGCTGCACACGAAGGGTTGTTCCCCGGTGTGGGTCAGCATGTGCTCCCTCAGCGTCTGACGCTGGTTGAATGAACGGTTGCACACGGATCAAGAAACATCTGTCGGTTTCCCCTCACAACGAGCCATCGTGACATGTTTCCTGAGATTACGCCTGCTCGAGAACGACTTAGAACACACGCCGCACTCATATGACGCCCTGGTGTGAGTGAGCATGTGCTCCCTCAGCGTCTGATGCTGGTTGAATGAACGGTTGCACACGGCACACGCATGGGGTTTCTCCCCTGTGTGGATCAGCATGCGCAATCGGAGAGTGGATATCTTGTAGAAGTCTTTGCTGCACACGAAGGGTTGTTCCCCGGTGTGGGTCAGCATGTGCTCCCTCAGCGTCTGACGCTGGTTGAATGAACGGTTGCACACGGATCAAGAAACATCTGTCGGTTTCCCCTCACAACGAGCCATCGTGACATGTTTCCTGAGATTACGCCTGCTCGAGAACGACTTAGAACACACGCCGCACTCATATGACGCCCTGGTGTGAGTGAGCATGTGCTCCCTCAGCGTCTGATGCTGGTTGAATGAACGGTTGCACACGGCACACGCATGGGGTTTCTCCCCTGTGTGGATCAGCATGCGCAATCGGAGAGTGGATATCTTGTAGAAGTCTTTGCTGCACACGAAGGGTTGTTCCCCGGTGTGGGTCAGCATGTGCTCCCTCAGCGTCTGACGCTGGTTGAATGAACGGTTGCACACGGATCAAGAAACATCTGTCGGTTTCCCCTCACAACGAGCCATCGTGACATGTTTCCTGAGATTACGCCTGCTCGAGAACGACTTAGAACACACGCCGCACTCATATGACGCCCTGGTGTGAGTGAGCATGTGCTCCCTCAGCGTCTGATGCTGGTTGAATGAACGGTTGTACACGGATCAAGAAACATCTGTCTGTCTCCCCTCACAACGAGCCATCGCGACATGTTTCCTGAGATTACGCCTGCACGAGAACGACTTAGAACACACGCCGCACTCATACGACGCCCCGGTGTGAGTGAGCAAGTGTTCCTGGAGGTGCGACGATCGCATGAACGCCTTGTCGCACACTTTGCAGGCGTGGGGTCGCACTCCCGTGTGCGACCGCATGTGTGTGGTCAGCGTGTACTTCTTGTTGTAGGTCTTGTTGCAGACGTCGCACACGTGGGGTCGCTCCCCGGTGTGGGTCAGCATGTGCTCCCTCAGCGTCTGACGCTGGTTGAATGAACGGTTGCACACGGCGCACGCGTGGGGTTTCTCGCCCGTGTGGATCAGCATGTGCAACCGGAGGGTGGACATCTTGTAGAAGTCCTTGCTGCACACGTTGCACACGAAGGGCCGCTCCTTGGTGTGGATTTTGAGGTGGGTGTTCAGGTGAGACCTGCGTAAGAAAGCGTTTTTTTTTATCGTGTACAGAACAATTAGGCTTTAGTGTCATTAAAGCTGCTCTTCACTTCCATTCCACGTCCTCCTTCGATCAGGCTTGCTAATGGTAAGTCTATGGGAGGAAAATGGTATTCTAAAAAAAGCAATGAAATTGTAGGAATATTTTGATGCGTTTTTTTTTTAATTCATAAAACTCCAATAAAGTTGTGCTTTTCGAGGTATTTTTTTTAAAACGTTATTTACCTTTTTTTAATCGAAAAAATTTAGATTAAAAACAAGCTAATAGCCTCTATAACATGGCTCCTTATAGTTGCAGTGGATGAAGAATAACAAGTCGTAGAATAATAATAATGTAGAATAAACAGTTGATTAAAACTTTAATAAAAATCTTCTTAAAACATAATGTAGAATAAATAAACAAAACTGTCTTACTATGAAGAAAGCAAATAAAATAAACGTTTAAAGATTGAGCAAGTTTAAGTTACGAAAAATAAATAATAAAGTTCTTCCGAACTTTCAAACACTGCGGTCGGCAAGAGCAGAGAGAGAGAGTGGAAAACTCCCACACGCCACAAACTCACAAACAATGTGGTCACGCGACCCGACATCTCCGGAGCTGCTCTTAAACTCCGAGACTGTCAGTGACGTCAGTGGCTTAAACGCCAATCCTAATATTGTGACGTCACATATGATTTCGGCGGCACAAATTGCGTGATAAACTTAACACAAGCAAATAACGTTTTTGAAAAAATAACCTCTAAAAGCACAACTTTATTGGAGTTTTATGAATTAAAAAAAAACGCATCAAAATATTCCTATAATTTCATTGCTTTTTTTTGGAATAAAAACCATTTTTCCCCATAGACTTACCATTAGCAAGCCTGATCGAAGGAGGACGGGGTATGGGGGTAATGAGCAGCCTTAAAGGTAGGTAGGTTTGAATAATCACTGCACTAAAGCTGCATGAAGGCTATTGGCGACGGGCGTCGTAATTTAGAACCACAGTCAAGTGATGAGCTGACACCTGAGTAGGCACCCAACGCAACAGTTAAGGGTGAAATCGTACGCAGCGTTGGGACTTTGGAGAATATTTAACGTGCACTCCCCTACATGGGGTATTATTCGTCAGACATTTTTGGCTGCATGGACAGTTTATAGGTCGGCAGTATTTTGGTGATGCCCGGACCCGAACCTGGGACCTTCTGCATGCAAGATAAATGCCTAACCCACTGGACTCCCCAGCCCCTGGCATTAAAGGACAACAATGTTTATGACATTATAAACAAGTTTTAATATTAAGTGTAAGAAATTATGTAAAATGCCCATTATGTACAAACTTGTAATAGTCATTAAAATAATAAACTGAACTTTTTTACGAGGAATCACTTTTAAATGAATCATTGCTGTTTTGAAAGTATTTTTAGGTGTTTTGAAACTAGAATCGAAAACAAAATTGTTTTTCTTGGGTTAATTATTTTTTTAAGGCAGGGAATAAATTTCAAAATTAGCCGCATTTTGTATTGTTTGGCAAATAAAATAAAATTTAAATAATGAAAACAAAATAAAATAAAAAAATCTTTAAAAAGGCAATTTAGATATTTTATGAACTAGATATTAGAGTAAAGCGTTGCTTGTAACATTTACTTTTTTCGGTGAACAATGTTAGATATTTCAGAAAATAACAGTAACATAGTTACTTTTAGTGGTAACAAAGTAACAAAAAGTTCTGTTACTTTTCATGACACTCTACGAGGATTGCTTTGGCAGTGTGGGGCGTTCGGCTCAAACTTATATTATTTACAGTTTCACTTTTAGCAACGTTGAATTCGGGAAGCGTTGAGAACAAAAAGAAAAACTCCTATCGATGGGAAAAATTGGAAGAATAAAAAAAGAAGATAACAGCACACAAAAATTCAGGAAATTTTCCTTCAATTGTTTAACAGTTACCGTTAAAACCTGAAATCAGCTAAAAGTATAATTAACTAATGAGAACTAGTTTTAACCGATGCCACTGGTGAAAACTAGTTGTCTCTAGCAAAAATTAGGCACCCCAATCTAATACAAGTTTTGACCAATTGTATTGGTTAAATTAGTTGTAATTAGCAAAAACTATAATTATCTAACTTGTTTCATATAAAAATAGAATTAACTGTGAATGCTTGACTTAATTTATTCTGAAAGTAATTTTTTTTTAAAAAAAAGGAAGGTAATATGATTTGTTTGTTGTGCTAGTTGTTTTATTGCAAAATTTAAAATATCCACTTTTCTTTATTGACTAAGCATGAATCCATTATTAAATGTCCGAAAAGAGGAATCTTATGATCTTATTACGATAGATGATGAAGTCCTTGAAAAAACGCACTTTACTGACCTTAATGGAGAGTCTTCCAACAATCGAAACACCTTTAATGCATTTCAGCAATAATTAACTGAACTAACAGAAACCTATAATCGTAAATCAGTCTATTTGCAGTTAATTCTAGTTTAATCTAACACAAGTTTAGTTAAAACTATTTTAATCAAATCTATTTGTCAAAACTAGTATTATCTGGGGATAAATGGTTTTAGCTAAAAACTAGTTTCAACTAATGGTCTCAGTTAGAACTAGTTTTCACTAGTTAATTTTAGTTCTAGCTGATTACAAGTTTTAACGGTAACATAAACATTATTAACCCTTTCAGTCCCAGTGATGCCATTTGGCATCATCATTTTCAATATTTTTTTCAAAATTTTTATGTCCCGTTATGACATCCAAACACACATCATTCGAATATTCACACTTTGTTCTATCAGACAATATTTTACATTAATCTCAATAGAAGTCAGAACTACTATTTTTTTTATTTAGAAAATAGTCAACAAGCGTTTCTCCTGATTTTTTATAAGTTCACTTCAGTTCCACATATTTAAAACCCAATTTAAACTATTTCGATTGAAATAATTACTAAAATTTTTTTAATAATGTGGTCAGATACCTTAAAATATATAACTCGAAGTGTTTGTAAGTAATATACATATTTTTATTTTGTTGTTTTCCAGTTAAAAAATTTTGGCATTGTTTCGAAAACCATATATAAAAAATTTAAATGAATGTTTTTTCTTATGGAATTCATATATTTGACCAAAAATAAGCTTATTTTGTGAATATCAGATGTTTCTGTAGTGTAGTAAATTTTTGGGACTGAAAGGGTTAAACAAGAAAAATACAAAATGAACCAACCTGTACTTGAACCGCTTGCCACATGTTTCACACAAGTGTTTCCTAACTACTCCCGTGTGAGTAGACACATGTTTCAGTAGGGCCAAAATGTCGCCAAACTCAACGTTGCAAAACTCGCATGCATTTGAGTTCTCGCCAGAATGCGTCAATAGATGGACTTTGAGAGTGTCTTTTGAGCTCAGTTGCTTGTTGCAGACTTGGCAAATATGGGGCTTGGGTCCTGTGTGGGTTAGCATGTGTCGTTCTAGTGATGATTTGCAAGTGTAACCCCTGTTAAAGACAAATAAAAAAATTACTAATATTTTTTGAGAAATTATACGAGTGCAGAAAATAGTTCAAACAGATTTTTAATACTTTAAATTCTAAAAAAATAATAGATTAAAAAAAACTAACATTGTTTTAAATATATCTGTACATCTGTATCTATATTGAGCATTCACATGCTAAATTTTGCTATTTTCATTTATTTTCTTTCAAAAAATTAATAATTATTTCTTATTATTTATTAGGCATTAAGATTCTTCTTCAGTTCTTATCATTAGGCATTCAAAGGATAAATATACAATATTCCTCGCTTTTGAATCAAATCAAATTCATTTCATATCAAATACAACCAAAGAATCTCTTTCTGAAATATATTTGACGTCATTTCAAACTGATTTATGTCGTAAAAGTAAATTTATTATAATTTATAATTTAAAAAGAAATAAAGTTTCTCAAGTGATTGCTGTGCATGACCATGATGATTTAATACCAATAAAAACTTTTTATGCTTTTTAAATGAAAATTGAATTTTGCAGTTTTTTAATAATAATTCAAGTACACGTTGAATTCAAATTTTTATCCGAGATTTTCAATGTCTTCAAATGTCACTGAGCTGATTTTTTTGGTATATCACACTTTCCTGTAGCATTTGTAGCTAGGGATTTGAAAGTGGGTGACAGACGGACTGAACGATTATCATACCTTCCACTTTTTATGTCACAAATGTAGTGTGGAAGCTAAAAAGGTGGCTAATATGACATTATGATTAGTCTTGTAAACACAGCTAACCATGAATCTGAGCTCTCTCAGGATGTTAAATTTGCCAAGATTCAATTTCTCAGAGAGAACTCAAGCCAAATGGGTTCTCTAGGGATCTTTCCAATGCCACACATAATCATATGACATGCGTGCCCACGATTTTCCCATCCAGAAAATCTGATCTCAGCAGGGACTTGAACCCGCAAACTTGGGTTTATAAGGCGGACACGTGAGGGTCTTATGAGCCGCTATAAACCAGAAAATAACCACCTATAAACCAAAAACTAATAATAATTATTCTTGATGAAACCATCTCTAAATTCTTCAATAATCTCGTCTCTCACCAAATGTAATTTAAAGTGAAAATAACCTGTCGCAAGTATTGCAGGGAAACGGCTTGTCCCCGGTGTGTGTCGACAAGTGAGTGAGGAGTGACGACTTTTTGTCAAACTGTCTCCTGCAGACCTCGCAGAAACTTAACCGACACAATGTACACTGCTCAAAACAATTAGGGGAGCACTTTTTAATTCCAACTTCCCCCAACTTTTTAATTTTTGTCCTATAAATCTAAAATTTGTTAAATAGGTTCATTATGCATTCGAAATGAAATAGTAAAAAACAGGAGAAAAAATCTTAAGTTTTTAATACTTAAATTTAAAGGGGGGAAATGGAATAATAACTTTTTAATGAATTATAACAATAATTTTTTCAAAACTTTTTTTGTTAAAAATAGTTGAAATATATTTTTAAACATCTAAAAAATGCAAGCATGAAAAATTTAGGGTCAATTTATTTTCTAAAACTGTTTTAAAGTGAAATATATTTTACCATATTTTTCATATTTTTATTAATAAAAAAAATATTAAATTCTTCAAAATACGTTATTCTTCCATCTAACGATGAATCTAACAATACATAAGTGGCGAATTTAACTTGGACAGAAAAAAATCACAATCTGATGATTCCCAAAGGAATTATTGGGAGCGAAAGGGTTTAAAACATGTGCTCCCCTAATTGTTTTGAGCAGTGTAATTTAAACATGATATAACCTGTTTCAAGCATTGCAGGGAAGTAACTAAAACTGTGTAAGTAACCGTAACTATAACTTGTCCTATGTGTGTGTCGACAAGTGCACGAGGAGTGACAGCTTCTTGTTGAACTATTTCCCGCAAACCCCTCGCAGCTGTACAGCTCCTCATTTTTGTGCAACTGTTGCTGCAGCTGCAAGGGGATGACCGTCTTAATGTAAACTTAACCGACTTAATGCAATTTAAAGTGAAATTAACCTGTCGCAAGTATTGCAGGGAAACTTCTTGTCCCCGGTGTGTGTCGACAAGTGCGTGAGGAGCGAAAGCTCCTGCCGAACTGTCTTCCGCAGACCTTGCAGCTCCCTTTTTCTGTGCGACAGCTGTTGCAGCTGCGAGGAGACGTCTGACTTAATGTAAACTTAACCAACTTAATGTAATTTAAAGTGGAAAATAACCTGTCACAAGTATTGCAGGGAAACGGCTTGTCCCTGGAGTGTGTCGACAAGTGCGTGAGAAGCGACGACTTTTTGTCGAACTGTCTCCTGTAGACCTCGCAGAAACTTAACCGACACAATGTAATTTAAACATGAATAAACTTGTTTCAAGTATTGCAGGGAAGTAACTATAACTGTGTAAGTAACTGTAACTATAACTTGTCCTATGTGTGTGTCGACAAGTGCACGAGGAGTGACAGCTTCTTGTTGAACTATTTCCCGCAAACCCCTCGCAGCTGTACAGCTCCTCATTTTTGTGCAACTGTTGCTGCAGCTGCGAGGGGATGACCGTCTTAATGTAAACTTAACCGACTTAATGCAATTTAAAGTGAAATTAACCTGTCGCAAGTATTGCAGGGAAACTTCTTGTCCCCGGTGTGTGTCGACAAGTGCGTGAGGAGCGAAAGCTCCTGCCGAACTGTCTTCCGCAGACCTTGCAGCTCCCTTTTTTTGTGCGACAGCTGTTGCAGCTGCGAGGAGACGTCTGACTTAATGTAAACTTAACCAACTTAATGTAATTTAAAGTGGAAAATAACCTGTCACAAGTATTGCAGGGAAACGGCTTGTCCCTGGAGTGTGTCGACAAGTGCGTGAGAAGCGACGACTTTTTGTCGAACTGTCTCCTGCAGACCTCGCAGAAACTTAACCGACACAATGTAATTTAAACATGAATAAACCTGTTTCAAGTATTGCAGGGAAGTAACTATAACTGTGTAAGTAACTGTAACTATAACTTGTCCTATGTGTGTGTCGACAAGTGCACGAGGAGTGACAGCTTCTTGTTGAACTATTTCCCGCAAACCCCTCGCAGCTGTACAGCTCCTCATTTTTGTGCAACTGTTGCTGCAGCTGCAAGGGGATGACTGTCTTAATGTAAACTTAACCGACTTAACGCAATTTAAAGTAAAAATAACCTGTCGCAAGTATTGCAGGGAAAAGGCTTGTCCCCGATATGTGTCGACAAGTGCGTGAGGAGCGACGACTTCTTGTCGAACTGTCTTCCGCAGACCTCGCAGAAACTTAACCGACACAATGTAATTTAAACATGAATTAACCTGTTTCAAGTATTGCAGGGAAGCGTCTTGTTCTATGTGTGTGTCAACAAGTGCACGAGGAGTGACAGCTTCTTGTTGAACTATTTCCCGCAAACCCCTCGCAGCTGTACAGCTCCTCATTTTTGTGCGACAGCTGTTGCAACTGCGAGGAGACGTCTGACTTAATGTAAACTTAACTGACTTAATGCAATTTAAAGTGAATATAACCTGTCACAAGTATTGCAGGGAAACGGCTTGTCCCCGGAGTGTATCAACAAGTGCGTGAGGAGTGACGACTTCTTGTCGAACTGTCTTCCGCAGCTCCCTCTTTTTGTGCAACAGCTTTTGCAGCTGCGAGGAGACGTCTGACTTAATGTAAACTTAACCGACTTAATGCAATTTAAAGTGAATATAACCTGTCACAAGTATTTCAAGGAAACTTCTTGTCCCCGGTGTGTGTCAACAAGTGCGTGAGGAGCGACAGCTTCTTGTCAAACTGTCTTCCGCAGACCCCGCAGCTCCCTTTTTTGTGTGACAGCTGTTGCAGCTGCAAAGAGCCGTCTGACTTAATGTAAACTTAACCGACTTAATGTAATTCAAAGTGAAAATAACCTGTCGCAAGTATTGCAGGGAAACGGCTTGTCCCCGGTATGTGTCGACAAGTGCGTGAGGAGCGACGACTTCTTGTCGAACTGTCTTCTGCAGACCTCGCAGAAACTTAACCGACACAATGTAATTTAAACATGAATTAACCTGTTTCAAGTATTGCAGGGAAGCGTCTTGTCCTATGTGTGTGTCGACAAGTGCATGAGGAGCGACAGCTTCTCATTTTTGTGCAACTGTTGCTGCAGCTGTGAGGAGACGTCTGACTTAATGTAAACTAAACCGACTTAATGCAATTTAAAGTGAAATTAACCTGTCGCAAGTATTGCAGGGAAACGGCTTGTCCCTGGTATGTGTCGACAAGTGCGTGAGGAGCGACGACTTCTTGTCGAACTGTCTTCCGCAGACCTCGCAGCTGTGCAGCTCCTCCTCTTTGTGCGACGGCTGTTGCAGCTGCGAAGGGGTTTCGGACATCTTGAGACTTGATGTAATGGGGAGATGCTTTGTTTTTTCATTATTCTGTTACAAAGGAAATAAGTGATTTAAATATTTGTCTTTAGACATTTTGTAATAGCTATTACAATTAATTAGAATATAAAAGGGTAAAAAATAGTTGGGACATAAAATGTACTTAATGTAGTACCGAATACATTTTCTTTTTTCTTCTTTTCAATTTCTAAATTACACTGACTACAATGGCATTTTCTTGAATAAATATGTGTTACTGTTATGGTTTTTACTATGTTGAAACTGCATACTGCATTAAAAATGCCCCACTACCAACAATTTTCTAACACAAAAATGACACGATTACTTCCCACATGACTATGGGTTGGAGCAGGATAACAAAATTTAAAGTTTTAGAAAGAATTTACTTTACCTTTGTAGACATTAACGTTCTATAACTGAACATTTCAATCAAAAAGCTCAATCTTTTCCTGTTTCTACAAATGAAGCAATAAAAAGTGAAACAGTCTGCTTTTTAAGTAGTATGTACTTTTAAGTACCGTCAGTACATAAAGGGTTAAAACGTACCATACCTAATTGAAGATTTATAACTTGCATCAAAAAGATATCAATATTTTAGATAGTACTGCACAAACAATTGTCCGAACAGTTAGAATTAGGGATGCACTAAATATTTGGTTACTATTTGGTATTCGGTCGAATCAAGCCGGATATTCGGTTTGGCTGAATAGCTTTCAAGACGTTATTGGGATACAAATAAAAGAAAGGAAGCAGAAGAGCTGAATATGATCATCTTTGAGGATCATACGTACTGTTTGGAACTCCCGTGAAATGAACTCTACGTTTTCTTATCTTTGTTTTTCTTACTGTTTCGAGCTCTCTTAAAATGATGCCTCTACTTTGACTATTATCTTTGTTTTCTGACTTTTCCAAAGCTGTGAGTGGCAACAGTAAGATGTATTCGTTTTATTTTTAAACAGAATAACAATATGAACTTTTGAAAACGGTCGTGCTGAGTACGAGTGTGTAATTTTTTTTGAAATTTCATTTAGATATAAATCTGCTGAACCACTTGAACATCATACAAAATATTGAATAAAAATGGAATTTGCATCTTATTTCAATGTACATTAAATTTTTAGTTATTTAAATTTTAAATAAACTTCCAATTAAAATTTTTTAATGAAATTTGGAATGTAGCCTAAACTGATTTTTTGCTTCAAAATGACGTATCCCACTTGTTTGTGAGACTTTTGGTCCGTTCTGTGAAAGTGGGTGACAGACAGATAGACTGCACGATTATAAAACATTAAACCGTTTACGTCATAAACGTTGTGGAGTCATTCCACGTCAAATCGACCAGTCCAAAATCTTCAAGTCACAGAATTCAATCTTGATTTTATTCCAAGTACTAGAGACAAATTTATTAGACACGTATTTTTTGTTTATTCAAAACTTTAAGAATTAAAAAAGTTATGATTTTTTAAAACCGAAAAGTTAAGCCTAACTTTTTCTCATTTAGCATTGCGGTCTATGGGAAATTTAGTATTTTCGAACGAGTATAACTAAAAAGGGTAACCTGGGAACAACTAACAAATTTTTGTATGGAATACTATTACTAATGGTAACATTTTGGTAAAGCGTGCTGTTGTTCCCAAAACTCCTTCTACCAAAATTATTTTTTTTAAGTCAGAGGAGAATTACATTAGTTCCAATGGAGAAATTGGTACAACAGGTTTGTGTTTATGAAAGAATATGTGCAAGCGTGTTAAAATACCATACCGCGTTGAAATACCATAGCAAATATTTTTAAGCACTTTGTATTATTGAAAAATGTAAATCCCTTGTACCTTTGAAATTGCAATTAATATTTATATTAAATAAAAAAATATTATAAATATAAGTTAAAATTTGAAAGGAGGAAAAGACTTTTTCAATAACATGAAGTATTTAAAAAATGTTTGCTATCATATGAGAAAATTTAATATTAATACTTCATTTAAAAAAATATAGTCGCTTGCACATATTCTTTCATAAACACAAACCTATTGTACAAATTTCTCCATTGGAACTAATGTTATTCTCCTCTGACTTTTAAAAAAATAATTTTGGTAGAAGGAGTTTTGGGAACAACAGTGCACTTTACCAAAATGTTACCATTATTAATAGTATTCCATACAAAAAATTGTTAGTTGTTCTCAGGTTACCCTTTTTAGTTATACTTGTTCGAAATTACTTGTACTGAATTTCCCATAGACCGCAATGCTTACTTATGAGAAAAAGTTAGGCTTAACTTTTCGGTTTCAAAAAATCATAACTTTCTTAATTCTTAAAATTTTTTAAAAACAAAAAATACGTGTCTAATAAATTTGTCTCTAGTACTTGGAATAAAATCAAGATTGAATTCTGTGACATGAAGATTTTGAGCTGGTCGAATTGACGTGGAATGACTCAGTGTGGAAGCTAAAAAACACAAATACCTCATTGGATTCTGCAGTTTGGTTTGACAGATGTTGCTGGAAGTCGGAGGCTTGAGAAAATGCTGCGTTGCGATCTTTGCACATATGAAGATTTTCAGGGTCCTTGATCAGAGGGGCATCAGCATCCACGATTACAGGGACACCAGGATTCGCGATCACCAGAAAGCTCAAGCTCATTATTATACGTGGCAATTATTTGGTCCTATAGAATAAAAGGTAGAAATTTACTGTACGGTAACCATTGGCGAACTTTCTGAAGTAGCGCCAAAAGTCCGCATTCTGGCGACTTTCCAGAACAGAAACACAACCAAAATGAACAAATAACAGTCAGATAAGGTTGCGGGAACACGTCATCGTCGCGAAGTCAAGGAATTCAAATCGTCAGTCGAAGTTAGAAAGGTGAACACAAAAAATTATTTATCGCCAAATCCGAAAAAAAAAACGCACCAATGGTTACTGTAGTACAGTAAATCTGATGCGAAAAAAACACATACGAGGGTTAGATTAGGTTGAATTATCGTCGCACTAGAACTACTCAAGGGCTAGTGGGAATGCACATCACAATTTAGAACCAATGTCAAGTAACGAGCCAACACCTAGGTAAGCACATAACACAACTCTTAAGCATTCAGAAAACGTTTTTGAGAGGTCGCCAAGCTCGACATTCACCCAGCCAGCAACTGGAATTAAATCTTCTAAATTAATAGTTCATGTTTGCCATAATATATGACGCCTATGACTTGGCGATTTTCAGTAAGAGGAGTTTGTTTTAAAAAAAAAAAGTACCAAATATTTTAACCACAATACTAAAATAAAATACAATTTATAAATGTTTATAGGAATGACAATTAAAAGCATACATGAAAAAACACGTTTTTATAAGATATTAGCAACTTTGTTTTAAAAACCTTACGATAAACTTCAAAAAAGCACAGCTCTGGGGAAAAATAGACGTTGCCTTAAAAACAGCTACAGCCTACCGTAGAAAAGCAATTCAACATCACGTTAAAAAATTGAATTTCTAAAAAGCAATATAATTTCATTTATTTTTAAAATATTACAAATATAAATATCGAAAAAAAACTGCCTTATTTACTTGACACCCAAGTTTACTTTTGCTTTTGTTTACTATCATTTACTTACTGGTTCAGAGGCCAGCAATAGCCAACCCGAAATGTTCTCACCTAAGTTCTTAAAGACCAATTTGAGAACCCTGTTCTTTCTAATTGGACCTTACATAGGAATTGCATGATGGACCAGTTACGACGAATCGGTCCGATTGCGCAGAATTTTCCCGCTGGAATTTTTTCGTACAAGCCCGAAAAAGTTTATAGCCGCCTCAGTGACCCACAGTGTACCAAAAGGATCCTCAAGGTAGAAATGAGTTGCCTCGTCTTATATACTACTACATTTGTTGTTATTTAGAAAGAATAGTGGTAGATAAATCTGCGCCCTCTAGCGTGAGGATGCCGCCACACACTTTCCTTCCTAGAATAAGGAAGTAAAGAACCGTGCGCAGGTTGTTCGTTGTGCTGCGGTTGCGTTGCATGCCAGCCGTTGAGTTGCGTGCAGCGTTGAGTGCATTAACAGCGAGTAGCAATCGTGATTGAGCACATTGTAGCAGGTTAGAATTACCGTCGCACGAGGGCTATTACGCTGCAGTAGGAGCAGCGTTGGAGGGGGTGATGACACATCACCTCCGGGTCACCACTGTAGCGGCCACAGTAATCCACAGTCTGCCAAAAGGATCCTAGTGTTGGAACTGAGTTACCTCGGCTTATATATCTACTACGCCGGTGTTATTAAGAATAGTGGTAGATAAATCTGCGCCCTCTAGCGTGAGGATGACGTGCTGGAGTTGCGCGTGTGGTAACCGCCACAAGTTCTACGAGGAGGTATAGGTAGCCAATCATCATCAAGTATATCTCTGACTTCTTGTTGGCGAAATCGAGTTGGCCAAATGGAAAAATCTTGTTTTTTCCCGCCTGTGTTTTGGTGTAGCATCGGAGAACTCTCTTTTAAACTTATTGTCCGTATGTTTCTACCAGAGATTTATAAATTTTGAATCTTTACTTAGTTTATGATTCAGGGCGTTCAACTCGGATATTTTCTCTACTCTAGTAACTTTAAAAGATAAATTGTTGCAAAAAGTAATCTCTGAGAAATTTAAAAAGGGTCAAAATAAATAAGGTTTGCAAATACACCAACTCCCACTGCAATGTCTTGCTTTAAAACATCTTTAATTTAAACAGAGCTTGGTCAAATCAAAGCTTTATTGCAATTATGAAATATTGAAATACAAAAATAATAACATGCGAAATGGGTTCAGCCATTTAAAAAATGTTATACAAACAGCAGCCAAAATTATTATGTTTCCGTTGAATTAAGTCTAATTGGCCTAATTGTTTAAGTACACATCCAATGATTAATGTAATACCAATAATAACTTCCATATTTACAGTCTAAAGTTAAAGGATGTTCCAATATTTAAGGAAATATGAACGTGTAATTTAACAATTTATATTTCGGCTTTTATTTTGTGGTGGTTGAGAACTGGTTTTTGGTCTTGGTCCAGTCCATTGGGTTTTGGCCAGCTTGGCTTTTTACTGGTCCAGTCTTAAAAACATGGGGTGTGGGGTAGGGGGGGTAGGGGCAAAGGTTAGCAGTCACCTTTAGCCGTCCATAAAATCAACCTTTCACAGTTTTTCAAATAGTCCCTAGACGAGCTAACGGCTCCAAGTCAAAAGTCTTTTGACATAAAAGTCAGCATCACATCCATGTAACATATCCAAGCTGATTAACATTTTCATAGACTATGTATGCAAAACAGTTTGTTTAGACAGGTCAATAATTTTTTTTTTTCGCGTAATTTTAAAAAAGTGCTTGTTTCTGGTGACGAGTTTCCAGCTTTCATCCATGATCTTTATTCTATCGTTACCCAGATTGATACCACGTTAAACACGACATTGATTCACAGATGGCGGAGGCTCGAAGAATAATTTTCATTCAGCATTTCTGCAGCCACCTATGGCCAGAAACATGCCCATTACGCTCGTCGATTTACACTTAAAACCTCACATCGTGTCCTTCAAAATGCCAACCACTTCGTGTCCTAGCCAGTAAACGGCCAGCAAAACAGTCATCAAAAGTATCAGGTAATTGGGGCTGACGCACAAAGCGAAAGAAGCCGAATGTCCTCCTTGATCGATCTGCGCAACTATCCGACATGGTGCTCCGCTCGCGTAACGTAATTTCATAGGCATGACGTAGACAACGGCGCCGGATTGTGGCAACAGGTCCAGGTTGTTGACGTTTTCCAAACCGTAAATGTTCTGTTCCATCAGGGTCACGTGGACGCTGGGTCTTGTGTTGGGAACGTCCACTGACATGGTGTCTATTCCCACGCCTACCAATTTCCGGTTGGCTATCAGCCAGTCTGCCACTTCTGGCTTGATGGACGGAAACCTGTGGAGGACATTGTAAATTAGAAATTGCGTTTAATAGTCTATAATCAACACAATATCGGTCGACGAGTTCAGTCGAATTATCATCGCACTAGAGATACACGACGGCTGTTGGAACTACAGTCAAGTGGCTAGCTGGCAATTGAGTAGGCACTCTGTGCTACTTTTAAGGGCGACATCGTATACGGGAACTCTGGATCGTACTTCAGAGCACTCAATCTACAGGTTTATTATACGCTGGACTTTCATAAAAACGTCTGTTGTAACCGTACTTGATTTTACATTAAGTACTCATTTGTCATATTTAAAAAGGCAATTGATTTTTATTAGATTTATTATACCTTTTCTTCTGATTAACTCGAATTATCCGAAATCCAATTTTCCGAATAAGGTAGTTGGTCCCACTTACTTCGGATAATTCTAGTTCTACTGTATAGTCCGACCACGATAACTTGGAAACCAAAATATTTTGATTGTGGACTAGTCCACTTCAAAAAAAGGTAAGGAAGGTTTTGATTTTGGGCAAGAATTACTATGTTTGGCGTTTCATTGCTTTCGGACGCATATTTCTTTAAGGTTTAGAAACAGACTATCAATCGAAGGGTAGATCGAACTTGCATCGGGATTACTCTTATATTTCCCATTAATATTTAAGTTATAGCGTCCCTCGGTGTAATTCCTAGTCACAGTCATATTTTTAAGTTTTAAAACCCTTCATCAAAATGAAAAAATAATCATATAGAAGTATACTGGGAAATATACTCAGTGGAACTTATAACTTAACTACGAGTTTGTTTATTAATTTTGAACTTTTTTTAGCAATGGTTAATTAAATTTCTGTAAAATAATCATAGATTTAGTTATTTCACGATTCAAAATATCAAAGAAATACACGTGTAATCGTTAACCGCTATCAGCAATCAACCACAATCCTCTGTAGCCGATAACTGATGTGCAGTTCTAGTGAGATACATTATTTACAACCGCACTACACCAACAAGCCCTATTCTCGCCAAACGCCTTGAGCCGGCAACCCTTCCTCCTTCGGCTTAAAACCTCAATTCAAAGTGGAATCTTCCACAATCAAAATATTTTGATTGCCAAGTTATCGTGGTCGGACTCTAGAGTTGTTGCAACCACGTGACCTATTCTTAACTGGATCACAGTTATTGCATCTGGCAACACCTGCAACCGGATCGTTAGGGCACACACATCCGTTCTTCTATTGTGTTTCTCCTGAAGCACGTGCGTTTGTTTGTTCCACTAAAAATTGGCTACACCCGTGCAACCGATTTCATCCAATCAGCGATCGTCAGGGGTGCAGAGGAAAAGAGGTGAGGAAGAGGGGTGCAACAGCTCTATTCCAATTTTCATAATATGGTAGTTGGTCCCACTTACTTCGGATAATTCGAGTTCTACGGACCTCATTTTGATAAAATTAGTCCTTCTCACCTCAATCCCGCCACGTCCTTGGCCTTATCCGTCCCGCTGTACCTCTTCTTGTCCGGCCAGAACCGCGACCATCCGGTCCGGACCATCAGAACCCCGTCTTCGGGCAAAGGCCCGTGCACCCGCTCCCACTCCAGGACATCGTCAAGTGTCAGATGTCGGTCTGGGTCGTCCAGGACGTGTCTTCTGATGTCGATGACGGACACCGGACGTACGAGGTTGGACAAGGGGATGTCGGACACGGACCACCGACCCTTGGCGAAGTGGGACGGGGCGTCGAGGTGGGTCCCGCCGTGGGTGGCAGCCGAAAACTCGTCCTTCTGGTACCTGTGAAATAGCAAAAACATGTCACTTCGATTTTCGGACAAAATTCTTTTACCCTTTCAACTCCTTGAACGACCCAGGCGGAAGTAAAACTAATGATATTTCCATCAAATAACTAATGATAGTCCTATGAAATATAACGCGGAAACAAAAATCCTTCGTAGTGAAAGTGTTTTAATCCCTGACTTTCGGAGTTTTAAGCCCTGGTTTGTAAGAACACCAAATCTGCCGCTGAGCTGCGAGTCCGAATGCCCTAGCTGTCACGTGACCTCTAAGTCCTACGTAACCCATACCATTTAATTCTAAAATAACAAACAAATATTATAAAAATACTAGAAAAGCGTTTCAGGTTTATATAGTCACTAAAAATATTCCAAAATGCAGCTTGTTTTTTTATGGTTTTTTTTTTTACATTTTAGAATTAAATTTTATTTTTTCGTAGCACTTTTCTCTTAAAGTGGTGGCAACACTGATCTTTCCTGTAGGGTCTCCATGCGCGTCCCGTCATTAGTATTGGAGGTCACGTGATCTGCCAATCTAATCTAGTACTCTATGATATCTATGGATATGACTCACCAGAAATCCTGTCCAGGGTTAGTTCCGTTATGGGTGACGTCCAACTTGAGGCTAGGTTCCGTGATCCAGTAGATGGTGTACTTTGATGTGTACAGTATGATAGATATACTGTGTACAGTATGATATACTTTGATATGTACACAGTAGATGGTGTACTTTATGATAACTATGGACATGACTCACCAGAAATCCTGTCCAGGGTTAGTTCCGTTATGGGTGACGTTCAACTTCAGGCTAGGTTCCGTGATCCAGTAGACGGCGTCCTCGTCGAAAGTGTGCGTCAGGTCCACGATGCGCCCGTTCTGCGCACAGTCCCCTAGGTAGTTCCGCAGGTACCAGGCCAACACAAGCACGTGCCACAGGATGATGCTCTGGTGTGCAGGCTTGATAATACTTCGCCTTCTTGGTGGCTGAAAATACAGGGTGGTTATATAAAATAACGCTCGCTATTCGGAGTGGTCTGTAGCTTGAATGATAATAATCCAAAGGCATCAAAAATTGGGACACATACTCATCAAGGGGGAAAAGAATGGAATCATGAAAAAAACAGAACCCTCAAAAATAATCATAAAAAGGAATATTCATAAAGAACAAACTCGTCTCTTGACCAGGGTTCTATTACGAGGTGTCGTCAATTACGGCCAACACAGCTAATTACACCTCGTAATTTAGAACCCTGGTCAAGGGGACGTACATAAATTACGTCACGCTCATAGGGGGAGGGGTATGCGACAACGTGACGGATCATGACATGGAGGGGGGGGGGGGGGAGGAGGGGCAATCGCTTGCGTGACGTAACGATTCAAAACTTCCAATTTTGCAAGGAAAATCTGTTTTTTATAAGAACGATTTTTAGAAAGAAATCTGAAATTTTTTTTTATCATAAGATCTTCATAAGAACCACTTAAACAAAGGGAAATATTAAAATCTTAATAAAAAGGGGGTGGGGGTGCGATAAACGTGACGTAATTTTAGGGGGAGGGGTAAAAAAAGTCCAGATTTTGCGTGACGTAATTTATGTACGTCCCCCAAGAGACGAGTTTCTTTTTTACGAAAAAGAATGGAATCATAAAAAAGAAACTCGTGTCTTGCTTGACCAAGGTTCTAAATTACGAGACGTAGCCAATTATGGCTAATTACGGCCAACACATCCAATTACGCCTCATAATTTAGAACCCTGGTCAAGAGACGAGCTCGTTTTTTATTATTACCATTCTCCCCCCCCCCCCTTCTTGAATAATAAGGGTCCCAAAGTTTTTTTGCATTTGGATTATTCATTCAAGCTACAAACCACTCCGAATAGCGAGCGATCACTGGTTGAGCGAGGCATTATAGAAAGGTTATTTAAAAAACAACCCTGTGCAGTTACAGTTACTAACTAAACAGTAACTGTTTATAGTTATTTCATTTAAAAGTAACTTTGTTAGCTAATTTAAAAAGTAACTCTATTACAGTTACTTAATTAAAAAAAATAGCTCTGTCAGGTACTTAATATGAAAAGTAACCAGTTGCAGTTCATACGAGAAGTAATTATTTACAGTTACTTAAGACGAAAGGTAACAAATCAGTTACTTTTAGAAATTTCAAGACATAAGAAAAATTTTAATGATGCCATCTAACCGTTTTTTAAAGAGAACCAAAATTAAAGAAATCGGGACAACGGAAAAAAAGTTTGCAATTTTTAAATAATAAAATTTACTTAACACCTTCAGGCACTAATTTCGATTCCGACAGGACTAATTTCGATTTTTTAATAATATGGTCAGATAATTTAAAGTATATAACTCGAAGTGTTTTAGGTAATATATATTTTTTTATTTTGTTGTTGTCCACAGTTAAAGAATTTTGGCATTGTTTCAAAAACCATATAAAAAATTTAAATGGATTTCTTTTCTTATGGAATTCGTATATTTGACCTAAAAGAAGCTTATTTTGTGAATATCAGATGCTTCTGTAGTGTAGTAAATTTTTGGGACTGAAAGGGTTAAGACAATAAAAGTAATAAAAAGCATACAATACAACGTTTAACTCTACATGCACTGAATTAAGACTTAATTAATTATTTACCGCTGTCAGTAAATGTATTGTTATCATATGCACAAATAGTAAAAGCTATTTGTGCAAATAATAACAATACATTAACGTCAAAAAAAAAGTGGCAACATAAAATGCATTTTAAGATGAATTTATTTTCGTTCTTCCTCCTTTTCTATTTATAATACCGGAATTACATTGACCAACAATGAAATTTCGTTGAGTGAAAACGATTAACCATCCTAGTCTGAAACTGAATGCTGCATTAAAAATATCCCCCCCCCCCCCATCTATTTTTCCTGAACAATGAAATGAAAAGTTAAACAACTTTTCTTTTTAAATGGCCGCATTTCTCATGCTGTATTGAATATTTTTACAAACGGATTTTTTATGCGATAAATGTAGCTGACCCACAGGTCCCGACAATCCCACATTTTGAAACGGATTCAATTTTGTTGAAAAAAAATTGAATACATAATTTTGCACAAAGTATTGGAAGCAATTTCAAAAAGCGGTATTACTATAGAGACCTGTAAGTTATCAACATTATTTCTAAAAAAAAAAAAAAAACGTTTGTAAAAATATTCAATACTGCCGGAGAAAAATATTTTTTTCCCATTGGATTATCACTGAGGCACTTGAGTTTGGAGACCCCCTGTCCAACGCGCCCATTCCCCCTTAACGTTACAAAACTGTACAATTCAATCCAAAAGTTTAGCCTTGCCCCCGTTTTCTCCAAATAAACAATGAAAAGGAAAACAACGGCCTTATAAGAGTCTTTAACCCTTTATCTTTTATCAGTAGATAACGGGTTAAAGACACTTTCGCACAAAATTAACTTATTTTCGAAAGTTGCCATCGGGTCAAGGTCATCGAAAAGAAAGCGAAAAAACTTCTCGACGAATATAGAGTTAAGGTAAAGATGCTTGGTGAGAAAACAAGTGAAGAAAGTCGCAAAGTACGCCCAAACAAACCACTCATTCAATGTTAGTTCACGCTGAAACGCATCATTATTCATTTATACAGTAAACTCCCTATTATCCGCGGGCTGATTATCAGCTTTGCGGATTATCCGCGGGCCACTATCCATCCCCCTTTTTTCAGTGCAAATATAAAAATTTAATAAAATCATGGAAACGAATTCTGTTTGTTTCAAAACTTTTTGGAAGAATGCATTCCAAGAACAACGATATCCCTTTCCAGAACAACGAACACTTTCAAAGAACGACGAATACATTTAACAAAAAGAACGCCAAATGCATTAAAATAAGAATGATTGCCGAAAACCTGGTGTGTGCCAAAATGTGTTCTGCCAGGTGCACATCAGGAACAGATTGTTGTCAAAAAGCGTCATTTTCAAAATAAACTGTCCGCTATTTTAATTGAACTACTTTACACGATTGCAAAATGCGTGAGAAACGAAAAAAAGTTGTCTTAACAATTCAAAAGACGAACTAGTACTCATTAAAAAGATGAGAAACGGATCATCTTTAAATCAAATGTGTTTGCAGCGTGGCATAGGAGAAGCGACAATGAGACATTTAAGTAAATTTGTAATACTATACGATTACTGCAATTTACTTTTATTAAACCCAGAAATAATTTTGTGGTTATGTATTTTTTTCACTTTTGCGGATTATCCGCGAATTCAGTTATCCGCGGAAGCCGCGCCACCCAATTCCGCAGATAACCGGTAGTTTACTGTATTTTAAAAAGCGTTGATAAAAAAAAATGACCGCTGACCTATAAACCTACAGCTGAAAATGCCCGACGAATTACCCCGTGTACGGTTAGTGCACGTTAAAATAAGCTCCGAAGTACCAACTTTCGTCCAAAAGCCCTCGTGTAGCTCTAGTGTAGGCCCTGATCATTGCCTGGGCCTACAAGGCCCGGGCCTTGGGCCCGGCTGTAAACCTATGCATTTTGCTTTACAAAAGTTATGAAAATATATTTTTTTTTACATAAAATGTAATTTTAAATCATAGTTTTGAATCGCTATACCTAAACCGACCTTAAGTTTGCAGTATACAAATGTTCTACGAGAAAAAGGGTAAATAGTTCTCATTTTTGAGTGAGAGAATCGAATACAAAAAGGTATTTCCCATTCAATAAACACATTTGTTATTTCAAGACATAAATTTATTATTTTAATTATTTTAGCTTCAGTTAGAGTGTTATTTTAATTATTTTTTTTCCTTCGATTTGACGTAACAGGGCGCACGAATATCTGGGTAGAAGGAGCAGCCAATAGAAGCACGCGAAATTTCGGCGCCAGCAGCGTTGTTTACGCATATTTCTCTGCTGCAAACTTAAGCTCTGTTTTGGTATAGTATTTCGTTGGCCATGCATTCGGTAAGAGGCCCCTGAAAGTATCTGGGCCTTGGGCCCCAACTGGTCATGGTCGGGCCCTGCTCTAGTGCAATGATAAGCCAAACTAATATTACCTTTAAAAAGCGTTAATTAAAAATAAATAATGTGACTGACCATCAGTTATAGGTTATAGGATTGTAATATGAGATCTAAATACATACACACGATTGCAACAATTATCCCTTCACAGTTAAGACAATTACGTTGTAATTATACAGGGTGTCCGTAAAAGAATGTCCTAGTTTTAATGGTATGTTACAGGAATTTATTTTATACTAAATATAAAAAATCATACATGAAATTGAAGGAAAACTAACATGGCACACATCCGTATTGGGATAAGGCACCCATCCAAACGAAATTGCAATTCATCCCATACTGTCTGCAGTAAGTCCGGAGTAATGGAAGCAACAGCCTGTGCAACTGTGAAAACGATGTAGTGGTACAAGCACATACGCTTATACAGGGGCGGACTGGCCCGGGCGGCTAGTCGGCGATCGCCGAGTGGGCCAAACAAAAATTTGCCAAGTGGGCCAAAAGCAATATGATAATATTCGGTTAAGTGGAAAAAATCTACAAATACTTAATTAAGAATGTATTAAAACATGCAAAATAAGTGAAAACAACTTAATATTTTTCAAATAAATTTAAATTACGTCTAAAATATCCAGGGGCGTACCCACCATTGAGCAGGAGGGTGCAGCTGCTCACCCCTAAAAAACGCCAAGTGGGCCCAGAGTCCCACTTGGCCTCTGGGGGCCCCTATAAGGGGCCTACATTCTTTTCAACTAGGGCAAAAGAGCTGACTTTGCCTCTGAAGCCCCCTATATATATTATATATATAAAAGAGGCCTAAAATTTTTGTTCAAATTGGGCCCAATGTGGTTCTTATTTGGACCAATTCCATTAGTCCACATTGCCTCTGAGGTTCCCTACACATTTTATATATAAAAGGGTCCACAAATTTTGTTCAAATTGGGCCCATCAGAGGTCACATGGCCTCTGGGGCTCTTATATATAAAACAGGCCGACATTTTTTCTTCAAATCGTGAGCAGGGGCCCACTTTGCCTCTGAGACCTCCTATATACATTATCAATAAAAAGAGCCAATTTTTTTTTAATTGAGCCCTATGTGGTTTTAATTCGGCCAATTGCTCCACATTGCCTCTGGGCTGTACATATTATATGAAAGGGCCAAACAATTTAATAATACAAATAAATCTAATAATGGATTTTAAAAGAAATTGATAATTCTCATTAACCCCTTCGCTACGAAGGATTTTTGTTTCCTTGTAATTTGTGACAGGAATATCATTATCGAATCCTTAGTCGGACGGCCATCGCGGGCCGTTTCAGTAGTGAAAGTGTTAAGCAATTAGATTAGCAATTGATTGGATGAGACGATAAGTAAACCGTATGAAAGGGAGAGTCAAAGGAAAATTCCCTAAGGGTCATCCGAAATTAAGAAAATAGGGGTCCCCAAATGTGACCTGCACACGGCCCTAAATCACATCCTGGGTATGCCCATGTAAAAGGCCACATTTTATCGTAAAAGAATACTTCCTGAAGTATGTGTTGAGTTTAATAATCTACCTTAGCTTCAATTTTTTTTTAATAAACGAACATTGATGAAACAACAATTCCAACGGGGTAAAACCTTTTTGTTATAAGTTTCTTGCCGGTACAGCTGTGGGAAAAAAAGTACCCACTAGTGATTACTTTGGCCGTTAGTCATCCTATATAATCGGACCTTTTTTGACTTTGTTAAAAAATAGCATTCTAAGTTAGTTGCATGACACACAATTTGCATAAGGGGCTGTCTTCATATTAAAAATGTTACCAACTCCAAAATTTTCAATGGTAACATCCCTGTTTGAACCCATATTTCAAATTTATGACATATTTTAACACGAAATGACAAATTTTGTTATTTGGCCCACTCGGCACAGTCATGACTTTGGTGGGCCAAAGTCATAACTGCGCCGAGTGGGCCAAACTTAGCCAGTCCGCCCCTGCGCTTATATAAAACTGTTGGAATTATTCTTTATTCAACGATTACAGCTTATACTATTATAATTTGAAACTCGGACATTCTTTTACGGACACCCTTTACATTAGAGAGTCAAAAATCTCGATGTGGTAGGAGTTGCAAACTCCACTGTAGAATACCGCCAAATACTTTGCCGACAGCGTATGTTTGGGCAGAATGTACAAATACAGGGTGAGCAAACAAAACCGGTCCCGAGGTGGAGATAAGAATACGACAGAAATGTTGCCAAGTCTAAAACCAATACAAAAATATGTTTGCTTACTGAAGCTATTGATCGGCGCTTCAATATTAAACCCAAACAAACGCCTGGCGACTTATTTGCCAGCAACTACGCTACGCTTTTAGAAGCTAGTTGAAATTTAATATAAACAAGGTTATATAGTAGAGCTGATCAAGATTTAGTGATTATTTGATTGTTTCGGTTGTTATTTATCCTAGAGTCTAGAGAATCGGACCCTTTTGTTTTTGGTAATACGAAACATTCTAAATTGATTGCGAGACACAAAATTTGCTTGGGCTTACTTTAAAGTAATCGACGGCTTCAATTGGCAAACCTATTTTTGAGTTGATTTTCACCAGGCAGCATGTCCATCTAATTCTTACTCTCGACGCGTCGGAATAAGGTGAAAGTTCGACCTTCCGTTCAAGACGAGGATGGAATTCGAAAGTGTTTTCGACTGGATTGATTGACATTTTGGTTTGGTTTGAATTATCGTCGCACTGGAGCTACACGAGGGCTATTGGCGACGGGCGTCGTATTTTAGAACCACAGTCAGGTGACGAGCCAACACCTGAATAGGCACCCAACGCAACCGTTAAGGGCGGCATCGTACGCAACGTTGGGACATTGAATTATATTTAACGTGCACTTCCTTACACGGATTATTATTCGTCGGACATATTTGGCTGCACGCCGTTTATAGGTCGGCCGCTATTTTGGCGATGCCCGGTCACGAACCTGGGACCGGACCTTCCGCATGCTAAGCGAGTGCTTAACACTGGGCTCGATTGACATTTTGGTATTGAGAGCTCGAAATTGCTTTAAAACCTTTTTTGCTACGAATTTGTATTTATATACTAGCTGATGTTTTAATAAAATGCTATAAAATTTTATATCTGATATGTATTTCGTATAATATTTTTTTTATTTAATACTTAAAAAAAATGTATGAAAAGTTAATAGAAATTTATTTAAAAAATTAAAAAAAGCACAAGGAATTACATAAAATGTTTACTCAGAAATGGTTTTATTGATGCACATATATACGATAGGATTTTTAATGAAAAACCACAATTTGGCATAAAATGATTGAAAGTTGATTTTCGGGGCTTGTAGGCTGCCTCTACTAAATTTTTTGTTGTCTCAAAATTGAAGAATTTGGTGATTAGCCACCATTTTTTTTCAAACCCTAAATGTAAGTTCACAGTATTCTCAAAATAAATATCTAGAAATAGAAATTAAAAGTTACTAATATCCCAAATGCTTTTTTTTTTTTTTTGGGGGGGGGGACTTTTCATAAATACTTGACTGATAAACACGATTGTCTATTATCTATATTTTCGTTCTGTAAAAATTTTAGGGCGTCATAATTTGGAAGCACAGTCAAGTGAGTAGTGACGAGCCGACGACTTGAGTAGGCAACCAAAGCAGCTTTTTTAAAGGGCGACATCGTACGCAGTATCGAGACTTTACAGCATATTCGTCGGACATTTGAGGGTTTACAAACCATCTCGGCAGTTATTTTGTCCATGCCCGGTCCCGACCTGGACCCTCTCGCATGCAAGGAAAGCGCCTTGCCGACTGGGCTCCCCCAACCCTCATACATGTTGTAGGAAAATTAGATGTTGATACTTTAAACTTTGCATGTTAAAAGATTCAGAAGCTTAGAATTATATGCACGGCATTTTAACTTAATATTACAAAAATTAATACATTTTGCTGGCAAGTACTAATATAAATAAGACAACGCAGAAAAATAAATAGTTTCTGCAGAAAATATTTGCTCCATATAATATCTCAAATTTAAAAACCTAAATAAATGGTCTAAAATGCAAAAAAAAATTATTAATAAAATGCAATTTCAGATTTCACTTACCGGTGAATCTTGATAATAACCACTTTGAAATTTCCCCGGCCTGTTGTAAAATTCCTTCTTTAAAACCATCACGAAACAAAATTCAAGACCAAAAAGTCTTTCGTTTATCTGGGACTCACTCTGGTCAATAGAATAGAAAAAAACGTGCAGTGTTTATTCAATGCCTGATGTTATCAAATGAAAACAAACCGGCTTGGCTAGCATTGGCGATCAAAGTTCCCCGCCAAAAGCCACTGGTTTCTTCTCGTAAATGATCGATGGGATGGATGTTATGCCGAAAAGTACCACAGCAATGGGGTTTTTACAAGGAAGTTCCGCGGTCTTGTTTTCATTTTTCTCGAAATTACTTTTGTTACTTTGGCGTCTGGCGGATAGGAGTCATAAATAATAAGTACTTTTCGAATCTACTATTTCGATTAAGGATTGCATTTTTTTTTAATGTTGTAGGTAATAAATTCAGGAAAATTATAGTTTAATTTATTGTCAGTCATTCATGTAAAATTATGTAAATATTTAAGCATCGATACATCGATGATGTATACGCACTTGAATACAAGTTTTAAATAGGGAAAAAACCACTTAAATTTTTCCTACACCGAAAATAAAAAACTTTAGTTGATTAATTTTTTTTAACACGAACCATTGATGTTATGAAGTATGGATTATTCATGGTGAAGGAAACTTTTCGCTGTTAAAATTTTCGTTGAAAATTCGCTGTTAAAATTTGCAATTACAACAAAATTTTGTAATCCCTGATAAATGTTTAACCTAACCAAAACTAACGTCATATTCAAAGACTATATATTTGCATAGACGTACGAAGAAACTGAAACCAAAAGTTTGTACTCTCTTCACTGTAAACCGTACTAACATATCCGGGAAAAAAATCTTCAGTAATTTTGGCACATTTTCAAAGCTCTATTTTAAAGTCACGTTTTTTAATTTTTATGCGTTCTTAATAAAGACGGTGACTAACACTAATATCTTTTTGATATAAGTAACTTAAGTATTCTAACTGCATTGGTTTTTTTTATGTCGCATGTTTAGGATACTGTTGAAGCTTAAGAAAATGTGTAATGTATGTTTATTTATCTACAGCTACAGAATTCAATAATGCATGAATTATTGTTTATAGTTTCGTAAAGATTATTAAATGACTTCATTTTCAAACGTACTTCAGAGGATGTATGTTTGTTGTTTTAATTAAATGTCGAGTTTTATCCTTGCATTCAAATACCAAAACGTTTCCTTGTTACGGCATATAACTCTTGTATGTAAACAATTTGCAAATTGATTAAGCTTACTTAATACAGTAGACGCCGCTTAATGTGATCATGGTTAATGTTATCAATCGTTTAATGTTATCGAAATCGCCTTGTCCCGTCCTCTTATATCAAAATACATTGAAAAATCGTCTTTTATTGTAATCAAATGTTCAGTTTTCAGTTTAGATGTTTTCAGTTTAGATGTAAATTTCCCGAAAAAAGCCCGATATGAATGCTGAGGATTTTGAAGCATGGATGGAGATTGACGAGAAGGTTGCGACTTCTACTTCGGTAACTGATGAGGACATTTGCGAAGCTGTGTGTGTGTGTCAAAGATCAAGCTTCGTCACAAGATTCTGATGCCAATGATGAACCCAAAAGTGCTATACCGGGGACAAAATTCCGACGCCTGCTCAGATGAGTGAGGCACTTCGAATCTTATATCTGAGGTGTGCAAAACAAAGCCAACGAGGAACACTTTTATAAACATTATGATTATCAGCGATTCGTGAATGACTTGCTTCGAAAGAATGCTAAACAATCGATAATTGATGACTTATTTTTCTGTTAATAATTAACCTTTTGCATTGTTTTTTGCAGTTCATCATTAAATGCGTAAGCATACTCACTATTAATTCTTTTTCTTTAGTGTGCATTAATTTCTATTAAATACTATAGAGTTTTACAGTAACAACACCTAATTTAAAATTCATTTTTATTTTTATGCGTATGTTAAAAAATCATTTTTTTTGTTTAAACATTTGTTCGTGTATTGTAATCAATCTGTTATTGTTATCAAATCACGTGCGTCCCGATATGATTACATAAAGCGGCGTCTACTGTAATTCGTTAATAATTCTGTTCTTATTTCTGTACTTAAAATATATTAAACTTGGTGTTTCAATGCAACTGTAGAAAGGCTCTAATGTATTTTAATAGGATCTGAAATTTATCTTTAGTAATTATGTATTATGGCCTTGAATAGGGAGCTCCTGTCTCTTATTAAACTCAATTACCTTTTTCTAGAAGTCATTTTAGGGCTGGGGAGCCCAGTCGGTTAAGCACTCGCTTAGCATGCGGAAATTCCCAGGTTAAGGTCCGGGCATCGCCAAAATAGCTGCCGACCTATAAACGGCCTGTGCTAGCCAAAAATGTCCGACGGATAATACCCTGTGTAGGGGAGTGCACTTTAAATACCCTTCAATGTCCTAATGCTGCGTACGATGTCGCCTTTAATGGTTGCGTTGGGTGCCTATTCACGCGTTGGCTCGTCACTTGACTGTGGTTCTAAAATACGACGTCCGTCGCCAATAGCCCTCGTGTAGCTCTAGTGCGACGATAATTCAAATCAAACCCATATAACTCTTGGATGTAATCAAATTGATTAAGCTTACTTAATAATTCGTTAATAAGGTGGTGGTTACAAGGTGGTTCGTTAATAAGGTGGTTCATTACAATACGGATGTTGGGATCCACGTTTTTTATAAAATCATTGTAGGATTTGCCTTTTTTCCTGGTATGTAGTTAATGTTTCTTCAATGTTTTATATTTAAAAGAAATCGTTTTTAACGCTTTTTTAGTCCGTTAAATACTGTTTGAAAAAATCGTATTAGAATAGTTTTTTGGCTACGTTTTGTTCATTTTTACCTCTCTCAAGAATTTAATGTTTTTGGTCATTTTCAGATCGTTGTAAAAATGGCATGTTTTTCGTCATTTTGCAATCGTATTTTAAAAATGTCTTTAAAATGAATCGTTTTTTAACGCTTTTTTTAGTCCTCTTTTTTAAATACTGTTTGAAAAATCTTTTTAGCTACGTTTTTGTTCATTTTTTCCGTTTTTAAGAATTTGTTTTTGGTCATTTTCAGATCGTTGTTAAAATTGCACGTTTTTCGTCATTTTGGGATAAAATTGTCTTGTTTTTTGTCATTTTCCTATTTCAGCAGTCTCGGGATTCGGGGAAACACCGGGTGTTGGCGTCATTTCGGCTTGGCGACGATTTTTGGAAAGTCGCCAAACCCGGGCGCTAATGTTCACATTAACTGTTCCTGTCTCTTATTAAACTCAATGACCTTTTTCTAGGAGTCATTTTGTTTTCCAGATTACTAAATATTTCTTGGTGATGGATAGAATCTCTGTAAAGGAAGAATGGAAACAAGTTGAGAAAATTTTGAATGCCCACCAAAAGTCCAGACACAGAGGGTAAATATATTGCACATATAACAGTACTTTTTCTGTAAAACACTCAAAATCGACGAGTAAAAGATATATTTCCAACTATGGCTTCCTGGTCATCTTATTAAGCCTTTAGTTGCTAGTGTCCATCGGTGAAGTGAGTCATGCCGACTAACAGGAATTGGAGATTAATTCACTTGGCAAGCAATATTTTTATTCAACAATCAATACTGTTATCTAAGCAACCGTGCTCAGCACAACTGGAGTTTATATGTTGTAGGCCCTCTGGTGATCGAATCTAGCCACACTTAGTGCTGCCAGACCCAATTATGTAATTTTATGTAGTCATACAGGCAAGCCCGGATCACCTTTACTGTACGGTAACTATTGGCGCGATTTTCAGATTTGGCGATAAATAGTTTTTTGTGGCAACCTGTCTGACCCGTCCGAAACGCATAATGGTGAGATAGGGCTGCCGGAAAACGTCATCGTTGTGAAGAGAGCATAACATCAAAAGTCGCCAGAATATGGACTTTTGGCGCGATTTTGGAAAGTTCGCCAATAGTTACCGTACAGTAAATTTCTACCATCCTTTGTAATTATGTATTATGGCTTTGAATAGGGAGTTCCTGTCTCTTATTAAACTCAATTACCTTTTTCTAGAAGTCATTTTGTTTTCCAGATTACTAAATATTTCTTGGTACTGGATAGAATCTCTATAAAGGAAGAATGGAAAAAAGTTGAGAAAATGTTGAATGCCCACCAAAGGTCCAGACACAGAGGGTAAATATATTGTACATATTACGTACATGAAGAATCTAACACAACGACTAAATATCTCTGATTTCCTTGATTTAGATATATAATAATCACATTTTGGTAAGTTGAAACATAACGACGTGCACATCCATTAGATATCCAAAATATCGATGTCCAATGAATAGGAGATGATGCACAAATATTAGATGTCCCAAATATCTAAGTCGAAATTGGTTTACTCGTAGATAGCTAATAGATATCCCAAATATAGATTTTGTAGACAGATCTGTAATAGACGTCCAATCGACGTCTCGAACGTCCAATGGATCCTGTAGATTACTAATAGATATCCAGTAGACAATAGTGGCTGTATGGGACAGTACTTTTTCTGTAAAACATTCAAAATCAACGAGTAGCAGACAATTTCCAACTATAACTTCCTGCTTCCTGGTCATCTTATTAAGCCAATTGAAGAGTACAAGGGAAAAACCACTTGATTTTGTGGAAGGCATTCCTCAATAGGCCCCTTTGGCAATGATAGCGAGAAATCACCTAAACTGGTATGGAGAAAAGGGTTACTCGCTTTGTTTGTCGTGGCAACCCTATAACACGCCAGAGATCAGTGGACACGAGTAACATGTTTGCACCGTGATTGAAGACACGAAAGAAAAACCAGTCCTGTCGCCAATTTCCTTCGAGCAGGCACATGATAAGACTCCTATGACTTTCTTGGTGGGGGGGCAAGATCGCCAAGCACTGCGACTTTAAGTCTATTGTACTAAACCCCATAAATGACACAAGCACAAGAGACACACAAAGAAAGAGACGACACAAACACATAGACAAATAACAACATTTATTGACGGTCGCAAACATCCATGCCTGAACGGGATTCGAACCCGACCCCAGCAGCTCCAAAGGCCAGAATCCTAACGAGTGTGCCACCGGGGCGGCATATAAGACTCCTAAGAAACCAACTGGTTCTTCCCATGTACTCTTCAATTATGTACATTTATGTGGTCTCATAAGGGCGACCCCTAATTCACATATCAGATTTTTTTTAAAAAATTACTTTAAAACTAAATATGGTCTTATTGATTGCAATACTGGAAATAACTGTATATTGAACATTTTGATATTTAACATGTTCACTAGGGTGGGCCGAAAAAAACTTTTTATTTTATTTTGGCTCGCTATAGTGCGGAAAAGTTGCCATTGGTAAAGACATGAAAAATGCACTCATTATTATTTTTTATTACTATATCTTCCGTTCGCGCAATGCCATCAAAAATGGCAAAAATTGTCAAAAACTGTAATTTTTCACGAATTTTCCTAATTTTATACTACGTTGAGTGGCCGGAAGATGTGACACAAATGTATAATAAATTATTACACTACATATTATAGAATTTATTATTAATAAGTGCTATAATATATGGATTTCACACACTTTTAGTAGTTAATTCCTGATCGTAATTAAAAACATCTACCGTGTTTAAAAAAATATATATATATAAAATTTTGGTTTTTTAAAATCTTTTTGCCAACTTTGATGGCATTGCGCGAACGGAAGATATGGTAATAAAAAAATATTAATTAGTGCATTTTTCATGTCTTTACCAATGGCAACTTTTCTGCACTATAGCAATTCGAAATAAAGTTTTTTTCGGCCCATCCTAATGTTTACAGCTGTGTGAACCAGTGGTGGGTCACACTTAACTGTTCTGTGGGGAGGTGTGACCCACTTGTGGGTCAAACTTAACTATCCCGTGAGGCGGCGTGCATCACAGGCGAGTAACTTGTTTTCAGAAAATAAGTCGCTAAAGAATAAGTTTTTTTTATATTTTTTCTCAATAATATATATAAAAATATTGAGTATTATACACATGAGTGACAATTGTGCATCATCATTAAAAAAATATTCTGATCTATAGCCATTTATGATATCAAAAAGCACATCATTAAATTTTCTTCAAGATTTTTTTCTTTAGAAAATATTTCTTATTAATCCCAATAGCTATTAGCTCTATTTTTTAATAATTATGATCAGAAGCATGATCTTGCCAAATGGCATCACTGGGACTGAAAGGGTTAAAAAGATGCTTTTTTTTTGTTGCAGAATACCACGGCACAAATGCACTGTACGACAGTGCCCTGGACCTTGTTTCTATTGGGCAAGACACTGCTGCAAGTCAGTCAAATGGACTTTTGCAAGACAGGTCTAAGGAAGTTTTTCTGAAGCAACAGGAAATTTCAAGAAATCAGCCGTGACATCCGAGCATGACTTCAAGGTACCAAATGATCGTGGATTTGTGAAGAAGTCTATATTTTCTGCTCATGAGTGACGTACATTTTGATTATTGAAATTGTTGTTTCAATTGTTTAAGGTTTAGTTTATTTAATTACTATTATTAGTTTATTAAATTAATTTATTGTTTAAGGTTATATAATTTGTAGCAGTGTATACAAATACCAGTTTTTAACACAGTTATGCAAGTAGACAGTCAAATTTAATAACCCAAACAAAACAAAATATATAAAAACAAGTAGCATAAAAATCGTCTGACCAACTGACTGAAACATTTGCTGTAATGCAGCTCATTGCCCATGCTGTAGTGAGCTCAAATAGATGCGGAAGACAATGGCCCTCCATGACAGACAAGCCACTGGTTGAGATTTTTAGTTTCCTTTCAGTTCACAACATTGCATGGATTGACAGATTCATATGCTATCACTAGGTCTAGGGAGTCTATCACTAGGGACTGGGGAGCCCAGTCAGTTAAGCATTCGCCTAGCATGCGAAAGGTCCCAGGTTCGGGTCCGGGCATCGCCAAAATAACTGCTGACCTATAAACGGCCCGTGCAGCTGGAAATGTCTGACGAATAATACCTGTGTTGCGGGAGTGCACTTTAAATATCCTTCAAAGTCCTAACGCTGCATACGATGTCGCCCTTAACGGTTGTGTTGGGTACCTATTTAGGTGTGGACTCGTCACTTGACTGTGGTTCTAAAATACGATGTTCGTTGCCAATATGCCCTCGTGTAGCTCTAGTGCCAAGATAATTCATACCTAACCTCACCAAGACACCGGCTCGGTTTCCCAATAACCCTCGTGTAGCTCTAGTGAGACGACAATTCAAAACTAAACTAGGCACTTTGATCCTGACTCGATCCGACCAATCTAATCCACTGAACGCTTCTGGTCTAGAGCGATCCACAGTACTGGACAACTCGAGACAGATCGGTCGTGGATAGACGTGCAGACTAAACACGGCCAAATCTAACAGAAAGATCAAAAGTCGATTAATCGACGATGGGCCGGTAAGTGCTGAGAACAAAGCGTGGATTAAAATTTTCAGTCCCAGTGATGCCATTTGGCATCATCACATTCAATATTTTTTTCAAAATTTTTATGTCCCGTCATGACATCCAAACAAACATCATTCGATTCTTCACACTTTGTTCTATCAGACAATATTTTACATTAATCTCAATAGAAGTCAGAACTACTATTTTTTTTATTTAGAAAATAGTCAACAAGCGTTTCTCCTGATTTTTGATAAGTTCACTTCAGTTCCACATATTTAAAACGCAATTTAAACTATTTCGGTTAAAATAATTACTAATTTTTTTTTAATAATATGGTCAGATACCTTAAAATATACAACTCGAAGTGTTTTTAGGTAATATATATTTTTTTATTTTGTTGTTTTCCACAGTTAAAAAATTTGGGCATTGTTTCAAAAACCATATAAAAAATTTAAATGAATTTTTTTTTCTTATGGAATTCGTATATTTGACCTAAAATAAGCTTATTTTGTGAATATCGGATGTTTCTGTAGTGTAGTAAATTTTTGGGACTGAAAGGGTTAATCGATGGCCAGTCAGTAAAATGTTAAAATTAGCCTTTACAGCTATTAAGAGAGGGCCAAGAAAGGCTGCCAAAGCACAGCCTTATATGTTGATGTCTTATTAAGGAGTAAATCTATTTTCAATGGTTGTGAAACGAGTGGACTAGGGGGTTAAAACCTTATGTTGTGTTTGCAATTTCTCTGAAAAAGTATTTATTGATGCTGCGGCAAGTGGATTTTTCTACCATTTTAACTGTTTGACGATTTGGCAAGACATTAATAATTAAAATTAAAGTTTAAAAAATTACTTAAATATTGTAAATATAAATATGAAAATGAGGAAGGGAGGTATCAACTGACTTTCTTGCCAAGGGCGAATATTTTTTTTAATATTCAATAAATTATTTTACACAAAATATTCGTACTAATTTCAAAAAGTGGGAAGATAGAGACCTGTAAGTCAGCTACATTTATCACATAAAAAAATCCGCTTGTAAAAATATTCAATACAGCCGGAGAAATGTGGCAAAGAAAATAATTTTCTCCCATTGGATTAACATTGAGGCACTAGAGTTTGGAGACCCCCGGTCCTGCACGCCCATTCCCCCTTAACCTTCTGATGTGATTTCTCTGTGTTCCAGGATTCAACGGCATTCTTTGATGGAGGAAAATAGTTTCACGTCAACTTTATATTGCTAGAAACGAGTGAGAGGTACGAAGTCTAGCCATGCCTGTTGAATGTTATTGGGAAACTTAAGAGTGGAAGGACTGCAAATGGGAAATGTTCACCAGGTAATAATCAACCAGGCTAGCTTGGAAACTAAACAATGAGGGGTGTCAGTATGGTTCATTGACCATGGTCAGTATGGTAAATAATTTTTAAATTGGGACGAAAAATCGCTCCTGAAAACGCTTTCTGGCTGTTACGTAGTATCTGATGTCAATGTAACTATTGACGAACTTTTAAACACTATTTTGGTATCTATTTTAAGCACATTTGAACTATCGGCTTCTGTAAAACCTCCTTCTATTGTCCATATAATTCTTATTTTAATATTTAATGTTAAATTAGATTAAATCCAGTTTAATTACAAGCAAAAAAATCGCACCTGTTTGTTTATACATATCAGTGACATCAAACAAATCAAGATGTTTGTGATCATGTGACATACCAATGAAAAAAAAGCCATTTGAAAATGATTTTTATGAATAATATAAAAATTTATTTTGCCAAAAAATATGTACGTTTGTTATATTTGGGTTCAAACTAGAATTTGTTAATTAATATTGGAAGGTATTTTAGCAATACAGTCAAGTACCCTATTGTGTTATAAAATTGCTTGAATTGATTATCAAGTATTTATATTTCAAAATTGAAATTACACTGCTATCTATTATACCCAAACCTTGCATTATTTATTCATATTATTACCTCTTTTTGTACTACCTTAGTGTATCTTCTAAAAAAAAAAATTGAAGTTTTACTTTCACTTGATGTGTTTAAGGTTTTAAAAAATATAAATTGTTATTCCTAGAGTGTGGGACATTAAAAGGGGTCACAGGAGTCTTAAAAATGTGCAAAGAAGGTACTACAAAACATAGTTTGATCTTTCATGTCATTTTTGAACTACTCAATGGATAAGTATAATTTTTTTATATGTAATTCTACAAGATTTGTTTATTATAAAACATATTTTAAAATTTATGAAACTTTAGCCGAAACTAAAATAAATGATATTAAACATGAAGCTATTTGAACACATTGTGATTAGGCTTGCGCGGCAAATTGTGAGGTCAAAATTGAAAAAATGACCAAGAAAATGACTTTATATTGTACAAATATGTGCAAACAAAGACTTATACCTAAATTCTCTGTTCAATTTTAATTATAAATTGTTTTTTAAAACATTTTAAATCAAAAATTTTAAATTTTTATTAATTTTTTTAGAAAAAAGTTCTTAAAATAATTTCTAATTCAAATTGAGCTGAGAATTTAGGTACAAGTCTTTGTTTGTACATATTTGTACAATATAAAATAAAGTCATTTTCTTGGTCATTTTTTCAATTTTGACCTCACAATTTGCCGCGCAAGCCTAATCACAATGTGTTCAAATAGCTTCATGTTTAATATCATTTATTTTAGTTTTGGCTAAAGTTTCATAAGTTTTAAAACTAGTTTTATAATAAATAAATCTTGTAGAATTACATATAAAAAAAATTATACTCATTTATTGAGTAGTTAAAAAATAACATGAAAGATCAAACTATGTTTTGTAGTATCTTCTTTGCACATTTTTAAGACTCCTGTGACCCCTTAAAACAAAATTACCTTTTATGTCTGAACCATAAATGGATGCATTTTTCAATTGAAGCATTTAACAAATATTCTTTAAACTTTTTTTAGTTGTCTATAACTGAATCGGTGAGTGCGGAAACAACGTCAGTCACAAATTTCAAATTTTTCAGGAGGGAGAAAATACGTAATAACTCCTCCTCTATTTCCGCACTAAACACTCGAAACAAATGTCCTGTATTTACGGAACTACTCAACAGACTAACATAGTTTTTGCACCCAACACGCATCTTGCCTTTCGACGCTTATTTTCATTGAAAACGAGTTTTCATATTTTTTTGACTGAAGTGGTTTCTGCACTCACCGATTCAACTCTACAACGGCTAAGTACTAAAAAGTATATTTTTAGTTAAATATGTTTTACTATGCAAGTTTTTTTTTTTGTTCCTAATCCATGATATCGGCTAAATTTGAGTTTCTACCTTCGTATAATTAAAAATTGTAAATTTTTTTTTTGGCATTTGGTATTAAATTCTCTACTTAACCCTTTCAGTCCCAGTGATGCCATTTGGCATCATCACTTTCAATGTTTTTTTCAAAATGTTTATGTCCCGCTATAACATCCAAACACACATCATTCGATTCTTCACACTTTGTTCTATCAGACAAAATTTTACTTTAATCTCAATAGAAGTCAGAACTACTATTTTTTTATTTAGAAAATAGTCAACAAGCGTTTCTCTTGATTTTTGATAAGTTCACTTCAGTTCCACATATTTAAAACACAATTTAAACTATTTCGGTTAAAATAATTACAATTTTTTTTTTTAATAATGTGGTCAGATACCTTAAAATATATAACTCGAAGTGTTTTTAGGTAATATATATTTTTTTATTTTGTTGTTTTCCACAGTTAAAGAATTTTGGCATTCTTTCAAAAACCATATAAAAAAAGTTAAATAGATTTTTTTCCTTATGGAATTTGTATATTTGACTTAAAATAAGCTTATTTTGTGAATATCAGATGTTTCTGCAGTGTAGTAAATTTTTGGGACTGAAAGGGTTAAGGGAGGAAAGCTATCTGTTTCAACTAATATGAGCAGGTAAATATTTTCTTTGTTAAAAATATAAATTATTCTTGTTGATTAAGTTACTGACTTTAACTGTCCTTATTGAGATATATCCGTAAATTTGTTGATTATAACACTTTAAGCTTTAGAGGAAAGTAAAATAATCCAACCAAATACATCTATAAATATGCATGCACAACTAAAGCAAATATATAAATGTTATTATATTATTACTAATTTTAATTGATCTAATTAAATCAGTATTTTATTACTCCCACAGGTAAAGTGTACATTGTTACTTAAACTTGTAAATACTGTCTTATCAACTTGTCTCTATATAATATAAAATATTAATTGTTGGACGCTTGAAAGCCACGTGCCTTACATGGCTTCAGCCAGTCAGAAACGATGAAAGTGTGGCGGTCTGCTTGTTTTGTGCCAGGGCTGCTTGAGGTTGCGTCCCGTGGATTTGGTAGCTATCGTTGCTTAGCGCTACAGCTACGTGATGCCCTGGAGCAGTCCCATGGAAACTAGCTTATTTTTCAGCTGTTGGCATCAGTCTTGAGTTTGGCATCTGTCTTGAGTTTCCGGCCACACATCGTAAAAACAGCCGATGCCGATGCATCTTCCCTTTTTCGTCTTGCGCACTCTCCCTGCTGGGTGGGACCTTTTAATTAAAATATCTTAGTCTTGCATGTTTGTTTGCGGGGAAAACAAAGAGAAATTGCGTAGCAATTTTTTGGGGATTGGCGAGCGGTAGGGAGCGGGGGGCTTTGCCCCCGTGTTAATATATATAACAATCTTGTCAATGCTGTGTATAGGTGCATGTTAAATCTGCTGTGTTGTCAAAGTCTTGACAGTGTGTGTAATGTTGGTAGAAGGTAACAAGGCAAAATATTTCTTGTTGGGTTTAATTGTATTCATACTTAGCCATGTTAGTATTACTAAGATTTTTATTTTTCAGTCCTCTAGTTTGGTTTTGAGACAATCTTTGGCAGTCTTCCGATTGACCCCTTTACACGCTTTAGTGAACAGCATCTTTGAGAACCGATTAGATGTCTGAAATGTCTTATATTGCCTGTTGGAGTCGGAGTGCAAAATATGAGGAGAGAAATTTTGTAAATACATAATACTTGTGGGGCTGGGGAGCCCAGTCGGTTAAGCACTTAGCATGCAGAAGGTCCCAGGTTCCGGTCTGGGCATTGCCAAAACAGCTGCCGACCTTTAAACGGCCCATGCAGCCCCAAATGTCCGACGAATAATACCCCGTGTAAGGGAGTGCACGTTAAATATCCTTCAAAGTCCTAACGCTGCGTACGATGTCGCCCTTAACGGTTGGGTTGGGCGCCTACTCAGGTGTCGGCTCGTCACTTGAATGTGGTTCTAAAATACGCCCGTCGCCAATAGCCCTTGTGTAGCTCTAGTGCGACGATAATTCAAAACCTAACCTAACATAGTACTTGTACCAAGCTTATGTCTAATTTTCGTAATCAATTGTTGAATGTAGTTGTTAGTTGAGGCCTAGTGGTTTAGGGGTAGTGCTTGGTATTGCCGCGCCACAGGTCCGGGGAAAGAATTCCGGATTGGGCGAGGTTGACCCATTCTTTCATCCCTTAAGTGAGTCAATAAAATGGGTACCAAGCATGCTTGGGAACTAATCACTGGGGGGTTCCGTGTGGGTTTGACCACCTTATCGGGACAAATGCCTAGCACCCCAGAGCCCTAGGTCACAAACTCTAGAATGGGCACTGCAGGCCTTGGCCCAATAATGGGCTGTTATGCAAAGGAGCTTAGTTTTTGGTTGGTTTTCTGTTCGAATTATTTGTTCTATAAACAGTTTTCTCTGTGGCTTCATTAGAATTTTTTTTAAGCTACAGTTCTTCACTGACTTCACTCTAGAGCATGAGTAACTTTTCGCAATGGGGCTGCTTTTTTGGCAGCTAAGGCTTTCTTTGCAGACTCGGCATATTCCCCAGAACTAAGACCCATTTCTTTGTGGCACCATCTGGGCGACTCTCATTACCAATTTCGAGGCACAGATTACAGTAAATCTGATCTCCCTGTGGAAATTACTCTTACTATACTACAGATCATTATGACTAATTCCATGATCCACCCTTTTTTTAGTGTTAAGTCACGTTTGTAAAAAGGAATCATCCCTACAAATTTAAACATTAAATGAAAAAAAAATGAGTGAAATGGCTGATCTGCACTTTAGTTGCCGATTGCAACTAAATAACATAATACAACCCTTTCAGTCCCAATGAAAATTTGGCATCATTTTATAATTTTTTTTCTGGTCGTCTATAGCCATTTGTATCATCATCCTATCTATTGGGATTTATTAATCCCAATAGATGTCAGCCCTATTTTTTTTTTAAAAATTATCTATCTGAAACATGATGCCAAATGGCATCACTGGGACTGACTGAAACTGTTAATTTGATTTATTTTTCAATTTTAAAAAGCCTTTTTAAATTGTGACTTGCACTGCAGTTACATTAAAAATTAGCCTTATATAATATAAATTTAATGGAAATCAGGACTACAGGACAGGTGCTTTGTAACATCAGCTGTGCTACTAAGTCCTGATATTGTACAATGTTGGTAGAAGGTATCAAGGCAAAATATTTCTTGTTGGGTTTAATTTTATTCATACACAGCCATGTTAGTATAACTGAGATTTTTCTTTTTCAGTTCTCTCCTTTGCTTTGGAGACAATCTTTGGCAGTCTTCCGATTGACCCCTTTACATCTTTAGTGAACAACATCTTTGAGAACTGATTAGATGTTCATACGTTTGTTTGCTCTTATAGGAGGCTTATCTGAGTCGAAATACAAGACGAAAACCTTTTGTAAGTAGTGTATAGTTGTAAATGTTTTTTTATAGTTGTAAATACGTAAAACTTGTATAGTCCGCTTGTCACTTATTGGCGTCCCAAATATTTTGATTGTGGAAGAGTTACTCTGAAAACAGGTAAAGAGCATAAAGGATGCAGGGTTGCCAATCCCATGCTGTTTGGCAAGAGTAAGGAATTGTAGGGTTAGTATGGTTGGAAATAATGTGGCACACTAAAACTACACATGGCTCCGACTCGAAGTGCAAAATATGAGGCGAGATATTGTGTAAATATTTATGTATTTGACTATAATTTGCATTGTATAATTCATACGATTCCCATTGTATATCTGTATATACTTAAAACTTTTAGCTAGTTTATGCTATTTTTTGGAATTAATTTATTTAAATGTAGCTTTTAGTTGGTTTTCTGTTAAATTATTAGTAGTGTTCTATGAACATGTAGTTTTTTCTGTGGTTTCATTAGTATAATTTTTCTAAGCTACAGCTTGTCCTTCACTGTCAACACTCTATTGCACAAATAGCTCTTGCTATGATATGAATCATTAAATAAATTTAATAGAAATCAGGACTACAGGACTGGTGCTTGTTAAATCTGTGGTGTGTCTAAGCCTGACTGTATATGATGTTGCTAAAAGTTAAGGTTTGGTGATAACTTGTGCGTTGGCCTCATTTAAGCCCAGTTCTGAATAACACAGGCCTAACTCCAATAATCCTTTGTTATATACTCCTTCTGACTACAACACAAGCTTTGAAAGGAATTCTTCCTGTACTCCCTCTAGTGGTTTTCCAAGGAGCTGCCTTAACTGTTGCGTTGGGTGTCGACTGTTAACTTGACTGGGGTTCATAAACGGCCCGTGCAGCCAAAAATGTCTGATAAATAATACCCCGTGTAGAGGGAGTGCATGTTAAATATGCTCCAAAGTCTCAACGCTGAGTACGATCTCACCCCTAAACGGTTGCGTTGGGTGCCTACTCAAGTGTTAGCTCGTCACTTGACTGTGGTTCTAAATGTATGATATGAATCGACGCCTGCCGCCAATAGCCCTTGTGTAGCTCTAATGCGACGATAATTCATAAACCTAACCTTTTATTACTTTTACGGTGACAGAAGCATTGCCACCAAGCCACTGGGCCTCATGCTTTCATTATATTCTCTCACTATATTGGTTAACCAATCAAGATATTATTTTCATTCATGTTGAACTGTTGCCTCTCAGGATGTGAAACATGTCCATTAACCCAACTTTTCTGTTTTTCAGGGTGTGATCATCGGATTCGGCTCTGACCCTCTCCCCCGCTCCATTGCTCGGCTGACAAAATCTCTGAGAATCTGACAGACCCTTCTCTCTTCTGAATGCTCTTGTTGTACTTCAGTCTCCTCTTCATATGACTGAAGTCTCAATTCTGAAGTAAAGGGCAATGCTGAGACAAACTGCCAAAGAGTCAACCAAACTGAAATTTCATCATCTTAGATTCAGTTATTTAAAAAAAACTCCAGTTGATTTATATGCAATATTTAATCTTGGTACTTTTAGTTTATTGTCTTAAATGTGTATCTTTTTATCATTTGTATTAATATATATATTATAAACTTTTCTATTCACACAACTTACTGGCATTAGTATTTTTGCCTGACATTGTGCAATTAATATAAATTTTTTTTATTATAGAAAGTAAATTTTTTGTCTTAACTATAAAAAAAACCTAAAACTCCCTTTAATCAACCTGTACCAAAAAGTATTTAAACATTAAAAAGAACCCTGTGAAATAATTGCATATAACAATTGGCTGATGTAGCCATACATTTAGCATCTAACCAAGCTAAAAGGTATTAACTCTTACAAATCAACCTGCACAAAATAGCGGCATAAGTGTCAATTCTGAAGTAAAAGGCAATGCTGAGACAAACTGACAATCAGTCAACCAAACTGCAATTTAGTCATCAAACTCGCGGATGTGTATGCAATATTTAACCTTGTACTTTCACTTAATTGTCCTAAATATTTATCTACGTTTTACCATCTGTATTAATAGTCCAAGGGCCCCCAGACCTATGTTAGTTTCTCATTAATAAAATATATGGAATTAGGCAGTGTTTTCATATACTTTTAGTGTGTGCATAGTACCCGTGTTAAATATTCCTCGAAAGAACAATTTAGTTGGATGATGCAACTCCTTTCACTTATTTCAAATATAAAATGCATAAATGCCGATCCCAATTGGAGTTGCATCATCTTTTTCTGATGCAATTGTTGTAGAAGATTTCATTTGATTTCAGAACTTATGTGTTTGATACCCGTTTTTTCTCAGTTGCTATCTGTCTTTTGTAGCGAGAAGTCGCAATATGAAAGGAAGCCTAACTTCTGATTTAACTTACCTAAGGAATAAATGTTAATGAAATAAATCTATTATGTTATTAATTTGATTCTACAGTCCTTTACTCTTAAATAAATAAAAAAAAAAAATCATGGACCTTCTATAGCCGGATAATTAAACTCAGCGAGAGTTTTTCGAATATTCGAGGTTAGGGTTTTTCGTAGCAATAGTGTAACGATGGATCAACTCAAAATTTTTAATCGGAAACTTGGTTATATAAAAGGCCAAGTGACCCGTTTGAACTCTCTTCTGCTGGAAGAAGGACAATTAGAACAATCCGATGTTCTGCAAAAAGTTTCTACTATAGAGAAACTAAAACTGAAGATCGACGATCTGCGAAATGAAAGTTATTGTCAGCTTACTGATGATGAATTGAAGACCTTCGAACCATCTCTGGATACTCAGCAGTCAGATCTTGACACTTTGGAGGTAAATATTTCCAAATTTGCATTTTCGGTAAATGATAGAATCAGTGATCCCCCCGCTAATGCTTCTAATATGTGTAATCTTAAGTTGCCGTTATTAAATTTGCCTAAATTTTCAGGTAACTCTAATATTGAATGGCTAAATTTTAGTGATCTATTTTGGGCCAGTGTCGGCCAAAATAACGATATTTCCCCTGCGCAAAAGCTACAATATTTGCGAACTTATTTAACAGATAATGCTTTAAAAGTCATCCAATCTCTTACCATAACGGATGGTAATTTCAATATAGCTTGGGAGCTTTTAAAAGAAAGGTATTCCAATAAAAGAGAATTGGTATTTTCCCTGTTAGAGAAATTATATGCCATGCCTCGGTTAAATTCCGAAAATGCTCAAAAAATTCTTGAAATTGTTGATACAACAAAATTAATATGCCGTTCTCTAAATGGATTGAAAATAGCCGTTGAAGGTTTTTCCGAATCTATATTTGTGTACACAATTATTCAAAAACTTGATCCGTCAACCAAAATGTGGTTTGACAGAAGTTTAACCGATGACCAATTGCCAGAATTGGATAAACTGCTAAAATTTTTAGTAAATCATTCGAAAACTTTACAACAGGGAAATGCTTTTAATAAGCTGTCCAACAATTATCGAGAAACGCCTAAGTACAAGTCACTATTAGTTAAAAACGATTTTAAAAGTAACTGTTCTTTAGGTTGCAGCGAAAGCCATCCGTTGTATAAATGCAAAAGATTTAATGACTTGAGTGCCCTTGAGAGGTTCGAACACGTTAAAAAACATAAATTGTGTTTTCGGTGCTTGTCAAAACATATGATTTCTGATTGTTCGAAGACATTTTTAAAGTGTAAACATTGTAACTGCGATTCGCATAACTCATTGATTCACGACGCGAAACTGGGTCAGCGTAAAAAAGGCAATGACCCTGTAAGTAAATTAGAAGCTTTTATTCCGTGTAAAGATGATTCGCAAAACAGCCAGAAAGAAGATGTGTCATGCTTCTTTTCGTTAAATAAAACTTCTAAAAACAATGTATTGCTTACGACAGCTAAGGTTAAGATTAGAGGCCAAGATGGTAATTGGATCGAAGTTATTTCACTTCTGGACAATGGGAGCCAGCGAAATATTATTCGTGAAGATCTTGCAAAGGCGCTAAAATTGAAAAGGGATGCTTTCAAAGCAAATTTAGTCGGATTAAAAAATGCAGTTGTAAATGTAAATCATAAGGTTATCACGCAGATTAGTAATGATGAGGGCACATTTACAAAAAATCTTGAATTTTTAGTTCTACCCGAGATAGCGGGACTTACGCCAGTAGAGAAAATCGATATTTCTCATTTAAATTTGCCAAAAAATATTAAATATGCTAATTCTAAATTTAATGTACCCCAAGAGATATCTATAATTCTAGGTGGGGAGACGTTTTATGAACTTTTCTTGGGGAATCAAATCCGCGTGCCGCGAAGCAACGTAAATTTGATTGAAACAGTTTTTGGCTTTGTTGCAACCGGATCCCTAAGAGACGGGGAACAAAATTCTGATAACTCATTTTGTTATTTTGTTAGAGACAGCATCGATGATGAGTTAAAACAATTCTGGCGGTTGGAAGCAATCGGAATTTTACCCGATAATGATTTAGATGAGAAAGATTCGGCTTTATCCCATTTTAAAAATTCCGTAACTTACGAAAATGGTATATATTCTGTAGGGTTACCATGGAAACGGGATTATAGTGAATTAAGTAATAATCTGGCAATAGCGAGGGGACGTCTGAATCATTTAACCAGGAATTTTGTGCGAAATGAAAAACTTTACTACGACTATAAGAACATTTTGATAGACTATGAAAAGGAAAATATCATAGAAAAGGTCCCTAAGAATGAAGTTGTCTGTGATGGACCGTTATATTACATGCCATTTTCTATGGTCTATAGAAATTCGGTATCTTCCAGTAAAAGAATGGTGTTTGATGCAAGTAGCCATTCCGACAATGAACTGTCCCTAAATGACTGTTTATTCGCTGGGCAAAGTCTAAACCCGTTACTCTTTGACATGCTGATATTTTTTCGTTTAGACAGAGTAGTGGTATTAGCTGATATCCGAAAAGCATTTCTGCAAATATCTTTACAGAATGCAGATCGCAATGCAGTACGTTTCTTGTTCCCTAACGCGAACCCTGGGGAACAACAACGGTATGATATTGAAGTGTATAGGTTCTGTCGGGTGCTGTTTGGCGTAAACGCAAGCCCATTTTTGCTGTCTGCAACAATTAAAGAACACATAGAAAAATATCGTGACAATTTTCCGATCACTGTAGAGATGCTTGATACCTGTCTCTACGTCGACGATTGGGTCGCCGCGTTCGACAATGTATCTACAGCCCTAAAAGTGTCCCGTGAAGCGAAGGACATAATGACTGATGCTAACATGAACTTGTGTAAGTGGAGTTCAAATAGTGACGAATTAGTGCAGTTGTGGAAAAACAACGACTTTCATATCCATCCCATACATGCAGAGGACACTTGCGAGTCCGATAAGTTACATAAGGTCCTCGGTCTCCCATGGCATGTCCAACAAGATTACATTACTTTAGATGTAACACAACTACTTGATTTCGATGAGAAGTCAAGTGTCACCAAGAGACTGGTTCTGAGCACATCTGGGAAAATATTTGATGTTCTTGGTCTGGTAACTCCATATACAATTCGTTTGAAGTGTCTTTTTCAGGAACTGTGGCTCAGGAAGATCTCCTGGGATGATGAACTACCACCAGATCTACATCAGATGTTTGTCCAATGGCGATCTGAATTGTTCAACCTCACCGACCTGCGTGTTCCTAGAAACATTCTGGACGGCTGTCTGGATGGTGCAAACGATCTTCAAATCCACATATTTTCCGATGCAAGCCAAAAGGCTTACGGCACAGCAGCCTACCTTCGAGTGAAAAGTGGTGACCACATAGCGGTGAATCTCATCGCTTCTAAGAGTCGGGTAGCGCCACTTTCATCGCCTTCATCTCTAACTTTGCCAAGACTTGAGCTTTTGGGAGCTCTACTTGCGGCAAGACTCGGAAGAGAAGTCTTGCAAGTGATTCAGCGAAAAGGGACACCATCGGTCCACTTTTGGACTGATTCACAGATAACATTGTTTTGGATCCAGGGACCCTATCATAAGTGGAAGCAATTTGTTGCCAACCGAGTGAAAGAGATCCAGACACTCACCGACCCTCAGAGCTGGTCCCATGTCCCGGGTAAACAAAACATTTCAGATATAATTACTAGAGGGTCAAGTGCTAAGGATTTAATTCAAAATGATTTGTGGTGGCATGGGCCAGAGTTCTTAAGAAATGATAATATTTCAAATCTTGAGTGTACGAACTTAGTTCCCGAAGAAAGTTACTCAATTGAGTTAAAAAGGGGATTTCAAGTTGAGGGTGGGGACATGTGTTTTTCACTTATGAACCAAAAGAACTTTCTTGATGATTGGTTGTTAAAAATTACTAACTCATTTTCTAAACTTGTACGAATAGTTTCTTATGTGTTTAGGTTTATTCACAATTGCAGAAATTCCAAGTGTATGAAAAATGGTTATTTAAGTTTACAGGAAATAGAAGATGCTGAAATCTTTATTTTGAAATCCGCCCAACAGGAATTTAGCAAGGAATTGGTTGCTCTGCAAAAAGAAGAGCACGTAAGTAATAAAAGTAAATTGGCTTCATTAAATTGTTTTCTTGACAAAAATGGTGTTTTACGAGTTGGTGGACGCTTGTCAAATTCTAGTGTTAATGAAAATGTTAAACATCCAATTGTCCTTCCGCAGAAGCACAAATTAACCAAAATGATTGTTGTTTATTTTCATTTAAAACACTTGCATGTTGGTCCTCAAACTCTATTGTACTTAATACGTCAAAGGTATTGGCCGTTAAACGGCAGAAATCTCTGTAGGCTAGTTGTTCATGATTGTGTGACATGTTCAAAAGTAAAGCCAATAATGCAACAACAGTTAATGGGTCAATTACCCAAAGAACGGGTTGAACCGTCCCCCATTTTCGCCGTCTGCGGGGTCGATCTTGCCGGACCGTTCAACATTCGGTTCAAGGGGCAAAGGAAAGGTGTATTAAATAAAATCTATGTAGTTATTTATGTATGTTTTTCTACTAAGGCAATACACCTGGACTTTGTAACTGATTTAACCTCTATGGGATTCATTAGTAGTCTAAAAAGATTCTTTTCAAGAAGGGGTAAACCTTCCAAAATATTCTCTGACAATGGAAGAAATTTTGTAGGTGCTAATACAGAACTAAAACGACTTTTAAAATTGGTAAACTCCCCTGATGGGCCCCTCGCGAAGTATTTTTCTGAGGAGCACATAGATTGGCATTTTAACCCTCCTAAGTCCCCTAATTTTGGAGGATTATACGAAGCAGGAGTTAAATCCTTTAAATTCCATTTAAAACGTATTGCCAGTAACTCTAACTTCACTTTGGAAGAGTTTTTAACTGTTATAGCCGAAATTGAAGGCGTTTTGAATTCCAGGCCATTGATTCCATTGTCAGGTGAATTTGATAATTTTGAAACTCTAACTCCAGGTCATTTTATAATTGGTAGACCCATTTCCTCCATCGTTGAACCTCAACTGGCGGATATAAATGACAACAGACTAACCAGGTGGGAAAGGGTGAATAAGGTTTCTCAGAGTATTTGGAAGCTCTGGAAAAGAGACTACCTTAACAATTTGCAGCAGCGAAGTAAATGGAAATTTGAAAAGTGTAATGTTAGTGTAGGAAGTTTAGTAGTTATAAAGGAAGAAAATTTACCTGGTAATAAATGGTTAACCGGGAGGATCGAAAAAATTCATACTGGTAGTGATGGAAAGGTCAGAGTTGTAGATATTAAATTGCCACAAGGTAATATATTACAAAGAAATGTAAGAAATGTTTGTGTACTGCCTGTAAAATAGTTATTTGATTTATTTCACTTATTCTATGTACCCTTTTTACTTCTCTATTATATTTTATTGTAATTAAAATTACAATGCCGGGGAGTGTTAAATATTCCTCGAAAGAACAATTTAGTTGGATGATGCAACTCCTTTCACTTATTTCAAATATAAAATGCATAAATGCCGATCCCAATTGGAGTTGCATCATCTTTTTCTGATGCAATTGTTGTAGAAGATTTCATTTGATTTCAGAACTTATGTGTTTGATACCCGTTTTTTCTCAGTTGCTATCTGTCTTTTGTAGCGAGAAGTCGCAATATGAAAGGAAGCCTAACTTCTGATTTAACTTACCTAAGGAATAAATGTTAATGAAATAAATCTATTATGTTATTAATTTGATTCTACAGTCCTTTACTCTTAAATAAATAAAAAAGAAGAATCAACCCGCTAGAGTGGACTGACGGCCAATTTACAGGAAACAGGGGCAAAAGGTAGGTAAAATACAAGTTAACTTATCTCATTTTCTTAGAGCAGATTTTTATGTATGTTTTAAAAAAATATTGTTAAAAGTTAATAATCAATGCTAACAGATGCTTTGAAGGTTCCCGTAAAGTTCAGACTTTGTCGCATGCATCTGGTGGTGGGATATGGTGCTGTACGTATTTTCTAACTAAACACGAATTTAATGAAATCGAAATAATAATCTTTCTGGGTTTTTTAGGTTTTTTTTAAGGGGGGGGGGGGTGAGGCCGAAATTTTTTTTACTTTTACGGTGACAGAAATAAACTTAGTTGATAATGCATAAAAATGAAGATTATCAGAAAGTGTGGGAGAAAGCCTGAATTTTACAGGGACCTTTAAAACGTCTGGCAAAAGTTTCAGCTGGTGGAAAGTGTCTGGCAGTTTTGATTATTAACTTTTAACAATATTTTCTTAAACATACGTAAAAATCAGATCTGAAAAAATGAGATAAGTTAACTTATTATATTTTACCTATATTTTATCCCTGATACCTGTAAATTGGCCGTCATTGCACTCTAACGAGTTCTATGTGTGCATTAAAAGTACATAAAACAGTGCCGAATCTGATATATTTTATTAATGAGAAAGAAATATGGGTATAGGGGCCTCTTGCTCTATAATATGTTATTGTTAATATTTCTGTTAAATCAACTTACTGGTATTAATAGTTTAGCTTGAAGTTGTGCATTTAATATATTTTTTTATTGTGAAAAGTTAATTATTAGTCTTAAAAAATTTACCAAAAAGTATCTCAATATTAAAAAGATTATTGTCAGCTTAAGAGATAATTGTATATACCAATAATTGCCTTATGTACCATGAACTTTGCAACTAAGCTAAAATGCAATTTGTAAGAGGTACTGCAGTCTTTTTTTTTAATTGCACAAAAACGGTGAAAATTTGTATTCTATGAAATACTGTGTACGTCTATACGTCTCTAATGTAGTACATACTACAAAATGTGATAATCGTTTTAAAAATTTATAAGTTTATTCCTTTTTGTAATGCAATGTAATAGTTTACAGCTGTCCATATCTAGCCTACTTTAGGAGCTTTAACACAGCCACTTACGCCTTGTAATTTGTGACCCTGGTCAAGTGACGTTTTGTAATGTTTTCTCTTGTTGAGCAGAAATGAACGAATGTATAAATATGAAGAACAAATAAATATACCTACGGTTATGCTTAGTATTTTATTTAAGCTCGATAGTTTCTGGCTCAGGTGTTGGCTTTGTCATATCCAACTAAACAAAATGCTACACAATGAGCTGTCGCAATGGTTGAGGATCTATTCCATTAACTCAATGTGCGACTGATGGGTAGTGGTTAATTTAATTAGATGATCAAGCCAACACCTGAGCTGCTAAGAAATTAAAGCCTCGTAATTTTCTTACTGTCAAATGACAAGGACACTACATGAGCTGGCTGTGTTGAGCACTATAACCAGCTCATGTAGTGCCCTAATCATCTAACCATGAATAAATGCTCAACCTGCTCCGTGCAGAGTAGAATGGTGCACGCTAAATCTGCTTTTAATACGAGCTCATATTGAAAACGGATTTAGCGTGCACCAGTCTACTCTACACGGATCGTCACGACGGGACCGGATTTCCGATCCTCGAGCAGGAATAGCCAAAAACGGTTTAAACCGCCTGAGCTAAAAAGAAAAGTTTTTTTTACACCTATATGCTAATTACTAGCGATTGCCCATGCCCAGTAGCTAGTTACCTGTGTCTTGATATTCTTATTCAGGAGACTAGTTCTTCTTCTGCTGCTTCCCGTATTCGAACCTTGGCCTCTTGCTTACAAGTCCAGCACGCTAACCATTGAGCTATCGAGATCTTATTAAACTATTCTTATATGTGATACTGTTGTCTGCTATGATAATTCGAATTCATTTCGACTGGACAGTCTCCAGGCTAGCTCGAAATAGTTTCGCTGATGGAATACGTGCTCGGAAGTAGCTCGCTACACCTGTGGTTCATAAAAACCTCGATGTAAGTGGTACCCCCTTATACTTACCCGGGCTCCAAGTTATGTCAATAGAAATGTGTCGTGCTATTTCAGGTGTTGTACTCGTGATCTGAGAAACTGGTTGGTTTATAGATAAAAAAAATATTTGTTCCTTGTCAAGTGTAGATGTAAAACCCATGATACTAGAGGTTTTTTTTTTTTTTTTTGATTCGAGAGTGACAGTAGCTGCCATTGTATAGTTCTAAAAAGTTAAAATTTTACTAAATACCAGAATTTTAAGTATTATACCTCTTTTTTTTAAATTCTTTTTTTATTTCAAATTACTGTTCAATGATAAGGACACTACCCGAGCTGGCTGAGTTAAAGCTCCATGGAGGATAGAAAAGGACAACCGGTCTCTTTAGGGGGGAAATGTTCAATCTACGCTAATAGTTGGCATTTGTACGGTCAGATGACGAGGACACTAAATGAGCTCGGGTATTGGCCCTATCATCAGACTGTAAAAAGCATTTGAAAAGTAATACTATGGAGAGAGATTATTTTTAAGCATACAATTTGAGCTTATATACGGTGCTATATTATTAAATAGCTGAATATCTGGATAAAAGATATTTGAGCAAATCCACCAAATTAATATACTAAACAGTTCTTAAGAAAATGGTAGATTTCCTAAACAATATTACAGTTACAACAATTTCATTTTCATCATTCTATGAAAGTAACACCACACACAAAAAAATTTTAACAAATAATTTTAAAATGAGATTTTTATTCCATTTGCTAAGACAATACAAAAATAATTATTTCAAACATAGAACAATGCATAAAACACACTTTTAACTGCACAAAATAGATTGCATACTTCATTAGATCATGCAAGACATTTTCACTAATTGCAAATACCAAAAACTTTTGAAGAACATTTATACAACTTAGGTTAGATATTTTTTCTTCCTAGATTACAATAACTTCGATTTTCACACAATATAAACCCAAATTAAAATATTAAGAGCTACATGATATTCTGCAGTAAAACACTGTGAATCAAATTTTGCTTAAAATCACAACTAGACAATAAAACAGATAAGTTCAGACATAAATTTTGCTGCCATGTAACATGTTATCGGGTGTGATAGCCGTCCCAGTGGCGCAATCGTTAGGAGGCTAGCCTTTGGAGCTGCTGGGGTCGGGTTCGAATCCCGGTCAGGCATGGATGTTTGTGACCGTCAATAAATGTTGTTATTTGTCTATGTGCTTGTGTCGTATCTTTCTCTGTGTGCCTCTTGTGCTTGTGTCATTTTGGGGGTTTAGTACAATAGACTTAGAGTCGCAGTGCTTGGCGATCTTGCCCCCCACCAAGAAAGTCATAAAGTCATGGGTGTGATAATGCTTAATATTAATTAAGTTATGATAAGAAATGCAATATAGAATCATCAGTTAGTCCTCATTCTTCTACACATTGAAAAACTAAAAAAAAAAAAAAAAATCTTAATGTACCAATAATTTTGCTTTGATATTTTTGGGCCATTTTGGTAGATAAATCAGTACAAAAATTGCCATTTATAACTCAATTCAAAAAATATATTTAAAATAGTTACTCTGTTAATCCCTGTATAGTTTATGAGTCTACAGTGGTGGCCAAAGGTGGTGACATTTTTTGGAAGTTTCATGTATTTCAACTGTTACCTGTGTTCTTGCACCTATTAAATTTCGCTTAAATACAAACATTTAAATATTAGATTGAAGGTAATTTAATGTAGAATTTCATTAAAAAAACAGAATTAAAGTATCTGTATTAAAAATAAAGTTATGCTCATTTTAGTTGAACAAACAAGCACAATCAATGGTTTATATTAAGCGAGGATACAAGTTGGTGGTTCAATGACTTTCAAAACTAAGACAGATCATACTATTAGTTGCATAACTTATTTGTTATGCAAATATTGTACAACTGTATTTATTTTTAATTCTACATTAAATTACTTTGATGATGATGATGTGTCCATGGATATAGATTAAGGGACCAAAGGTCTCACAGATTGCTTCAGCGATCTACAGACAGTGGTCCCCATGAAGATAAAATTACTTTTAATTTGATACATAATTGTTTGTATTTAAGTGAAAAATAATATATTCTGTAAGCACACAAGTTGAAAACATGAAACTTTAAAATAATGTCCACAATTTTGGCCACCAGTGTATATCCGGTCAATACATCAAAATAAGGTATCTTGGCACTGACGAAAAAAGAATAGTCAAATGTTCAAACACAGGAAAATAAACCGCCGAAAGAGCTTTCCAAGTTTCAATAATGAAATCTTTTTGAAAAATCATATCTAGAAAAAAATACACTTTTAAAAAATCGTTTTCCATAGCAGGAATTACCATTTTTCAAGAAATAGCTTATTATATCATCACTTAAGTTCCCACGTGTGCTATCTCACTTGGCACAACGGATCAGATTTACTGTACGGTAACCCTTGGCACGATATTTCCGGAATTGGCGATAAATAATTTTTTGCAGCAACTGTCTGACTTCGACTGATGATTAGAATTCTTTGACTTCACAACGATGACGTTTTCCGGCCAGGGCCCGACCATGACCAGTTGGGGCCCAAGGCCCAGATACTTTCAGGGGCCCCTTACCGAATGCATGGTCAACGAAAGGCTAAGGGTTTATTTGAACAATTACACTCTGGGCTACTAGCAATTCAAAACTATGATTTAAAATTACATTTTATGTAAAAAAAATATTTTTTCACATATATTTTTTCATTCCAACTTTTGTAAAACAAAATGCATCGGTTTACAGCCAGTTTTTGGGGCCCCCTAAAATCAGGGGCCCAAGGCCCGGGCCTTGCAGGCCTAGGCAATGATCAGGGCCTGTTTCCGGCAACCCTATCTGACCATTATTTATTAGTGAAGTATAGAGAGCGTGACGTCAAAAGTCGCCAGAATACGGATTTTTGGCGCGATTTCGGAAAGTTCGCTAAGGGTTAACGTACAGTAAATCTTATCCATTGTGCAAAGTGAGATAGCACATATGGGAACTTAAGTGACAATATACACATAAAACAGTATGAATCTTCCAATTCAGCAAGTCATAGTCCAGTTTAGTAAATATTCATTAAGTTTAGTGTTAATTATTGTCACACTAGAGCTACAAAAGGGCTATTGGCGTCTTAGAACCACAGTCAGGTGACGAGTTGACACCTGAGTAGACACCAAACGCAACTGCTAAGGGCGACAATGTAGACAGTTTTGGGACTTTGGAGCATATTTAACAAGCCTCCCTCTACACAGGATATTGTTTGGACATTTTTGGCTGCACAGGCCGTTTATAGGCTGGCAATTATTTTGGCAATGCCCAGACCCAAACCTTCCACATGCAAGGCGTATGCCTAACCGACTGGGCTACCCCGCCCTCTCTGTTGGTCCTTCTTAAGTCAAAACAGAAAAAACAATTCTCTATAAGCTTTCTACACAATCTTTCTTTGCAGTGGAAGAATGTTAGGCAAGAAAAAGAGTAAATAGTTCAAATTGCCAAGTTCAATAATCGAAAAAAAAAGAGGATCTGCAAATTCAAAAAGAACTTGGATATATTGCAACACATATTATTATGATTAAATTTTTTTCCTTTTATAAATTCGATTAAAATATTTTTTCTTTCAATTCTGACGTGACAGGACGCACCGGCACAAACGAAGAGTACAGGGGAAGAACCGCTTTATTTCCTAGAAGGCTTTCCTTAATAGCCTCTTTGGGGATGATAGCGAGAAATCGCCTAAACAGGTGTAAAGAAGCCGGTTACTCGCTTTGTTTATCTTTCGCGGCAACCCCAATTCATGCCAGATATAAGTGGATACAAGTCACATGTTTGTACCGCAAATGAAGAACAAAAAGAAAAACCGGTTTCCGGTAGCCAATGTCCGCCAAGCAGACACAATTATGGAAAGACTCTAAAGAAATCAAGCGGTTCTTCCCCTGTACTCTTCAAATGTCAAAGAAGTGTCATTAAGGGGACCCAATTAGATGAGACAACATTTCGACCATTGTGATTGGCCGCTTGACAGCTTTTACACCGACCTTGATTTGGTACAGCCAGAATACAAAATTGTTTTTTTATTCTAAGAGTATTTAAACTATTGATTGCTGAGAATTTTTTTTTTATACAATACGAATTCCAAGGCAACGCCCTCATCTCGTCAAACTTTTTTCGCTCCATTGAAACACAACAAGAAAGTGCTTTGAAAAAACTATAGCAATGGACTTTTTCAGTAATTAAAAAAATAGTTTTTACAAACACATACAATTTTCACAATAATTCAATACGGAAAACTTCAAATCAGACTGGCGTTTTGAAATAGAACTCGGTAGTATTCAAAAATAACTTTCAAACAAGGTTTATTTTCGATTCGAAGGAAAAAATGCTGACCAATTAAAGAAAAACTAACGGTACTTATTAAATAAGATTCTTTTTATACTAAGTTCCGTGTAAGAACTTATTTTAAACAAAGAATAGATTTTAAAACATGGATTTTACCTTTACAGGTTCTGTCTTAGCACTAAACATTATATAAATCGATCATGTAAACAAGATAAAAACAAAAACACAAATAAATAACGCCATTTGTATAAGGCTGGGGCAGGTTAAATCTGTCCTGTTCAATACCCTGTGTATTATGTCAGTCTTAGGTTGGGTTGGGTGCCCAGTCAGATGTCTGCTTCAGAACTTGGCTATTAATTTTAAAATTAATAGGTTGCTAAAATGCTGTGTGGTGCACGAGCTAAAAGATTTTCCTAGCAGCGAAGTTTTATTTTCCTTGATCCTACATGACAACAACACAGCACGTTGCTAAGGCAACGTAACTGAAGAGTACACGGGAAAAACCGATTGATTTTTCAGAGAAGTTTCCTTAGCAGGCCACTTTGGCGATGATAGCGAGTGATCGCCTAAACTTGTGTAAGAAACCAGTTCCTACCACAGAGATCATAGTTAAAGTAATTGAGTGGCAGATTACGTGACCTCTAATGCTAACGACGGGACGTGCAAGGAGCTCCCAGTAGAGCCCCAATGAAGTCAGTGTTGTAGGTCACGTGATACCCCCACTGTAGTATTTAAACTACTATCTCTGTGGTTCCTAGCTACCAAGATTCAGGCGATTGGCCATCACCAAGCGAAGAAGAGAGAAACCGGTTTTATGCCGCCAAGCAGACAATTGCGGGCACCCGCCTAATAAATCAATCGCTTCTTCCCGCGTACTCTTCCACTTTGCTTGACATCAACAAACTTTCTTATCGTGTTCTATGAACGTCTAAGCTGCTGAGCTGCTTGTAATCCGAGTTTATTATTTATTCTAGATGCCTCTGTAATAAGTTGTAAACATTAAAGGCTATCATCCCGACGATTTCCTTCTATCATTTGGGGGCTGGGGAGATCGGTTAGCATGCAAAAGGTCCCAGGTTCGGGTACGGGCATTGCAAAATAACTGCCGACCTATGAACGGCCAGTGCAGCCAAAATGTCCGAAAAATAATACCGTGTAAGAGAGTGCACGTTAAATATCCTTTAAAGTCCTAACGCTGCGTACGATGTCGCTCTTAAGGAATGTGTTGGGTGCCTATTCAGGGGTCGGCTCGTCACTTGACTGTGATTTGAAAATACAATGCCCGTTGCCAATAGCTCTTGTGTAGCTCTAGTGCAACGATAATTCAAACAACCTTCTATCATTTCACCCACCAAAAGTATAGCATTTCCACAACAGCTGCTCTAGTGTGTCGCTATTACTTCCAAAACCAACGTCATCGCAATGCATTAAAATCAGTCGAAGACTTCCTCTAAAAATGGACTTATTTTAGATGAATTATATTTAAAAACAAAATTTACACTTCAATAACTTGTAACATCCACTGCAAAGAAGCAATGTGTTTTAGTATAACAGAGTCATTCTCTGTTGTTTACAAAAGAAAGCAGTCTCAGAAATTTAAGGTAATTCTAAAATGAAATCAGCAAACTTTGTTGATTAAAAGAATGTGGGTATACATCAGAGTGCCAATTGGCAATTTTTGTTTGGCGCCATTCCTGTTTTTGTGGGGAACCAATGTTAAACCAAACAGAATCTGAACATTCTTTTCATCTAAACTAATCAGAATCTCGATTGCTAAACGAAACCAAAACTAAATACATATTCATTAAAAAATATAGATGCTTCCAAAAAAAAGAGACAACATCGCCCAGCTTGGCCAGAGCAGTCTCAAGTATAGTATAACGAAATTGTGAATCTCCACTTATTTTGAAATAGGAATTTTGCACCTATTTTGAAATTGGGAAAGAAAATTTCTGGAAATTCTAAATTTTCGGTAAACTCAGAACATATAAAATCAAATACTCAGACTATAAAATCAAATATAGATGTTACGCATTTTCTTGCTTCGGATAAGTTCCAGACCAGATTTTTTCAACGTCAATTGTGACCATAAGCTGATAGCTGTCTAAAAGATAAACAACATATCCCTCCTAAGACCTCAGCAAAATCCTACTTTCATATTCTTGATCTCAAAACATATTTTTCAAGCAAATATACCTGTTGATTAACAAGTATGTTTTGATAAAATATTATTTGCTGATTAGCCCATCAATTTTAATAGAGGAAAAACAGATACATGATTAAGTCCGACTTGATTTGCGTAACGTGGATAACGAGGGTTGGGATTGGTCGATACTTACTATGCAGTTCTGATGGTTACTCAAAATTAAAAACGATTTAAAACAGCACACTCATAATTTTTTATATATTGATAAATCAAAAGGAAAACTGGGAGAACTGCTTTTTCTTTGTTAAAATCAGAGAAAACACGTTCAATTCAATTTGTAAAGTTTTGAGTTTGGTACCTTTTTCTAAATCTCTATAAAGATATTTGATTTAACGCAGCCAATTTAAAAATTTTCTTTTTTCCTTATCTTTAAAAATTTCTCATAAACCAATCTGAAGGAAGACACATATTTCAAACTAATAAGACGCAAGTAATATTTTTTATTATTCTGATATTTTTTTTGTAGTTTCGTATCATAGTTCAATGTTACAAAGCGTTTTTGGCTGTGTTAAAACAGTACACTGAACTCCGAAATAAGCATCTTATGCCCAGACTCCAGAGGATTGCCGACCCGGCAGCGCAATAGTTAGGAAGCTAGCCTTTGGAGCCGTACAAAAATTACGACAGTTAGGTCTCTACGGTCATACTTTTCTTTATAAAAAGAAGAAGAAAAAAGATATCCTAACAAATAGAACACTTTTTGGAAGGTTGTATGGAAGTACAGACGGACATCTTCAGCATGTCAAGCCGATCCGGCGGCTTAATGGTTAGAGTGTTAGCCTTTGAACTTCTAGTTACGGGCTCGAATCCCGATAAGGCATGGATGTTTGTGTTTGTCGAGTATGTGCTCGAAAAATCTGTTGGGTCCGAAAGTCCTATGGGTGGTCATAGCGCAGTTTCCCAGGAGTACAGATCACTGGAGACTATTTCCCTCCCCTTCAGAGACATGTCTAAATTGTTTAAGTTGCGCGCGATAGATGGCAGCATCTGCCACGTAAGTGCCTGTCTTACTTGACGAAGGTTTATAAGCGGGTTTCTGACCAAGCACCAAGCCTGAAAATATGTCTCCTAACCCAACCTTGTGGATAATTTTTTTTAAAAAATTTAACTTATCAAAATATTAAATATCATAGCTAAATTAATTTTCTATTACTACATTGCTCACTATCAATTTAAATAAATAAACTAATTTTTAGGATTTTGAATGAACAATTGAAATCTTTAACAGTACCATCGAAAGTTGTGGGCAAGTTATCCTACTTCCTACTTGATATAAAACATACAGGGGCTGGGGAGTCCAGTCGGTTAGGCACTCACCTAGCATGCGAAAGGTCCCAAGTTCGAGTCCGGACATCGCCAAAATAACTGCCGACCTTTATACGGCGCGTGCAGCAAAAAATATCCGACCAATAATACCCCGTGTAAGGGAGTGCACGTTAAATATCCCTCAAAGTCCTAACGCTGCGCACGATGTCGCCCTTAACTGTTGCATCAGGTGTCGGCTCGTCACTTGACTGTGGTTCTAAAATACGGCACCAACAGCCCTCGTGTAGCTCTAGTGCGACGATAATTTAAACCTAACCTAATAAAACATACATATATTTGATAAGTTTATAAGCGACATACCTGTGTTCATAGACTTATAATAAAGAAACTAATTTTAAAATATATATTTTATTTACTAGGGATCTACGTCCCCTGCTCGCTACCCCCCCCCCCTCCCCTTTCTTTTAATTGATAATATAGCAATATTCGTATAGTTTGGTAGCTTATATTAGTGTATATGTATTTTTCTCAAGTAAATATGAATGTATTTGTGTATTTCAACTTAGAGTGCGTGAATATTTACAAATATACCAAGCGAATACGCAAACACTTTTCTTCGAATACATAACTATTCATTTTATATTTGTGAATTAAAATATAGTCGCATTCCTATATGCGAATTTGTAAGTTGGTGATAATTCGTATTTATGACTACGAATATTAAGCAAACTCTGCTCATATTTATATGCACCATTTTTATATCTACTAACTAAACAGTTATTTTCAAATAAACTAACTTCAATGAAACAATGGGGTTGTTTCACGGAGGGATGTGGCAACAGCTCCGCGGTCTTGTTTTCCTTTCTCTCGAATTCTTCTTGTTTTGGGTAATGTGGTTGGTTGGTAGACCTATATTCAGGTTAGCTTGTTTGGTCAGCACACAAACCTGATTATCTCTACCAACCAACCAAAACAAAATTTGAGAGAAAGGAAAACAAGCCTGCGGAGCTATTGCCAGATCCTCCTTGAAACAACCCCATTATTTTACAAATGTTAAGATAGTACACATAAAACCAAAGTCAAACTTTTAATTAGATATTTATTTATCAAGACAACTTATATACAATCGGAATCTGGAAACAGTAATAAAAAGTGACTTTTTTGCAGTGCAGAACACTAAATCCACATTAAAAAAATGAATACATTAATAAAAAAATTCTAATTAGATCCAGTAGACATATATAATAAACAAACAGCTAAAATGAGATTCGCATATCATATATAAAAATTGTTATTTTTAGTTAAAAGTAAACACTTATATAATTACATTAAATATTTTCTTATTCATTTTGTTTCATACAAAATCTTTGGCAAACTTCAGTTCGATACTTTGCTTGTATGTCCTGGAGTTTCGGTTAGTTTAGTTAACTTATTTTTACATTAGACAAGGTCACCTGAAGGTCATACGATGATGTATCCATGACAACAAGAATTTATAAATTAAATCGTGAGATTAGCATAAGTGGTTGAATAAAAATAATGAATGAACATGAACGGAAATTAGTGTTAAATATTTAACAAAGGGATATACAAGTAAAAGAGAGAAATAAGTTGGCAAAAAAAAGTTTGTAACAAAGATTTTACTAAAATAGTTACCTAAACTGTAATAACCAATTTTAATTTTGTTCATAAATTAAGTTCGATTAAAAACGGAAAAAAGCAGGAAAATTAACAGTATTCATATATATTTTTCGAAAATAAATCGTTAAAAAAATTACTACTCAATACTAAATAATAAATAGAATTGAGATGTTGGCAATCAATATACTAGTTAAAAATACGGTATTGCCAGTTTAAATGAAATTGTTCGAGGACAAATGAATCACAACATGGCTATAGTGTACATTGAACGTAAAATTAACTTTACTGAAATTTAAAAGCTGATTTAATTGTAGGTTTTTGTCCTCAGCCCAATTAAAGGCTGATTTTTCTGGGCTGGCTTACGTAAATAGACATTAAAAATCAACAGACATAAAAACCTACAGATTGCAACATTAATCTAAACTTGAGTTAAAAAGCTATTCCAAAGCTTTAACCCTCTGAAGAAAAACAGCAACGCACATGATTTTCAAAAATTTATAAACTTTATAACTTTTCTTAATTTTAAAATTGAAGCATGGAGGAGTCATTTTTAATCATTTCCTACCGAAATATAATTTTAAAACCATGTAAAGAAATTAAATTTTTGATAAAAAATTAAAATTTTATTCTCTTCAGCGAAGCCAATTATTTTCTTCTTTTGAACACTTAACTCTCAGAGACTGGAGAAAATTGGCTAACTTATAAAATGTTTTACGGTTTGGCTTAGGTGGTCCAACACTTAAAAACAAACAGATTGCAACAGACATTAGAACCAATATATTGCAACATTAATCTAAACTTAAGTTAAAAATACTACACCAAACTTTTTAAGCTGTAAAATTTTTAATAGTTTGACCTTAAAAAGTGCCATGTCTAATGTAAAAGGTACTAAAAAGTTTAACCTGCACTAAAAGTGGTCCACTAAAACAGACACATAATCGTTCTCTATCCTGCTGGATGTTAGGCCATCTCTACTCTCAAGATTCTGCCATTCACCTGAAAGATAGAATACATACAGTGACTAATTTTAATAAAACAATGAAATGATTGTGTTTAAAAGGAATCTGTATACAGGTAAATAGCCATATAAAACATTATTTGCTTGATAAATTTGCTTTCAAGTCAAATCAAAAGCTGTAAAAAGTTTCAAAAAGATTTTTTTTTTAGAAAATAACTTGGTTTTTACAAAATGTCATAAATATTTTAATTATAAATTTTTTTACTACTAAATTCAAAACAACAGACCAGTACTTAAAGCATAGGTAATAATTTTTTTATATAACAATTATTTAAGGTTCTGAATAGAAAATATGCATGGAAAACTTGACAAATATGCTTTTTCTTTTGAAAAAAAAGGTGCAAATATATATTTAAAGTATGATGCTAACTAAAATATGACGCTAAAACTTTGTCACTAAATTTGACGTAATTGTGCAGATTATAGCCACTAAATGAATTAAGGAAAGTAGAGAGCGTTGGTCAACATTTCGTGAGTTGAGAATTAGTACAGAATTCGAGCTTCAGAATCACTGGATGATCCTGATTTTTGAATCAAGGAAGTTTGCCGATTATAGTATCAACGGAGATTCCATACTTTAGAATTGCTGTTTATTTCTGGAACTAGGTGGAATGTAGAATGGTTCAATGTAGAATGAAAATTAGAAAAAAATTACAATTGTGAAAGATATACATAGTAATTATTGTATATTTAATGCAACATGAGTCGAGCTTGATTTAATGTTTTAAATAACAAAAAATTAAGTAATTGAGTCTATCAAAAGAGAAAACAAGTCCTGTTTGGCAATTTTTCGATGTTTAAGAAGATTATAACATGACGAATACCCAATAGTAACCGAATATTTGGTGCATCCTAGTCAGAAGCACTTCAAATTTCAGCTGAATATTATTGAAGGGGGATTATGTATGGCAGGAAAAAAATTTAAACGGGAAAAAAAGTTATAGTGTCGCCCACATAGTGTAGCGGTTACAGCTCTGAACTGTCTGAACTGCAGTGCAGTGGGTCAGGATTCGATTCCTGGATAAGCTGTACCCTATTACTTTAAAAAAAAACTTCCCTGATTGTTTTAACTGCTAATTTATTTACTTTTTTACTAATTTAATTTTAAAATTAGAAAAAAAGTATTTTTTTTAAAATCTAGCTTTTCCTCCCTAAAAAACTCAAGTGTAAGTAAATTTAGTTATCGACAGCCTACATATTTTAAATGACTCAAGTATATCATCATGACATAAGTCTTCATCCCTGTATTGTGATGGATGTTACTCTGGACTACAGAGCTAGAAGCCTGGGTTCAATTCCCTTTTAATGCTTGGTTGTAAACTGTACCCATCTCAAGTCTTGTAATTGGGTGAAAACTGTTAGGCTGTGCATTTCATAATAAAGTATTATTGAGATTTCTTTTCCGGAAAAAAACTTTTTCCTGGAATCTTGTAGGGTCAAGTGGGGTTATTGTGATAGGGTTTCTGCATTTTTCATTAAGAAAATTGGCTCTTTGCTTCAAGTAAATTCCAAATCCTAAAATTGGTAGTGAATTATTATAAGAAATATACATATCTAGAAATAAAATTATATGTTTGAATTCCAATTTTAAGTGTACAAAATTTGCATTTCAAAATCCATTGCTGTTTTATCACACTTACCCCACATAGGAAGACCCACATAAAAAGAAGACAGTTGCACTTAAATTCGAAAGCTCAAAACTTTCTTTAAACAAAAAATAAGGTCAATATTTCTTTTTAGTTCAATTACAAGTGGTCTGATGTTATATATTGCAAACTTTCCGATTTTTAGAATGATTTCCAAAGTTACAAGAGCTGTTTATCACATTTACCCCCAATCACACTTACCCCACTTGACCCTACACAAGACGATGATTAATAATAACCTACCGTTGTGAGCGTCGCTGGCCTTGAGGGCGAACGACCACCGGTCGGGCGATAAAGAAGCGCAGTGGGGCAGCCGCAGCTCGATGGGGACGCAGAACTGCAGGCCCGGGGGGCCGCACATCACCAGGGGGCTCAGCAGGGTCTCCCCTAGAGGGGGAAGGGAAGAATTAGTTGTATGTATGAAGAATATACTGTAGGGTAGACTGACCAGTGAGTGAACAGGCCCCAGTGAATGGTCAGTTGGTAAATACAATTAAAAAAATAAGGAATGAAAATCATTCCACTGGATGGATTGGCAACACTGACTTCCTCCCATCTAGTAGGAAGCTATCTGACATATGGTTGGTGGTCCTGGTCATTATATCCTGGTGTTCATTCACTGGCGAACACAGCACCTTAAACATTCATTCACTGGTTAGTCTACCCTATATTAAACTTGAGTACTTTTCTATTTCAGGGGCTCAAGTGCTAAAGTCTCTAAAACTGTACACAACCGTCGCTAGCAAATTAGTCGTATGGTAGGTAGGAAGGTTTGAATTATCATCGCACTAGAGCTACACGTGGGTGACGGGCGTCGCATTTTAAATTAAAAAAAAACTTAATTCCAAAATATAAAAAAATACAATATAAAATACTAGCTGCATTTTGGAATGTTTTTAGGGACTTTAAAATAACTTAAAATGCTTTTCTAGTATTTTTTTTATAATATATATTTGGTAATTTTAGAATTAAATTTTATTTTTGCTTAGCATTCTCTTTCTTTATGTGATGGCAACACTTGCAACTTGCCGCCACATTAAGAAGAAGAATACTCGGAAAAATAAAATTAATTCTAAAATAACAAAATAAATATTATAAAAATACAAAAAAAAAAGAGTTTCAAGTTCTTTTGAAGTCCCTAAAAAACATTCCAAAATGCAGCTAGTATTTTTATGGTATTTTTTTATATTTTAAAATTAAATTATATTTTTTTCTAAGCGCTTTTCTACTTAATGTGTGGCAACACTTTCCCCATACCAATTTTGGTCCCCATCTCTAAGATGGCGGCCTCCATGCTCGTCCAGTCGTTAGCATTGGAGGTCACGTGATCCTCCACTTAAATACTTTAATTTGTTAGCCATAACAAAAGATGTCTACTCATTGTGCCGTAACGAGATCAAAAACATCAACACCGGTTTGGTTTGTTTACAACTTTAAGAAGAGTGGAGTTGTTCACGAAACAATGTACGGTTGACTTACTAATTTACGTATGTTTTAGTTTTGTGAAGTAATCTATCTGAACTGATATGAAGTCATTGAAATCGGACAGATTTAAATAGTCACCACATCGTGGACTTGGCACTCTCTTTTGATTTCCTTGCTGTTCTAGTATGTAGCTGGTTCTAATTAAAGTTTAAGCCGGTGTTTGGTGGACGACTGCGTTTGCAGCAGTCGGGTGTCCTACGCCATTTAAGCCTAATTACCTAAGATGAGTAACTAATTATTTTTATTTGTCGTTATTTATTCTAACTGACCACTTCTAACCATTCTTGTGCAATGTCTTTGTTAATAGAAATGTTGTTTGTTTATGAAATATAAGATGAAATAAATAGTACCGTATATACTCGTGTATAACCCGACTCCGTGTATAACCCGACCCCCCTTTTTTTAACCAAATATCCTTCCAAAATCGGTAACCCGTGTATAAGTCGAGGTAGGAAATAAGCTAAGGCCTTCTGAGGAAAGTAATAGAAGAAACCGGCTCATGACGGGATCGTATTTATTTTTAACTTGCATGCAAAATTTCAACCCCAATAAAAACAAAAACAGGTTTCCGCTTTGATGTCCTTGACATTGCTGACCCTGAATGGAGAAGCTAAGTTGAAACTATGTTCAGTGAAGCGTGAAGACCTCTCTATACCAAGGTCACGGATTGACAACGTTTCTTTACACCTCTTGAAGACTGGTTGACTGAACTGTCCTGTGCCAGAGCTACATGTGCAAATAAGCATCACGCAAAAACAGGTTTTCGCTTTGATGTCCTTGACATTCTGGCCCTGAAGGGAGAAGCTAAGGTGAAACTATGTTCAGTGAAGCGTGAAGACCCGCTGCCAAGGTCACGGACTGGCAACGTATCTTTACACCTTTTGAAGACTGGTTGACTGAACTGCCCTGTGCCAGACCTACACAATGCGAATACGCATCGCGTCGCGCCAAGAACTAACAATTACCATCTTTATGGTGGACATTGTGAATATATACCAATCTTATTTGATCTTCAGAATTTAACTGCTTTTCTTTCTATTTTTAATAGATAGTAGTTAAACCTTAAGTTTGATTGAAATTTAGTTTTAGTTTAAGGATCAGGGATTTTTTCCTCCGGAAATTTGATGTCTCGTGTATAAGTCGACCCCGTTTTTTACGGCACTAAATTTGACCGAAATTTCTCGGCTTATACACGAGTATATACGGTAACTATTTTATTTTTTAAAAACAATGTGTAATTTTTAGTAATTTTTAGTTGAACATTTTAAATGTAACAGAGACGAGTTTGTTTTTTATGATTCCATTCTTTTTAATGATTATTCTTTAAGATTCTGTCTTTTTTATGATTTTATTCTTTTTCCCCCCTTCTTGAATAGCAAGTGTCTCAATTTTTGTTGCACTTGAGATTATTCATTCAAGCTACAGACCACTCCAAATAGGGAGTGTTATTTTATAACCACCCTGTACTGTACATTTTGGCTGTAGGACGCCCTGTGGTCAGTTTCTTGATCTATGGATCGGAAGGTCCCGCAATCAAGTCCTAATCGCTGTAAACCCACTGAGAATATGCGAAATACGTGCTCGTTAAATCTGTTGGGTCCAAGAGTCTTGTGGGCGGTCATTGCGCAGTTTCCCGCAAGTACAGGTCCCTGGAGACTATTTCCCTCCCCTTCAGGGACATGTCTAAATTGTGGAGGTGGCACGCGATAGATGGCAGCATCTGTCATGTATATGCGTCCATTCGAGGGTCGTGAACTAAGAAAATCAAAGCCTTTTCAACAATTGTTTGTCAAAATCAAGGAGTACTAAGGGGTACTTTTTATAAAAAATAAAAATCAAGGACTTTTCAACAATTTTTGGTAAAAATCAAGGAGTATTAAAGGGTCCTTGAAATGGAAAATAAAAATCAAGGACTTCTTAAGGACTTTCAAGGACCCGTGGGAACCCTGACACTGGCGTATACGGGAATTCATACCTTTGTCCTTGTCCAATGGGGGTAGCATGTTAGTGTCATGGCACACTTTGAAGTAGATGTCGTGAGTCTCTCCTTCCGCGATGGCACCCGGGGGAATGTGGAGGCTGACTCCCGTTTCCCGGCAACAGAGGGCGCCACCCGTACTGCCGAAGACGCCGCGCACCGAAGATATGACGGCATGGTCGCCGCATTCGTCCACCGTACGACGCCTGAAAATAAATTCAATAAATAATTTTTTATTGTTAAATAAATTTGTTAATATTATTTTTAATACAAATATACCCTAGATTTCCTTGAAGTGTAAACATTTTTGAATTTAGAATACAATAACATACTATTTTCTGCAAGGGAGAGGAAGTGTTTAAACAAAACTATTTTAAATGATTGTTGTTTATCATTGTTGAGAGGAATATGAAAATTTTGACGAATTAATTTTAGCTTGGTAGTTACTTGCACTAGTAAAATATGCATTGGATGGAGAGGGTATAAATTCTCATACCGCCATTGTAATCTGCCAAAATGGTTGAAAAATTTTACCTCATATTATCGATTATTTTTAAGGATATGCATTTGAAACTGTCAGTTTATTTTCCTTTAACAATTGAATTTTTACTCGATATTGACTTTTAAGTCAATTATAGTTAAAATGCTCAGTTAGAACTATAATATTAAAGTATAGAAAAGTAAACAAGCCAAATGATCAGACGTTGAAATAAGTTTAAAATAGAACAAATTTTATTGATTCGAAAAACTGTAAATAAATATTGTATATATGTAAAGAAATTTGTATAAGTATATCAAGAAACAAAAGTATATAAATATTGCACGATTTAACAGGTTCTTAAACTACTTAAAGAATGTTTACTTAAATAGGCTGGATTAGGTTTTTACCGAAAGTAAATAAAATGAAATGTATTAAGCTACGACGTCAAAAAATACCCGAACAGCTTTACAAAAGAAAGTTAAATCCCAAACCAAGTTATAAATACATTTCCGAAATTCTCTAAAGTTATAGTTCCGAAAATAACAAAAAGTTTACATACAGTACGTAGACATCATGCAGTCCATGACAGGAAACTCACGTTGACGAAAAACCGGCTCACTTTACACAAAAAAGATGAAGACACACTAAATATTCTTCTTAAAAACACAAAAACATAGGAGACAACCGACCAGCGGTATCGTGTAATCACTTTCTAATTAAATTCACCGCATTTCCTTTAAATGGTTGCCGGTCTCCTAACCGAAAAAAATTTAAAAGAGGAACAACACCGTATAAACAAGTTAGATTAAGACTACATCTGAATAAAAAAAATATCTTAACAACCGTTTATAAAGCCCTCTCAAAACACATGGCCAGGTGCGATTCGTCCAGAAGCAGAAACGCCCAACTTCCGGTCATTACGTCATACCTTTGTGACGTCACGGTCGAACGTACGTAACAGGGGGAAATTTGCATAAAACGTCAAACCGCCGATGATCTGAGCGAAAATTCAACAAAGCCCCCCTCATCGACGATTTGACAAAAAAATACCAATCCAGCCTTTAAAAATTATTGTATACTTAAATTAATTTTAAATTGATTAACAAACAATTGATTAGCAAACTTTAACAAGGTAATCAATTCCTTTTAAATTTAACAATCGAACAAGTAACATATATACATAAACTTTAACAAGAACTAGTATTCAAAAATTTAACATCAAACAAGCAACGTATATACGTAAACTGGAACAAGAATTCAAAAATTTGAACAATGAACAACAACAATGAAAAAATTTCATTAAATGTAGCCCTATCCACTTCTTCTAGGAAAAAGTTCTAAGTCCTCAAGAAATTTTAAATATAGTTCCAAAAGGAAAAAGTTCTCTTGAAAAACACCATGTCTTCTTAGGAAAAAGTCTCAAAAAAAAAGTCACTTCAAAAGAGAAAAATTTCAAAACCAGCACTGCTATAAAAAGAACTACATATGCAAGTCTACCGATAATATATTAATACAATTAAACAAGGACAACTTTCATGTCAAACTTTCATACTAACAAGAGACAACAATATTCAATATAATAATCAGTTAGACACGCATATACAGCATACATATAAATAGAAATGTCAGCTTAGAAATAATTTACCAACAATTTAAATTACATGAAACGACAATTATAATTATTATTTCAAAGAAAAAACAAAAACCAAGTTGCACCCTAGGGCTCGCAATCCTCAAAAATAATTTTAACAAATTTAAGCAACTCGCTTTTCGTACGAGCCTTCGTAAAAGGGTCAGCTAGGTTTAATTTACTTTGTACATAATTTAAACTGAAACAATCTTCACGGATCAAATCTCTAATGAAAAATAATTTGACATCTATGTGCTTAGAACGTGTGTTTTCAACCGGTGATTTAGTGAATTCAATTGCTGACATGTTGTCAGCCAAAAGGGTTGGTTTGAATTTGGTTCCGTTAAGGATTTTATGAGTGTAACATTCTGTCAACACATTATCGAGCCAAACCAACTCTCTGGCTGCCTCAGTCATAGAAATAAATTCTGCTTCCATGGTTGATAAACTCACACAACGCTCTTTAAAAGTCCGCCAAGAAATGGGAGATTTGTCCAAAAAGATGATTTGCCCCCCTAGTGAAACTCTGTCATCACGGGATGAAGCAAAATCGGAATCAGAATAAGCTATTAATTTAGGTTCATTACAAATTAGCTTTAATTTAAACGACTTGGTATAGGCAACATATCCTAGTAATCTTAATAAACCTTCCCAATGAACCATTCCAGGATTAGCTTGAAATTGAGAAAAAATATTAACGGCATATGATAAATCAGGCCTTGACCGACTTGCAATAAAAGACAAGCAGCCTAAAACATTCCTGTAAGGAATAGCTGCCATTTCACGTAACTCTTCTTCAGTGGCTGGACAATTTGATTTAGAAAACTTGATTCCTTTAGCAATTGGTAGAGATGAAATTGGGAAATGAAAAGATTTAAAACGATTCAAAACTTCATCAATGTACAACTGTTGATGAATATAAACAAAATCTTTTTCATACTCAAACTCGACCCCGAGTAATTTATTTGTTAAACCCAAAATTTTTAAATCAAATTTACTCTTCAGGGAATCAAGGGCTTTTTCGCAAAGTTGGCGAGTTTTTCCAAATACCACAATATCGTCAACATAAACTAATAAAACCACCGAGTTACTCATGAAATATGTACAATTGCACCACTCAAACTTATTGAAACCCAAGTCTTGCAACACCTGATCAAGTTCGTAGTACCAAAGTCTGCCACTTTGATGTAACCCATAAAGTGCTTTGTCTAAACGACACACGAAATTTTCCTTGTGATTATCAACGTAACCCTGAGGTTGGTTCATATAAATTTCGTTTTCTAAATGTGCGTAAAGATATGCACTTTTTATGTCACACTGGATGTTAACCCAGCCTAAGTATGCCACTAAAAGAGAAAAGAAAAACCTTATAATAGAAAAATTTACGACAGGACTGAAAGTTTCTTCATATGTCTCCCCTTTAACCTGAGTATACCCTTGGGCAACCAGTCTAGCTTTATATCTGGCTATATTGCCATGCTCGTCCTTTTTAACAGCATAGACCCAGCGAGAACCAACTGGTTTCTTATTCACAGGTAAGGGAACAAGATGCCAAACTTTATGTTTAGACATATTATCAATTTCGTCGTCCATTGCCGCCAACCACTCGTTTTTCTGTGGTGACGCTAAAGCCTGTTTGTAGGATTTGGGGATTACCACTTCTAGTCATCCGGATCCTTTACGGGATGAAATTGAAGATGTGGAGGGATGGGAATTTGAATTAACAATACCTTTAAAATTGTTTTGACCTGAAAAGTTAAAAATTGAGGGATCATACAAAATATTGTTTCTTTGGCAGTATGCCATGACCTCGTTTAATGACCTAAGTCTGTCTGACTTTCCGTCTTCGAAATAGTAGATGTCAGTTCGGGTACGGTCCTTTCTGAGGACAGGTTTACGAAACCAGTTTACCTGGCGAAGTGAGGGAACAGAATCGTTTAACGGCAAGGAGCTCTGGGTTTCACCCGTATTGTCGGTCTCGGATTCAGGGAGTCTTGTAATAGGGGTTTGAAAATCCTGATATTCAAACGTTTTGGTGACTTCACCTTCATCTTCCTCCGACTCTAAAAATGGGCCCAGTGCTGCTCCACTGCGTAAACCACTCGATTCAGTAGTTTCTTTAAAAGTGACATTAATTGTCTCTACAATTTTCCCCTCATTTTCCAACCAAACTCGGTAACCTTTGGTTCTTAACCCATAGCCGACCATTATCCCCTTTTTGGATTTAACATCCAACTTAGACTTTCGTTTTACCTTTGGTACGCCAACATAACAGACAGTTCCGAAACTCTTTAAATGTCTGACAGATGGCTTATGACCAGAATACAGTTCAATGGGAGTTGCTGTTTGCCCCCCGTGACACACACGGTTCCAAGTATAGGCAAAATAAATTGTCGCTTCTGGCCAAAACTTGTATGACATCCCGCTACTATGCAAAATGGAACGAATGTTGTTTAAAGCTGTTTGATTAAACCTCTCGCAAACCCCATTTTGCTCTGGTGTATATGCATTAGTGAATTCATGTTGAACACCGGTTTGCTCACAATAAGACGTAAATTGATAATTGTCGAATTCCAAACCGTTATCAGTACGGATGATCTTTAGTTTTCTACCAAGTGACCTTTCAGCACGGGCAATATGCTTTTCGAAAATGCCAAAGACTTGTGTTTTGTCCTGAAGAGGATAAACAACAGTTTTACGAGAAAAGTCATCTATAATCGAGAGAAAGTATTTCTCCCCATTTCTACCCTTTGTGCTGATCGGTCCCCAAACATCCATAAAAACACGTTCCAAGGGAACTTTGGCTTGTTTGGAATCTAAAGATTTGAAAGAGACTCGACGTTGTTTATTTACTTGACAGTCTTCACAAAAGAAATCTTTTTGACGTGTCAGTGTGGGCAAACCGTGAACTCCATGATTTTTACTAGTATTTACCAAAATATCAGGGCTAATATGTGCAAAACGGCTGTGCCATACCTTTAAGCTATCAGCCTGTACCGAGGAAGCTTCATAATTTACATGCCCCCCTTTACTTTCAATTTTAGGAAAAACATAATAAATTCCCCCAATTAATTTAGCCCGAAAAACAGTTTCCCCATTCACCCCTTTAACTTTGACACGATTATTTTTACCCTCGTAACTTGCCCCTTTTACATCCATCCTCGGCCCCGAGATCAAGTTCTTTCTTAATTTCGAAGAATGCAACACGTTATTGAAAGTATAAACGTCTCCTTTACCGAAACTCATTTTTACACTTCCTTTACCCTCTATGGGGAAAGACAACCCATCAACCGCAACATGCATTCTTTCATCTGAAACAGGAGTGTACGAATCAAAAAATCTAATGTCCTTACAAAAATGATGCGATGCTGCTGTGTCAAAAACCCAGCTATCGTCATCAGTAGAATTATTGAAGCTTGATTCAGCCACATAAAACGAAGAAAAATTTTCAGTATCGCCATGTCCTTTTGTCTTACGACACGGACTAGGACTGCAATTGTTACGGCGATTACGTCTGTTTTTATTCGAGTCGGTTTTGATCCTTGATCTCGAAGCCCGATCGGGAGAGACAGAAGAAGCTGAGGTGGAAGGGGATGGAGACCTAGCGTGCAACTTTACTCTACATGAATTTTTCATGTGACCTTTAAGGCCACAACGAAAACACTTTACGTTTTTCAAATTGAACTTTTTACCAAAAGAAAACTTTGAGGTGGTGGTGTTTTGCACCTCCACATTTTGCCCCAAAGTACCCCGATCAGAGTCCCGTAGGTTGAGCCTGGTTTCTTCAGCAACCAGCTCGAGTGAAATGTCTTTAAACTTAAATTTATCATCTGGCCATCTTAGTAGGGGAGAGTGTTGTACCTTGGGACGCTTGTACCTTGGGACACTGACAATTTCTAAGAATCTATTGGCGATATTCATACATTGTTTATTTCTAATAGTAGCCTTAACCAACAGACATCATCAAAATAAAATTTAACACTAGCATCATTGAATTGATGAATTGGTGACAAAAAATAATATTTCATCACCCCAAAGTAAATATTTTTCTCATTCTAATATAATTTTTTACCTTTGTACTTTTACAAAAAGTCAACTGCATTTTATTTTCTTCATAAAAGAGAATATTTTAAAATATTTTGGTAATGATATAATAATGAAAATGCATTTAGATTGGCCACTATCTTGCTTTTATTTAAGCCATGTAGTGTGTTGTACCTTGGGACAGTAAAGCATATTGTATCATCACATAATGATAAATAATTTGGACTTGCAATTTTGCTGTATAATTTAAATTATTCTTGAATTATGAAATTTTATTAGTGTATTTCCTTGAAAAAACAATGAAGTTTGTTTCCTGACACAAATTAGTTCAAGTGTATAACAATTGACTGAATTATAAAGTATGTCCCAAGGTACAACATCATGTTGTACCTTGGGACACTTTATCCTCTCTACTTTAAATGAGTGGCAATTTTTTAATTTCAAGCTGCCAGAATTCAAAAAAATATATTATAGAGGAATATATTGGTGTGTTGAAATGCTGCTTTGAAATTTTTATTTTGACTATAATTATCGAAGAAAAAAATTAAAATGTAAAAATTGTCCCAAGGTACAACACTCTCCCCTATAGATTGAACTATTTGGTCAAATTTTACAGGTAAATAACGTAATAATTGAAAACAAAGGTAAATTTCTTCAATGGGGTGATTAATCCCTTTAAGCTGTTCGGATATTTTTATTAGTCGTGCAGAAAATAAACTAATACTTTCGTTCGGACCAATAAAACAAGTGATTAATTCCGAAAATATACCCATGTGCCTTGCTTTATTGTCAGGCTGGAAATATTCCCTTAAAGTTTTCCAAGCCTCAATAGGACACTCCGTGTTTTCAATTAAACTTCGATGCTGCTCGTCAATATTTAGATAAATAGTAGTTAGAGCTATTCGTGACCTTTGATTAAAATCCGCCAAAAGAGGGTTAGTAACTTCACCAACTTTTATTTCAGGAGGTTTTTCTGTACCAGAAACAATACCCCATGCGTTTTTCTCATTTAATATAAATTTGATATCTTTTGTCCATGTTCCGTAATTATCCGCACTTAATCTTTTAATAGAAGGCGTAAAGTTAACATGAGCCATGTCAATTACTTTATTTTCAAAAATCACTAATAAGTTTATAAAAATTTAAAGATTCAAAACTAATCCAGCATCAAAAAAAAAAATTTGTTTGTAAATAAGTTATCTTTATTAACCACAAAAATTAACGCCCCCCAAAATTTCCAAATTTTGAAAAATTTAAAAGTACTTAATGCCGAAAAATCGGTCCACCGTTCGAACTAAACACCAAAACTACCCGCCCATAACCTTTATTGACTTTTAAGTCAATTATAGTTAAAATGCTCAGTTAGAACTATAATATTAAAGTATAGAAAAGTAAACAAGCCAAATGATCAGACGTTGAAATAAGTTTAAAATAGAACAAATTTTATTGATTCGAAAAACTGTAAATAAATATTGTATATATGTAAAGAAATTTGTATAAGTATATCAAGAAACAAAAGTATATAAATATTGCACGATTTAACAGGTTCTTAAACTACTTAAAGAATGTTTACTTAAATAGGCTGGATTAGGTTTTTACCGAAAGTAAATAAAATGAAATGTATTAAGCTACGACGTCAAAAAATACCCGAACAGCTTTACAAAAGAAAGTTAAATCCCAAACCAAGTTATAAATACATTTCCGAAATTCTCTAAAGTTATAGTTCCGAAAATAACAAAAAGTTTACATACAGTACGTAGACATCATGCAGTCCATGACAGGAAACTCACGTTGACGAAAAACCGGCTCACTTTACACAAAAAAGATGAAGACACACTAAATATTCTTCTTAAAAACACAAAAACATAGGAGACAACCGACCAGCGGTATCGTGTAATCACTTTCTAATTAAATTCACCGCATTTCCTTTAAATGGTTGCCGGTCTCCTAACCGAAGAAAATTTAAAAGAGGAACAACACCGTATAAACAAGTTAGATTAAGACTACATCTGAATAAAAAAAATATCTTAACAACCGTTTATAAAGCCCTCTCAAAACACATGGCCAGGTGCGATTCGTCCAGAAGCAGAAACGCCCAACTTCCGGTCATTACGTCATACCTTTGTGACGTCACGGTCGAACGTACGTAACAGGGGGAAATTTGCATAAAACGTCAAACCGCCGATGATCTGAGCGAAAATTCAACAAATAATAAACTCAACATTGTAACAGTTTTTAGGGTGAAATATTTATTAACTATAGATTAGATTACATATATAGATTGAAATGTGTATGTCCTATTGCAATCTGCCGCTTATCTTTGTAAAAAAAAAGCCTCTATGTGTTTCATAAAGATATAATTTGATTTTCTCTTATTTATACTTTAAGACATTATAGTGTGCTAAAAAGCTGTTACATGGAGTTTATATGTAGGTATATAGTATATACACACATGATAAATTATTGCAAGATTTTAGAAACTTTGAAGTCTGCAGGTCCATAAAAGCTAGAAATATAACAAAACATTCCCTCCTTCTTACCGTTGGTTGACTTGATTCGCGTCCGTCTGTCCGTCCGTCTTCCTGTACAGCTCAAAAGCACTCCCCCTCGAGGATATGTCCAGGCTGATGGGTGGGGAGGGGGGCAGAGGGGGAGAGACGGAAGGGGGGGAACCCATCGCCCCGTTGTTTTTGTGGAACATCACGTTGCTGTAGGCCCGGTTTGAGTTGGAGTACGGGAATACGGGGTCTTGGCTGTAGGAGTGGCCGAGATCTGAAACGAGTTCACATATAGTCAATTAATATTGAATGTCTGACTTGTACTTGTTGTTAAGGGGGGTTCTAGTACCCAAAAATCATGAAAAATTCAATTTTTTTTTATTATTTTTTAATATTATTTGAACTTCTCGTAACATTTTGAGAAAAAAAAAACGTACGCATTGTTTTTGATTTGAGTTATTAGTTTTTGAATGAGGCGCACTCCTTAAGAATTCTATCACAAAGCACTTACTTTAAATGCTCGTATCTCTGTTCGTGTTTTATAAATTTTAGGATAGCGAAAAATACTCTTTTAATATTATACATAAAAGTTTCTGTAAATTTCTATAGCATCCTAAAAGTATGATAAACAACACTACGCATTAAAACTTTTCATTTATGTTGTCAGTATTTTTGATAAAATTTCAAAAAATATTTTAAAAAAAAAGTTGAATCTTGATTAAAACTTGGATGCACAGTTTTGTAAAGATATGGAACTCGTATAAAATATTTGATGATAAAAAGTGGAAAAATAATTGACGAGTAGGGATTTAAAAATTGAACAAAAACTTAACTTTTAAAAAATCCTGAGTCATTTTCAAAGATTTTTTGTGCTAATAGGTTTTATTAAATCAAGATGCACCAGTGTATAAAATATGAATATTATAAGTTCATAAATAAAAAAAAAGTTGGGGAAGGTACTAGAGCACCTTAAAAGTTAACTAGACAATTGATAGTCTTTAAAAGTCAGCGAAGGCTACCCAAAGCAATCTAACAAGAAGGATAAAGAATCTAAATTCTATAATTTTAACTGTCGAAGACATGATTTGTTTTTACTCTGAAACATCAATCTTTGACGGTTATGACGGTTTGACAGGAAAAAACCTTTTTGTGCTGGAACTTACTTAGTTAAATTCGTAAAACATTTTCGCAGCCATAAAGTTAGTATTGAAGGCAATATATCCTTTTAAATGCATACAACACAAAATAATTTTTTTCTTCAAGAAGTTAACTTTTTCATTCTAAAAGATTAATATAGATTCCAAAAGATGACAAATTGTCTTAGTAGCCAAACATCAACAATATTTTGCTCACCAAACAATAATAAGGAAAGCAGTACCACAAGTAGGAATGTACCAGCAATTGTTACTTAGGCCCACTGGGCAGTACTTACATGTGCGTCAATTTGCACAAGACATTATACAAAAAACTGATTTAAATGATTTAAGTTTATTACCACTAACTAGCAGCATAGCATCAAGTTCATCGTACTAAGCATTGGGACTTAAGTGCATATTTAACATGCACTCCCACTACACAGGATACGATTCTTCTAACATTTTGGCACACACAGATTGCTTATAGATTGGCAGTTATTTTTGCAATGCCATTACTTGAACCTGCCACCTTCTGCATGCAAGGCGAACATGGCCTCCCCAGTTCCAGTTCTTCAATTGTCTTTATTGCTTGCTGTAAATTGACAAATGACAGTGAATGCTCCCTCTAGAAGAGAGAGTGTAGGCTTTATAGCCCATTACCCAGCTCGCCAGAAGAGACACACAAATAAGGCTGGCACAAACACATAGACAAATAACAACATTTACTGACAAGCTGAAACATCCATGGCTTTACCGGGATTTGAACCCGTCTCCCAGCAGCTCCAAAGGCTAATACACTAACCATTGTGCCAGTGGGCCGGCTTGCTGTAAATTAGTTTGAATTACAGTAGAACCCCGATTATCCGAGTTAATGTAGACTGAGACTAGCTTGGATAACGGAAAAACTCGGTTAAAGCGAAAAATGTAAATAAAACAATTGTGTATGTCTGAATGTATATTTTAACAATACAAATGTTATACAGAGCACGTGCAATTCATATTTCATATGCATGACTTTTAAAGAGTTCTTTCACTTAAAAAAGTCCTTAATTGTTTTTTGTTTTGTATTATTCTGGCGTTTCTCGGCAGCAATGTTTAGCCATTTTTTTAAGGTTAACAGGATTGCCGGTGTTGCTTCTTGGTGTTCTATATATTAGATAGCACTTTCGATAGCTTTTAGTCCATCTGTATGAAGATTTTCTAGGGAGGGAAGCATGCACATTCACATTCTGCGCACAAGCACATTCTGTGAATTCTCATTTGTCGATTGCTTCTCTTTTCCTCCGTTCAGAAATTTTTTCGGCCGTTGTCTGAAAGATTCTAGAAATATTTTAAAGCTTGGTTAAAGCGGAAAATCGGGGCTCGGATAATCGGGACTGTACTGTACTTGAATGTTTGTTATTTGTACTTACCCTGGTCAGTGTACTGCTTGCTGTAGTAGGCTGGCTCCTTCCTCTTCGGAGGGGGCGGGGGCTTGAGGGGGGAGGTGGGGTAGGACCGGGAGTGGAAGTTTGTCTGCTGGCCGTTGGCAATGTACAGCGAGTCGGGGTGGAGTGTCGCATCGGGTTGTTGCTGTTGCCACTGCTTGGATTGTAACTGGACGGGTTTGGGGGGCGGGACTGGACGGCCGTCGGAGAGCCTAAGAGAATAATTAAGTTACTATTATGGAGTTGATGTACTTGCTATTACAAACATTTCTGAACTTGCTGCCTGAAGAAATAGTAAGTTTAACTCATAAGAATGCATTTAACCCTTTCAGTCCCAAAAATTTACTACACTACAGAAACATCTGATATTCACAAAATAAGCTTATTTTAGGTCAAAAATACGAATTCCATAAGAAAAAAAAATTCATTTAAATTTTTTATATCGTTTTTGAAACAATGCCAACATTTTTTAACTGTGGAAAACAACAAAATAAAAAATATATGTATTACCTATAAAGCTCTAGATTAGCGGTCGCCAGTCGCCAACTGACGACTATTACGTCAAAAGTGGCTACCTAAAAATCGAACCCCAGTCGCCAAAATTGGCGATCATAATTTTTCTTTTTTGTTCAACAAATAATTAATACTGAAGCTGCATTTCTAAAATAATAATAATAAAACGCTCCAATTCGTTTCTGTCGGGAAGAAAGTTTAATTTTTGCAATGAACTTTTGAAACGCACCCGTAGTTGAACTGTAGGTACATAAAATAATTTTTTCCTTTAAATTATGGCCAATCACATAATACTTACATATTTGGTATGATCCTTTTTTACTGCCAATCTTTTCATAAAAAAAATGTCCGTAATAAACTTTTGTTTTGTGCAAAATAGCACTTTCTTTTTGTCATATGTTCTTTGGCTACTAAAAATCCAAATGTGGCTACCATTTTTTTTCACTCTGGTAGCCACTGGCTACTATTAAAAATTCCCAGTCTAGAGCATTAATTACCTAAAAACACTTCCAGTTATATATTTTAAGGTATCTGACCATATTATTAAAAAAAATGTAGTAATTATTTTAACCGAAATAGTTTAAATTGTGTTTTAAATATATGGAACTGAAGTGAACTTATCAAAAATCAGGAGAAACGCTTGTTGACTATTTTCTAAATAAAAAAAATTAGTAGTTCTGACTTCTATTGAGATTAATGTAAAATATTGTCTGATAGAACAAAGTGTGAAGAATCGAATGATGTGTGTTTGGATGTCATAACGGGACATAAAAATTTTGAAAAAAATATTGAAAGTGATGATGCCAAATGGCATCACTGGGACTGAAAGGGTTAAAAAAGAAGTTAAGCGTCACATCGTAAATACTGATGCAGACATTCTTTTCAAATCTGTGATATAATTAAAAATAAATTACATATCGTCTTGTAAGAAATCAAAAGTAACCAGATCAACTATGTTTCATCAATTAGTCAGCACATGAACTTAGCTGTAAACAATGCACAAATTTGAAATTTGTATTTAACCTTTTATACGGCAAAGTTCCACTTGTGGAACATGTTATTTATCCTCTTTTATAGCCCGGAATAATTTTAGATGTGAAAAATTAAATTACACAAAAAGCGAATTAAAAAAAATCTTTGTAAATTTTTTTAAAAAAGGAGTATGGCATTGATGCTGTTTAAGGCAACTTTTCAGTAAAATCTTTAACATTTTAGTCTTAGCGCCATCTTAAGGGGTCTTAAAGAGCTAACGAGCCTTTAAAAAGTTTATTTGAATTTGCATTTTTACAAAAAGAAAAGATTGTTTTACAAAAAAAAAAAAAACCTAGAGTCCAGAAGAGCGCAAACAGTATTCTTTATTTTATCGTGTACAGTGTACACAAAATCTAGTTAGTAAAGCTAACTAGAGTAGTAAAACATCTTTTATTGTGGGAACATTGAGTGAATTAAAATAGTTTAAATTATAAAAGGTCAAAAACCAACACTTCAAAATTTATTGGTAGAAATAAATACAAAAATTTATAAGAGAAAAAAAATATCTATAATAGTTGTCTAACACGTCTGCCGTCAGAGAGTCTGAAAAAAAAGTTCTTCATTATTGCAGTCTAATCTTGTTAACACGAACTCTCTTAACACAAAATGTTGCTTAAGATGAACTGAAAGTATTCCCTGGTTTTGAGCTAATGCTAAAAAAATCCCTTAACGTGAAATTGCTTTAGGCGAATACATAGTGTGGTGGCTAAAACTCAGAAGTAGAACATCTTTTTTGAAAACATTGAAACTTTCTAAATTGTTTAATTTGTAAGAGTTAATGTAAATTACTTTTACAAATTAAACAATTTAGAAAGTTTCAAGTTTAGAAAGTTTTTTTATAGTTACTGCAAAAAAGAATACAACAAAAATTTGTAAACAAAAGAGGAAAAAATCAGAATTTATCTTAAATATCGCTCATTCAAAACAAAATTTCCTCCCCATTCAATGCTTATGTCCAATATTATTATTGATAATCACATTTTTATAACAGATTACATTTTAAAACTTTTTGGATCACAGACAATTTGGATATAGAGTTATGTTACCTTGTTTTGGCTGACTTTACAGGGGGTGGTGGGGGCGGAGGTTTTACATCATGCCTAAAAATAAATAACTTTATTACCAATTTTGTTTTTAAAGTAAGAATTCTTTAATTTTGAATACTTAAATATCCTACAGATGCAGAAATGCACAATGTATGCATTGTCAATATTTTAAATATAAATTACAAATCTTTTTTAAATATAACAAAAATCTCAATTTAGAAAGTTGGATTCTACAAATCTGCAGAATTCTTTTTCTATTTATAAGTAGATAATTTTTCAGGGAACCAAAATTTTAAATCCGGATTTGTAATGTTAATTTTAAGAGTTATAGGGGGCTCTTAGACAAAGAAAAAAAAAAAAATTCTGGAGTTTTTCAGGAGCCCATCTTGCTAGCTGAGAACAAATAAACTTCATCGTAAATATTTTTCTTTTTAGGAAAGGTATACTGACTTATTAAAACAACACTTAGGACAAAATCAAATTTGTGTTGGTGCACATGCACAATACTAAAGAAAATAATAACAAATAAAAACTTAATGTAATATTTAAAGAATTTAATTAATAAGAAATAGAGATAAGAAAAAAGATAAAATTAAGAAAAAAAAAAGATAACATTCATTTAGTAACTTTTTTAGCAGCTCTTCATACTAGATTTTCTTGTTGGCAACAAATGACATCAAGTCTCTGTTTTGGGCCCAGCCATGAGATTTGAAAACTTTAATAGTAATTCAAAATCAAATTTGAAAAAACTAAGCCTCAGTAGCACTTGTAGGTAATAAAGAGAAATTGTATAATTTTTTAAAAAAACTAATTAAATTTTTTTAAAAACTTGTAGGTAATAAAGGGAATTTGTATACATTTTTTTGAAGTTCTGAGGTCAGTATAAGTAGGCCTTTCACAATCCATAGACAAACGCTTTCTTGTATTATTAGAGATGGCAACCGCACTTACCTGTTCTTCATTTGGCTGAACTTGGCGCGGTCCAGCGTCATGGACTGATATGGCAACCCCGAGTTGGAAGTTGTCCTCGGAAGGGAATTCTGGTTCCTGTCATGGCTGTTTGCGAGGGAAGAGGCCGACTTGTATTGGTAGCCATTGGACATGGCCTTGTCGTTGAGGTAGGACGAATCTTCATTGTACATCTGAGGAAGAAAAATAATTTTTTTAACCCTTTATCTACCGACGGTACTTGTAAGTACTACTAAGCCTCCCCGGTGGCACACTAGTTAGGATTCCAGCCTTTGGAGCTGCTGGGGTCGGGTTCGAATCCCGGTCATGCATGGATGTTTGTGACTGTCGATAAATGTTGTTATTTGTCTATGTGTTTGTGTCGTTGTACATCTGAAGAAGAAATTTTTTTTAAACCCTTTATCTACCGACGATACTTGTAAGTACTAATAAGCCGCCCCGGTGGCACACTCGTTAGGATTCTAGCCTTTGGAGCTGCTGGGGCCGGGTTCGAATCCCGGTCAGGCATGGATGTTTGTGACTGTCAATAAATGTTGTTATTTGTCTATGTGTTTGTGTCGTTGTACATCTGAAGAAGAAAAATATTTTTTTTAACCCTTTATCTACCGACGGTACTTGTAAGTACTACTAAGCCACCCCGGTGGCACACTCGTTAGGATTCTAGCCTTTGGAGCTGCTGGGGTCGGGTTCGAATCCCGGTCAGGCATGGATGTTTGTGACTGTCAATAAATGTTGTTATTTGTCTATGTTTTTGTGTCGTCTCTTTCTTTGTGTGTCTCTTGTGCTTGCGTCATTTCTGGCGCTTAGTACAATAAACTTAAAGTCTCAGACTTAAGTTTCTCTCAAGACTTAAAGTCTCAGTGCTTGGCGATCTTGCCCCCCACCAAGAAAGTCATAAGTCATAAGTACTACTAAAAAATTGTTGTTTCACTTTTCATTGTTTAATTTGAAGGAAACTGAGAAAGATGGAACTATTGGATTGACATTTTTAGTTTTCGCACGTTTAAGTCTATGAAGGTAAAGTAAAAACTTTTAACTTTAGTCTTTAGTTACACAAACATTAAAATATTCAAAGACAATTAAAATTCAAATTAATTCAGTGAAAAAAAGGGGGATTAATAGGATATTCATAAAAATATAAACCAATAATTATATATTTTATAATTAGAATATTTATTTAAGTTTGCTGTTTGGAAAAAATTGAGTTAACGAGAATTGTTCGTCTAATATGCCTAAATTTTAAAAAATCAGAACATGCTATTTGTACCCCCCACTTCAACTATATTTCATAAAAACTCCTTCCTTCTTCAAATTTTAAAAAATGTTGCAACTAAAAATAAACAACTTATAACTGAGAAAGAACATATTAAGAGTTAACATCCTTATAGTAATAAAGAACTAATAAGTATCTTAAAAACATTTTAAACAAAATGAGTATTTAGAGAAAATGTTGCGAAATATATATTCATTTTTATTGTCCATGTTTTTCGGAATTATAACAGAAAAGCAGCATGATTTAGTAGAACAGCGAGACAAAAAATTGGACTGGTCCAGGCAAAAATGAGACTTCTGGCCCCATTATACCCTTTCCATTTTGAATCGAAAAGACTTCCTACCCCCACCCCATCGCTTGGTTTTCCGGGAAACGAAGGGGAGCATCGCTTTTCGAATCGTACCTCGTTTGAGGTTCTGTTGTTGAGGTTAACCACAGTTGTTTTATGTAACCTCGCATGTCCATGGATAATCTTTATGATTATGATTGCTTAAGTCTCGGATTCTGTGTGAACATTGGATATTGAACTAAGTTTTCTCGACACTCTTCAATTCATTTAAGAGGAAACTGGGCTTATTATTGTCTACTGGCTTACAAAAAAATTTCCAATCTTCGAATAAAATCTTTCATAGGTTTTAGTTGTTTCTGAGCAAAAATATCGTTATAATGAAAACCCGATTATAACAATTTCAAAGTATTAGCAATTGCTCACTTTATATTTTGTTATGCAATAAATCTAAAGTAAAGTACTCACCATAAAATCAATATACATGCTAGATCTCACTGAAAATTTGTATTTTTGATCATGATCAGTTACACTTTTAACAATCCGAATAGTCAAACTCAACTGGGGTGGGGAAAAAACCGAAAAAGCTATAAATCACGCTGTTTCCAAGAAAACCGCACTCGTGGATGGGGGAGGAAGTCTTTTCGAAGCTTGGATTCAAAATGGAAAGGGTATAGTTATAAAAATCCGTAAAAGAATGTCCGAGTTTCAAATTGCAATAGTATCAGCCGTAATCCTTCGACAGTTGTGGTTGAAGGTGACGAATAAAAAATAACTACAAAACAGTTTCAGATAAGCGATACCTCACGATTTACCAACCTTGAAAGGTAGAATTGCGAAGGCTGTTGCTTCCATTAATCTGGACTTGCTGCAGACAGTATGGGAAGAATTGCATTTTCGTTTGGATTTGAAAAGTCATATTACTAAAGGCGCACACATTGACACTTATAAGAAAAACAAGGTAAGTTTCCCTTCTACACTGCTCACAACAATTAGGGGAGCACATACTTCAAACTCTTTTAACTCCAGTGTTTCTATTTTGAATCATAAGCTTGCGATTTTTTTCTCACTAAATTGAGCTTGCACTAATTTATCGTTAGATGGAAGAATCGTATCTTTTTGAGGATGTTATTAATGTTTTTTTTTTATGAAATGAAAATATGAAAATACGGTAAAAATAAAATCGCTCCCAAAAATTTTTTTGAAATAAATTGTCCCTAAATTCTTCGCGCTTGCATTCTCAGATGTACAAAATTTTTTTTACCTTTTTTTGCAAATAAAAATTTGAAAAAAATATTTTTATAATTTATTCATAATTTATGATTCCAATTTTTCCTCCCATAAACTTCAGTTAAAAAATTAATATCCCCCCCCCTGTTTTTTACCATTTCATTCTGGATACATAATGAATTTAATTCATATTTTTAGATTTTTAGAATGGAAAACAAAAAGTTGAAACTGAAAGGGTTAAGAAAAGTACGCAAAGTGTTCCCCTAATTGTTTTGAGCAGTGTATTTCATGTTTGATTTGTCATATTTAGTATAAAATAAACTCTTGTAATATTCCATTAAAACTCGAACATTCTCTTACGGACACCCTGTACATACTTTCAAATCTTGAACAATATAGAATGATTGTACCCAGGCACAACTGAAATACTACAATATTTTATTCATTGGCAAGGTTAGTCATTGATTCTAACATTCTAGTTGGATTAATAGTGAAAGTGTTAGAAAATTCATGAGTTAATTAACTAAAAGTTCAAATCTAAACACTAGGTTTGAGGTTTTCTGAAAAAGAAAGTTTAATATGGGAAAAGTTGTATGAGGATAAAGAATTTAATTAAGGTAGGCGAATACCCAAAATTCTAAAATTTTTACTATTACTTCAATCTTTTCCAAATTTGGCAGAGTGATTTCAAATATAATGAACAATGCTTTTTGGGCAATTTTTTTTATTGAAACTAGGGGGCTACGCCCCCTGCTCGCTATCGCTCGCCAACCCCCGGAATTGCTGCGCAATTCCATTGGCCGCTTCGCGGCCGGCAGGGGGCTTCGCCCCCTGCTCGCTACCTTTTGACAACCCCCGAGAATTGCTACGCAATTTCTCTTTGTTTGCTCCACAAAGAAACATGCAAGACTATTAAAAGGATACTGCCAATGCAGGAATGCTCATCTGTAAGATCTGGTCGCCAAATCGGGCGATACGCGTGCCAAGATTGGCTTGCACAGACAAAGAGGTAAACACCTGGTTGCGGTTAAAGATGGTGAACTTTTAACAAATACAGTTTAGTTTTGAGAATTTTGAGACCGGTAGGGGGCTTCGCCCGCTGCCCAATCTCTCTCAGCTCCCAAGCTTGCACCCTTGGATTACTGTGCAATCTCATCGTAGGGGCTTCGCCTCTAGGCTCGCAAGCGAGTAATAACTCGGCTCGCACCCTTCAATTGCTGCGCAATCTCATCGTAGGGGCTTCGCCCCTAGGCTCCCAAGCTAGTAATAACTCGGTTCGCACCTTTGGATTGCTGTGCAATCTTCGTAGGGGCTTCGCCCCTAGGCTCGCAAGCTAGTAGATTGCGCACTGGTACCTCCTCGAGGCCGTAAAGAAAAACCAAACACTAAAATAAAAAGCAAACCAAACTTTACCCACGTTACATTTCAATTTCTACTTCAATGCCTTAAAAACCGCTAGTGAATAGACATGGCTGGCCACCATACACTTTGTGGACCTGACACTTATACCGATTGAGACCTTCAGTAAAAAAATTGGAGTTGTCGACATAAACTGTAGGTAAATTCCTACTTTAGGGTCTGGTAAAAAATTTAGCCACTTTTTAATGAGTGATTCGAATAATTTTTTCCAAGCACCGGACCACAAAGATGGTTTTAATTAAAGCACATTTTCCTTTTACTTTGGATAATAAAGAATTAATGTTATCAGTAAAATTCTTGAAAATTAATGGAATTACAGGTAAAATCCTACTTTTTGGTCAAAACTTTTCAACATTAATTAGCCGTCAGAAGTATTTTGCACGCAATATTAGTGTAATAAATAAATGGGGTTGTTTCACGGAGGATCTGGCAACAGCTTCACAGTCTCGCCTTCATTTTCTCGAATTACTTTTGTTTTGCAGACCAAAGTTATTTATATTCAGGTTAGTGTGCTTGGTCATTGAAAAAAACCTGAATATATCTTGACCAACGAACCTACCAAAACAAAAGTAATTCAAGAAAAATGAAAACAAGACTGCGAAGCTATTGCCAGATCCTCCATGATACATTTATCGTCGGTCAAATGCAGGACCGGATTTCTAAATAGGCTAAGTAGGCTGCAGCCTAGAGCGGCAAATTTTCAGGGGCGGCAAATTTTACTACCAATTAAAGCGGAATTCGGCATAAAAAATATTATAATGATACTAATATTTTTAAGAAAGAAAACAAATAATTTACATTATTGCGTAAATTTTAAACGTATATATTGTATTAATATTTAGTAGTAAATATGGTAATTGCACGCTCTCACCCTAGTCCGGTAGTTGAAAGAAAAATAGTAGAAAAGTTTAAAAAATTTGCCTATTATTTCACTTTCGATTTAGAGTGTAAAGGTACATAGATAATTCTAATATGTAAAAAGAAAAAAATAGTCACAACGATTATATCGGGTGGTATATGGGTGCAAATCGATCGTAGCCTACAGGCGGCAAATCTTTAAATCCGGCCCTGGTCAAATGACTAAATTACGAATGTGCTATACACAGGGACGAAAAAACTTTTTACTGTTAAGCCCAGTGTGTAAAATAAGCACGACAGCTAATCTCTAGAATTGGTATACATTCGTGGTTGTACCAGACTACATTCTTAGATTTTGTATTACAAATTTTCTGCAGCTTACACCTTTATTAAAGCAGATACGACAGTGATTGCGCCCTCTAGAAGGGAGATTGTAGGCTTTATAGCCCATTACCCAGCTCGCCAGAAGAGACAGTCGCAAGAGACACACAAAGGACGACACAAACACATAGACAAATAACAACCCCCCCCCCATTTATTGACAAACACAACCATCCATGCCTTTGCCCGGATTCGAACCCGAGCCCAGCAGCTCCAGAAACTTTTTTTTTTCAAATTAGGAAATTTCAGAATGTATTATTTGTATTTTTTTTTAAGAGGAAAAGAACAGACTGGCTACAGATTCAAATTTTAAATAATTGAAAACCCGAATTATGTAACGCAAGAGGTTAGTTCGACGAACCAAAAGTACCTACCTATAACTTCCGCGTAAATGAGTACAAATATATTCATATGACAACATAAAGTACAGAAATTATAATTTTATTTGAAAATTAATGGAATTACAGGTAAAATCCTACTTTTTGGTCAAAACTTTTCAACATTAATTAGCCGTCAGAAGTATTTTGCACGCAATATTAGTGTAATAAATAAATGGGGTTGTTTCACGGAGGATCTGGCAACAGCTTCACAGTCTCGCCTTCATTTTCTCGAATTACTTTTGTTTTGCAGACCAAAGTTATTTATATTCAGGTTAGTGTGCTTGGTCACCGAAAAAAACCTGAATATATCTCGACCAACCAACCTACCAAAACAAAAGTAATTCAAGAAAATGAAAACAAGACTGCGAAGCTATTGCCAGATCCTAAATGATACATTTATCGTCGGTCAAATGACTAAATTACGAATGTGCTATACACAGGGACGAAAAAACTTTTTACTGTTAAGCCCAGGGTGTAAAATAAGCACGACAGCTAATCTCTAGAATTGGTATACATTCGTGGTTGTACCAGACTACATTCTTAGATTTTATATTACAAATTTTCTGCAGCTTACACCTTTATTAAAGCAGATACGACAGTATAACTCGCACCAATACCTAAGCTATGATGCCAACAACTCACCGTCGAAAAGATTTGGTATACTTACTTCTTGTAGTCGACAACAAAGACATAAGAAAAGATTCACTTCACTATTAATTACTATGAACCAAAACCAACCACTTCTCAAAATAATCATCAGTGCCGTGAGCGTAACAATTTAGAAAAATAAAATCAGTTAAAACACACACTCTGAAAATAAAAGTAACGTAAACATTTAAAAAACGCCTTGAAAAGTTTCAAAAGAAACAACTTATGTTGTTGTTGTTGGGTAGTGGTTTTGCTGGATTTTGCTGTCCCTAGGGGCGCTTATTCCAGACATTATCCAAGTGAAAAGAGAGTAGGGGATCAATCTCGTTGGATCAATAAAGAAACAACTTATTTAAAAAAATAACGCTCTGTTTGTTTTTGTTTACGATTATGGTGTTGCCATTCGTTAAACAAATGGTAAGAAATTATTCGCCATAGTTTGTCCTCGTCTCGTCTGGAACGACCCATCACTACAGCGACTCAATAATGACAAAAAATATATAATTCAAACTATTGTAAAGCACATATAACAGTTACAACTGTAAAAAAAAATATAAGTTTTCATTTTTGGTATCATTTAAAGTGAAATTACACCAATAAAACATTTTTCGAAACACTATGTTTGGTTTGGTTGAAAACTTATAAATTTTGGTAGGCAAAATGCAATTTTTGGCTTTTTTATTATTTTTTAATTAAAAAACTAATTTGAATATTTTAAAAATATTTTGTGGAGATAAATTTTGGACCATTTTCTACGTTCTAAAAAAAAATTGGAGTTGTACTATAAGAATTGTGTCGTAGAGATTAAAAAATCATGACTGTAATTCCAAAAAAAAATAAATAAAGTACCCATAACTTACGAACCGGCTATATATTGGGTATATATGCAATTAGCAATTTGTTCATAATAAGAAGTCTACAAAATACTAAAAATTCAGAAAAATCGTAGAAGCCAATTTTTTTTTATTTCAATTTAGGCTAAATACGCCTTTTTTGCCCTTTTACAAACTATTTTTTATTAAAAAAACTAATTTGAATTTTAAAAAAATGCCTTGCAGACAAAAAAACCTATACTCTTTTCTACATTCAGTAAAAAAATGGGAGAAAATTGGTGAAAATTGTGCCGCACAGATCAAAAAGCATGACTGTAAATAACAAAAAATAAAATAAAAAAAACCCATAACTTACAAACCGGATATATATTGGACATACATGCATTAGCAATTTGTTCATACATAAGAAGTCTACAAAATACTAAAAATTCAGAAAAATCGTAGAAGCCAATTTTTTTTTATTTCAATGTATGCTAAAAACGCCTTTTTTGCCCTTTTACAAACTATTTTTTATTAAAAAAACTAATTTGAATTTAAAAAAATGCTTTGCAGACAAAAAACCTATACTCTTTTCTACATTCAGTAAAAAAATGGGAGAAAATTGGTGAAAATTGTGCCGTACAGATCAAAAAGCATGACAGTAAATAACAAAAAATAAAATAAAAAAAACCCATAACTTACAAACCGAATATATATTGAACATACATGTAATTAGTAATTTGTTCATACATAAGAAGTCTACAAAATACCAAAAATTCAGAAAAATCGTAGAGACCAATTTTTTTTTTCGATTTTAGTCAAAAAAAGCCCCTTTTTAATTTTTAATTAAAAAACTAATTGGATTTTTTTTAATTATTTTGTGGACATGACACTTAAACCAATTGAGACCTTCAGTAAAAAAATTGGAGTTGTACTCCAAAAATTGCGCCGTACAGATCAAAAAAGCTTACTTTTTTTTAATATAGAGAGATAGAGAGATATAATTGATTTGTTTTAAACGGTGTTCTTCATCTAAAAAAAGGGGGTTACACTAACACTTCTAGCATAAAAAATTTTACATTATTTTACCTGAAATTTTTTACAGATGCTATTTCCATATATATCTGTGCCATGAACCTCTAACATCTGGTGTATACAAGTTTTTTTTGAAAAAATGTCCAAGTGTAAGTTAATCGAAAAAAATCTATTTTTTTTTGTGTGGTTAATTTATAATATTTTTCTTAATAACTTGTTTTCTTGTAATTTGTATGTAACTCTAGAGGATCATTGCATGCATCAGTTCAAAACGAAGAATTTAACACATAATTAATGTTTATAGGATGAAAATTCAATGTGGTAGACTTGTTAGCGTAAACCTCTTTTTTTAGCAGAAAAACACCGTTTAAAATAAATAAATTATATTTAAATAAAAAAATGTGCCTAAATAGTATTATTCATTATGTTTGAAATCACTATGCCAAATTTGGAAAAGATTAAGGTAATATTAAAAATTTTAGAATTTTGGGTATTCGCCTACCTTAAGTGTTTTTACTATTAAATTGTGATATAACAAAATAAGAAACAGTTTCAGGAAAGGAAATCTTAATAATTAGTAATTTTTAGAGTTGAGAACTAATGATTCCCAAACCAGTCTTATCTATAATAATAAAAGAAAGAGTCTGTCAGTGTGTCTGTCTGTCTGTGGATCGTAAAAGACCTACTTAGACTGCACTAAAAAATTCGAAAATTTTAATATAGATTCCTTTTAATACCTACGTGTGCACCTGAGGCTTAGTTTTTTCATATTTGATTGTGATTTTTAATTAATATAATTAGTTTCAAAAATACGTCATCCACGTGGGATTGCGAGACCATAACATGGCTTGAAAATACATGGACCGGGCCGAAACGGGGGCTTGACGCCATCCTCTATTAGTTTGGTTGAGAAAGCCCTCACCCTAAGGCTGCTTCATCCTCTATTAGTGTTTGCTTTTTTAAGTGCGCATGCACTAACACGAATTTAATTTTGTTTTGATTTTGAGTGCATTTTCACAAGTAAGCATGCCTCTAAAAGGAAGCAATGCGAAGTTAACGGGTTCCCAGCAAGGCGGGACCATACTGCTAGTACTTAATAATTAAAAAAAAAACAACTTTTAAAGTGTTTTGCTTTAGGTAAACCGCTAAATGCAATATAACAACACTTACTGTTCTGTCTTGGATCGGACTTATGGCATCAAAATTTTCTAGCGTATTGATGTAATCATGGGCAACATTCATGTTCATATCAGGCATATCTTGACCTGAGAAAAACAGAAACAATATTTTTCAGGGTGGTTACGAAATCCTAGAATAAAAGTTCCCTGATATTTCCATGATTTCCCTGATACTTTGACAAAAAATTCCCTGATTTTACAATTACCTAGAAAACATGGGATACACACAATTCAATGCAGTACAGAAAATTTAATCCCGACATAGCAGGAATTTCCGGATTATGGCTTAGCCTACCTAACTTTTTTACATTTCCAAAAATCTAAGTTTAGAGGAATGATGTGATCAGAGAATCATGTTTTAACATGATTTGCGAGAGAGATTGATTCATATTCCAAGATTGGCCCTTCAGGCAAATTGGATCAACTAGAACATATTTTTTTTGATCAAGTGTCCGTTAGTAGTGATCACAAGAACCTAAGCATGCTGTTTAAGTAATTCAAAATGGAAAAAATTCCCTGATATTATGCAAAATTTGAAAAGTTCCATGAGAATTCCCTGATATTTCCAGAATTAAAAAGTTCCCTGATTTCCAGGTTCTGTTACCACCCTGTTTTTAAATAGCTGCAATAGATTTAAAAAAATATTAAATTTCAAATGAAAATAGTTTTACCTTGGTCAAATAATGGTAGTGGTTTATTTGAACGGTCTATTATAGGTGGTCTCTGTTTCAAACTTCTTGGCCCAGTTTCATACATATCTAAGCAATTAAGAAACATAATTTTATATAAAGTATTAAAAAAAAGAAAACTAATTTAATACAATGTTAGTAGATGCTTAGTTCTACAAAATAGGCGGGTTAGATATACTATTTAAAACACCACATTTGAAGTTTCGGTTGTGTAATAAAAACTTTTTTCAAAGGATTAAATTTTGGTGGATTAAGGATTAATTTAGGATTTAAGTTTATGAGTGTTTATATTTATATGGATTAAGTGATTCATATACCAATAAAAAAGAGACACACACAAGTTATTGGCGAAGATTTAGAGCTACAGTGAAGTTAGGAGTAAGTCAACACCTGAATAGGCACCTACTGCAACTTTTTAGAGCGACATGGAACACCAGTGTCAGAACTTTTGGAACACATTTAAAGTGCACTCTCTCTACACAGGTATTCGTCAAACCTTTTGGCTGCACAGACTGTTTATAGATGTAATTCTGGCAACACCCAGACTTGAACCTGGAACCCTTTGCATGCAAGGCAAGAACTTTACCGACTGGGCTCCCCAGTCCGTCATGTTTTCCATATACAGGAAAGCAGAGTGGGCAACAAGGTGAGGTTAGGTTTGAATTATCGTCGCACTAGAGCTGCACGAGGGCAATTGGCGACAGGCGTCATATTTTAGAACCACAGTCAGGTGACGAGCCGACACCTGAATAGGCACCCAACGCAACCGTTAAGGGCGACATCACACGCAGCGTTAGGACATTGAAGGGTATTTAACGTGCACTCCCTTACACGGGGTATTATTCGGCGGACATTTTTGGCTGCACGGGCCGTTTATAGGTGGGCAGCTATTTTGGCGATGCCCGGACCCGAACCTGGGACCTTCCGCATGCTAAGCGAGTGCTTAAGGGGGAATGGGCGTGCAGGAAAGGGGGTCTCCAAACTCAAGTGCCTCAATGTCAATCCAATGGGGAAAAAACTATTTTCTTTGCCACATTTCTCCGGCTGCATTGAATATTTTTGCAAGCGGATTTTTTTGTGTGATAAATGTAGCTGACTTACAGGTCCCGACAATCCCACTTTTTTTAAATTAGTACGAATATTTTTTTTAATATCCAATAAATTATTTTACACAAAATATTCGAAGCAATTTCAAAAAGTGGGAAGATAAGAGACCTGTAAGTCAGCTACATTTATCACATAAAAAAACCCGCTTGTAAAAATATTCAATGCAGCCAGAGAAATGTGGCAGCGAAAATAGTTTTTTCCCCATTGGATTAACATTGAGGCACTTGAGCTTGGAGACCCCCGGTCCTGCACGCCCATTCCCCCCTTAAACGTTGTTGGTCTACCCGAGTCACCAACTTACTCTTTAGCTCTCCGTTGAGCTGGTTTGCAATCCTCTCACTGGGGGTGAGGGTAGCATAAGGATCCAGCCTGGCCCTCTGGTGGGGGGAGAAGGAACTAACCGTGCTGGATTTGGTTGGGGTGTGGGAAGGGTAGTCGTCCTGCTCCACCGGTAGCACTGGAAAAGAAAGATCAATGTTTACAAAAAGGATTTTTCTAGATTCTGTTGCACTAGAGGCAATTTCAATTATCTACAGTGGTGGCCAAAAGTGTGGACACTTTTTGAAAGTTTCATGTGCTTCAACTGTTAATCGTGTTCTTGTATCTATTAAATTTCGCTTAAATACAAACATTTAAACATTAAGTTGAAGGTAATTTAATGTAGAATTTCATTGAAAAAGCAGAATTAATGTATCTGTATTACAAATAAAGTTATGCTCATTTTAGTTGAACAAGCAAGCACAATCAATGGATTCTGTTATGCTGAAATTGCAATACAAGTTGGTGGTTCAATGACTTGCAAAACTAAGACAGATTATACTAATAGTTGCATAACTTATTCGTAATTCAGATATTGTAATACTATATTTATTTTTAATTCTACATGAAATTACTTTGATGATGATGATGTTGTGTCCATGGATATAGATTATATGGGACTAAAGGTCTCATAGACGGCTACAGCGATCTGCACACAGTGATCCTCATAAAGATTAAATTACTTTTAATATGATAGACAATTTTTTAATTTGATATACAATTAATATTTTCTGTAATCACACAAAGTTGAAAAATATGAAACTTTCAAAAAGTGTCCACACTTTTGGCCACCACTGTAATATTAAATATAATGTAATGAATGGATTTCGATGGGGGATGGAAACTCTGAAACAGAAATTTTTGTGATTTCTATACGATTTGGAGGGTGCCGATTCTAAAAAAGTTGGCCTTTGAACATTGGTCTATTTGTCTGTCTGACTGAAGCCACTCTACAGGTAGTTAGGCATTAGAACCAGTACCTTAACAAATTTAATAGTAACAACCTATTGCACAGGGAATGTTTTTCATGACAGTAGTGACTGCACAATATATTTTTTTACGGTGGTACTTTCATTAGACATATGTAGGGTCTAGTTGCAAATTTTGGAAAAGAAAGATCAATAGTTACAATACAACTTTGGACAGGATTACATTGCATCAGAACTATTTGGCTGTGGAGCGATCCTAATTTTTACTTTCGATTGCCTTATATAATACAGGGTGAGGAGAAAATAAAAGTGGCCCCGGTCTAGAGATAGAAATGCTTGGCTAGAAAAACTCTTGAAGCCTCCTGAAAGCTGTTTTGGCATTGGTTGGAAAAGATTAGCTTCACAGAGCTACTCAGAGACTAGTGGCGTGTTCAGATCTTAGTTTGCAATTGTATGAAGACGTCCCATAATGCAAATTTTGTGTCTTGCAATCAATTTAGAATGTTTCATATTAACAAAAACCAAAAAAGTCCGATTCTCCAGGATTAATAACAAAAGAAATAATCACTAGAGGGAACTTTTCTTGATCAGCTGTACAAACCTTGCTTATATTTATTTTTAACTAGCTTCTCAAACCATAGCGTAGTTCTAGCAAATAATTCGCCAAGCAATTGTTTGGGCTTAATATTGAAGCGATCAATAGCTTCAGTTAGCAAACCTGTTTTGGTTTTTGACTTGGCAACATTTCTGTCGTATTCTTATTTTCACGTTGGGGCCACTTTTATTTCCCTCACCCTGTACATAAGATAATGAAAATATTGAATATCCAAAATGTTTTCCGTACATGTTTTGGAGGTCTCCAATTCCAAAAATTGGTTTTTGAACATTGGTTAGCGACACTCTAGGGCCCAAACTAAAAGAGCTACGGACTTCCAATTTGGTTACAGACAATTCCTAGTGTTGTAATACACACTTCTTTGGTTTTTTGTTAAACTACAGTCAAGTGAAGAGGCCAAGTCCTGGCACTCAACGTGACCCAAAGTAGACACTGCAGATAGCACATAATTTTAGGATTTCAACAGATTTAATGGCAACAATTGTAATCCATTGTTCGGGGAATACTTTTCATTAAAATTTTGACTGCACAATATGCAATAAAATTACTATATGAAGGGTAATAGAATGAAGGACAAAAGACAAATTCTCTAAAGTATAACTAAGATATAAGGTCCAGATTGTTCATTGGAGACTCTTAAAAATAATAAATTCAATCCATTGAAGTTGCATGTCCTAAACTCACATTAGCTAATGCTATTCCAATACAAAAGGATTTAGCAGCAAAACTTACAGTCCCCAAAGTATAACTAAAATCAAAGTCCAGTCTGTTCAAAGGCAAAATCGTCCAATTAAATTTACAGTTGTCAAAAGTCACCAATCATTAAACCCGATAACTTAGTACTTAGTTTAACTTTGGAGTATGAGTCTCGAAACTAGACTCTTAATACTTGACCTTAAGTCCCCTGTCTGTATCAGCAGGTCTAAAAGTCAAAGTTGACAATCTAAGTTAATCTTTAAAATTCATCGATAAAGGCTAGCTCTCTTTAGAACAACTTTAGTTTAGCAGCACAAACACAATGTCGCTTGGTCACATACATGACAAAAGTGGGCTTAATTTCTTAAAATTCATTTCCCAATTACTAAAATCTCATTTACAGTGGTGGCCAAAAGTGTGGACACTTTTTGAAAGTTTCATGTGTTTCAACTGTTACCTGTGCTCTTGCATCTATTAAATTTCACTTAAATACAAACATTTAAATATTAAGTTGAAGGTAATTTAATGTAGATTTTCATTGAAAAAACAGAATTAAAATATCTGTATTACAAATGAAGTTATGCTCATTTTAGTTGAACAAACAAGCACAATCAATGGATTCTCTTATGCTGAAGTTGCGATACAAGTTGGTGGTTCAATGACTTGCAAAACTAAGACAGATCATACTATTAGTTGCATAACTTATTCGTAATACAGATATTGTAATAGTGTATTTATTTTTAATTCTACATGAAATTACTTTGATGATGATGTTGTGTCCATGGATATAGATTATATCGGACCAAAGGTCTCATAGAAGGCTTCAATGATCTGCACACAGTGGTCCTCATAAAGATTAAATTACTTTTAATTTGATATACAATTGTTTAATTTGATATACAATTAATATATTCTGTAATCACACAAAGTTGAAAAATATGAAACTTTCAAAAAGTGTCCACACTTTTGGCCACCACTGTAGTTAAACTCTATTCTAAACTTTGTGAATTAGTATATATCTTACCCCTTGCTGGCACCGTCATCATATCGTTGTCGTTCTTCAGCAAAGACTGGATGGGCATTGTTGTTTCCTGAAAATGGAGAAGAGCTTAAAGATACAGTGACCATGGGCAATATCTTTTGAGAAATAAGGAATTATTTAAAAAAAAAACCTTAATCTATAATAATAAAAGAGTCCGTGTGTCTGTGTATATGTCTGTGGAATGTGGATCGCAAAAGACCTACTTAGACTGCTCTAAAAAATTCGAAATTTTTAATATAGATTCCTGTTTGCGCCGCATAATTTAAAATACCTTAGAGGTCGCTATATCTGCGGCCACTGAAATGCTGTGACTGTTGCGATGGCAACCAGTTCTGAAGAAGTGTGTGTTTTTTGGCAGCCATTGCTGACCGAGGTCTTGTGAACAGAGTTGGTTATTGAAACTCTTATGTGTGATGGGTTTTTACAGTCGACCTTCTTTTCTCCCGTCGGTGTAATGATAAGTTGCTTAGTGTTCCTTATATTTGTGCATGAATAATGACATGTGTGAGAAGAATGAGTGTGCCAACTAAAAATAAAGATTGTGATTTCAAGAGGTGTTGTTTTCTTGCATTGTCAAAGGAGAATTAGCATAGTCTAATAGAGTACGGTCCGTCGATGAGTTAAATCAATAAAAGTCGGAACTTCGAAGAAATATTTTGGTCCGTCGAGCCGGATAAGTTTCGAGCTACCTATGGAAGAATTTTAGTCTGAGTTTTTAACACTTTACCTACGGGCGTCGACTGACCCGTAGACTAAAAATCTTCTAGACCAGCAACTTAATCTAATGCCTAGCTCTTCTAACGTGTCGAAAGCAACTAAAACACTATTAAAGGTTGATTTGTTGATTGGCATAATTGTACTTTCAATTGTAAGGCTACTGTTTCTTCGGAATGTTCTCTGTTAAAAAAAAGTTACCCACTAGTGATTATTTCAACCGTTAGTCATCCTTTTACATCGGACCTTTTTGACTATGTGAACAAATAACATTTTGAGTTAATTGCATGACACAAAATTTGCATAAGGGTCCGTCTTAATATTAAAAATGTTACGAACTTTAAAATTTTCAATAGCAACACCCAATTTTAATTACTTAGAAATGTGAAAAACCCTCGAAAACCCCTAAATCTAAGTTTTTATTACATTTGGATGAATATTTGACGAGTTATTCAATCGAATCACTTGTGGATCTTTGGGGGACCATGTCTAAAATGACAAGCGTAGTCAGTTTGTAGGTTTATTAATGGAGAAAAAGAAGCACAAGGTCAAATATCTTGAGGATGGGCCTACGAGGGATATAAAAGTCAATGAGTAGCTGTATATATTCAAAAATAAAGTCGAAAATAAGTTGTAGTAAAAAATAGATCCCTATCGTCACTTGATAAGGGTTCCAAATTACGAGATGTCATTGGCTCTGTTAAATCTCCTAAAGGTGACTGCAAATAGGCAGCCAGAAACCATTACATTAGTTCCCTTAGACACAAAGGGGGCGCGCTAGTTTCTATGTCAATTTCAATGTAGAAATTCTCCAATGAGAGTTTGAAACTTAGAGTGTTCTTAGTCTATGGGTCAGTCGACGCCCGTAGGTAAAGTGTTAAGAGTGTGTGAATGTTTGTGTCTTCGAGTTTCGACTATTTGGTGAGTGTTGCGTTTTTTAAGTTGAAGATTTTAGGGATTTTATGCTAGCTGAGGTGTGTGTGGTGGTGCGTGGAGTTTTTTTTAGCAGTTACTTGTATATGCTAACTGAAGTGTTGTGGTTCTTTGGTTCTGAAATTTTAGTAGTCGCGTTAAGTTAGTTGAATGTTGTGTTTGTGTGTGAAAGTGTTTTAAAAGTCCCCGATACTTATTTTATTAAATTTTTTGGATATACGGGTTTTTGGGTTAAATTGTTGCTGGGAATTGCCAGTTTTAATACCTACGTATGCACCTGAGGCTCAGTTTTTTCATATTTGATTGTGATTTTTAATTAATATAATTAGTTTAAAAAAAAAACGTCATTCACGTAGGATTGAGGGACCATAACAGGGCTTGAAAATACATGGACCGGTCCGAAACGGGGGCTTGACGCCATCCTCTATTAGTTTGATTGATTGAGTTTGGTTGAGATATGCGCTCGCCCTAAGGCTGCTTCATCCTCCATTAGTGTTTGCTTTTTTAAGTTCGCATGAGCCAACACGAATTTAATTTTGTTTTGATTTTGAGTGTATTTTCACAAGTAAGCATGCCTCTAAAAGGAAGCAATGCGAAGTTAACGGGTTCCTAGTAAGGCGGGACCATGCTGCTAGTTTTTCAATGTAACGTACCAAGACTGATTAATTCTACAAAATTTAACAACAAATCTAGTTTAGATGTTATATCGCACCATGACAGGTGAAGTTTAGTCAAACAGCTAGTTCTTCAGAAAAATTGCCTGAAGTTTATCTTTTAAATTATATTTAATCATAGAAAATAATACAAACTGCTAACTGTATTCAAACTATTCTAATAAATGATTAAAATTTTGCATATTTAATAAAAGTTACATTTGCATGTTGTCACATTTGTCAATGTTCTCTGCACAGTGCTAGTATATACTTAAAAAAAATTAAATGTTTGAAACTTGATTGAATATATTAATTTTTTTTTGTAAAAATTAAAGAAAGGAACATTGTTTCATAACCTTTTAAAATGTATAAATTCTGTTTCAAGTCTAACACATTTAAACATGGAACATAAAAAAGTATGAAATCAAAGTCAACACACAAATTTAGGAAAATAATAAAGAAATGAAAGCGAGAAAAAATTAGACACCAAGTTTCATTAAAAACATGTTTCTTCAGTAATTTTGCACAAACTACAAAATTTCTTGAAATTAAAAAACTTTTAACAATACATATCTTGGCTTTAAAATTTATCTGCAATGTGTCATTACTCATCTTATAACTTTAATTAATGATACTTGTACATAATACCTATATTGCATGGTACATAAAAATTCTTTTTAAGACAAAGATAGAATGCTCAAGCAAAGCTTGGAGTAGTATAAAATTACAACCAAAAGAAATTTTCAGAAATTAATTGCATCTACTCACCCTATGAAATATGTAGTAAGGATTGAGAGGCTAATGAGAGACAAATAATAAAAAGAGTTAAAAACCCAAAATAAAAGGAAACACCAAACACCACAGAAAAGAAGAAAAAGATAAAAAAAACTTAAAACAAGAATAGGAATAAAAGAAAATAACAAAGACAAACAGGTACAGAAAACTTAAATAAAATGTAAATAAATATTTCGTTCATTTTTAAACTGAAAATTGCTATAGACAAGCTACAAATAAAAGGCAGAATGGGTTGTCTTAATATCTGGTATAAAATAAAGATATAGTTTAACCTCTAACTAAGACCCAAGCAAAACCCTGCGTGCATATTCCTAATCTAAACATACCTACTTTTCATACAACTATATGCTAAAAAGTATTTTTGCAAAGTGGTTTTAAAAATTATGTTAAATAGTTACAGAGAGACATGCCTGCAACTCTAAAAAAATACATATTTTGTGCTATAAATGCAAAAAGAAAGACCATATAACTTATTTGTAGTTAAGTTTATTTTAACATGGTTTTTAATGTAAAATGCCTATAAAATTAACTTCTAAAAGAACTTTTTGAAAAGTTTGAATTTTTTTTAAAAATAATTCTTTTAAGAACTCTAATATCGTATTGACCCTCATTCAACTTCATTTTTTTATAGAAATTAATGACCGATACCATTAATCAAAGGCTAAAAACTGATATTTGGATCTTTCTTCTATCGGACCAGGTCAATTTCGGAACTAATTAACGTGTTAATTGCTTGTGGGAGATTTTGAAAAATGTCCCCAAATGGGGTTGCCAGGTCGCACGACGTTAAGTTAAGAACAACACATAGACGACATATGAAAGGGTTATCTAAGATAATTTTCAAACCATTAATGCTAAAAATAACGAAAAGATACTTTGCAGCTACCTGAGTATGTGAATTCCTGCCCATGGTGTAGGCAGAATACTTGGCAAACTTTTTGGCGTCATTGGCCAATTCCTCAGGGGCAACGATACTAGGGTCACTAGAGGACTTTACCAAGCGACGGTCGTCGGTTGTGTTTGTTGCGTCGGCACGGAAACTGGAAGTCCGGTTGTCCATGGAAATGTCAAGGTCGCTTTCCGGGGAAGAATGGTAGCTCAAGCGCGATGACATGGGGAAGAGGAAGTCGTCAGTTATGGCTTCGTCAGGCTGGAAAAAAAAGTAGGATTTTAGTATGTTTGAAATAGACTTTTAACATACTAAAATTAACTTTAATTTAAAAAATATTCTATTTTCAAGAGCATGCCGAACACCAACTCGTTAAATATGATTTTCAAAAAGAAAAATTAAGAAAAGCAACATGAAAAATGAATTTAAAAACTTAAATTTTTTATTTGAATAAGAAGGTGTTACATCTGTATCAAACACTAGATTCTTTTACTTAACCCTTTCAGTCCCAATGACAATTTGGCATCATTATTTTATAATTTTTTTTTGATCGCCTACAGCCATTTATGATATCAAAAAGCACATCATTCGATTCTTGAAACCTTTTTCTATTAGAAAATATTTTTTATTAATCCTAATAGATGTCAGCTATTATTTTTTTAAAATTATGATCAGAAACATGATCATGCCAAATGGCATCACTGGGACTGAAAGGCTTAAAAGGCTAACATGGTTCATAAAAGTAGGTTAGGTTTAAATTATCGTCGCACTAGAGCTACACGAGGGCTATTTCATAAAAGTTGGACCTGACATTTAAAAACAGTTAGACACCTAAATCAAAGCATTGAAGCCCATATCAACTAAAATGGGAAAACAAAACATGATATTTGGGGTGATACAAAATGTGAGTGATAGATGTGTTAAAGCCTGTTCAGTTTGAAAGTTGACATACATATTGTGTACTATGACGTTAAACATAAACATTGCTGACAATTAAAAAAAAAATGCTTCACTAAATATACATCAAAATTTAGTGAATTTATTCTAATGTTTACATTAGTGTTTGAAAAAGTTTTAAAAATAGCCTAATTACTCCTTAAAGAAGATCAACTTTAACAGTGAATAAAAATGCACTTATTGAATGCTACTATGATATTTTATGCAGTACTGAATCTTTAACCAGAAAAAATTGCCATGCTTAAAACTTTTAGAATTGTTAGAATTTTCTGAGTTACCTCCTTGAGCCATTTTATCGCACTATCAAAAAAAAAAAACTTTGGGCAAAAATAGTCTGAATTTTGCAAAATTTTGAGTCATCTGGATCATGGGTGTCAGGATTATTATTCTGTACTGTAATAAATTATAAGACTACTGATATAGAGTGATATTAAATTAAACCTTCGCTTCTGAAACCCAGAGGGGTTGCTTCTGCTGCCTGTCGATTGTCTCTTGCAGTTTCTTGTACCACGAGTCCCCAGTGCTCAGAGATATGTTAGCTGAAAGAAAAAATATTTTGTCAAAACAAACTTGCAGAAAATAAAACCCAATGATAAAAACATTGAAAGATTGTAACTCTCTTATTTTAATTTACTATGTACTTCTATTAATTAGGTATTTCTATTGTAATTTGTTTATTCATTATTAGATTAAAAAAATTCGTGTATATTATATTAACTTACGGCTTCTTTAACTAAAAAATGCCTTCAGTAACTAAAATTTTTCCTTAAAATATCAATAAGGACATTTTGTTATTTGGAAATTAAGCCTTGTTTAGTAGATTTCAAATAGCACAATTTCAGCAAACTATTCAGTTAGGTTAGGTTTGAATTATCGTCGCACTAGAGCTACACGAGGGCTATTGGCGACGGGCGTCGTATTTTAGAACCACAGTCAAGTGACGAGCCGACACCTGAATGGGCACCCAACACCAACCGTTAAGGGCGACATCGTACGCAGCGTTAGGACTTTGAAGGGTATTTATCGTGCACTCCCTTACACAGGGTATTATTCGTTGGAAATTTTTGGCTGCACAGGCAATCCATTCAGTCTAGATATTGATTAAAAATAATAATTATCGGGAAAAAAAATAGAAAACTTTAAGGGGGAATGGAAGTGGGTCTTCAAATCAAAGTCTCTCCAATGAAAAAAAGTTCCAAGTCAAATTACTTTGTTTGTATTGAATCTTTTTACAAACTTTTTTTTAATGCAACATATTTTTGCTTATACAGGGCTCCCAAATAGGTCCGCAATCCCGCAAAAGTCCGCATTTTTTTTCATAGTCCGCAAAAGTCCACATTTTCGCAGTTCGGTCCGCATCTACCGCATTTTCAAATTTTTACTCCGTAACCTACCAAAATCTCATTCGTCATACCCGTTCCTTTAGAAAAAACGGATCCGATCCATCGGAACGGATCCATAGGAACTGGTCCTTTTGTAGCCGTAACCAACCAAAATCTCGTTCGTCGGAACCGTTCCTTTAGAAAAAACGGATCCGATCCATCGGAACGGACGCATAGGAACTGGTTCTTTTGAGGCCGTAACCTTCCAAAATCTCTTTCGGCGGACCCGTTCCTTTAGAAAAAACGGATCCGATCTGTCGGAACGGATCCATAGGAACGGGTCCTTGTTCGGCGGATCCGTTCCTTTACAATAAAACGGATACGATCCATAGGAACGGGTCCTTTTGTGAATCCGTTTCTATGGACCCGTTCATTCCGGACCTCGACCGACCCATCACTAATAAAAAGAACAGTTTATACACGTGTTCCTTTGCTGCTTGCTAGTTAATTTTTGTTTTTTTGAGGTTCAAATGTTATATTGAATTGAATATCAATGTGGGAAAATATCATTTCTTGGATTGGTGGTTGCAGATGAAAGATGTTAATAATCATACAGTATCTGAATAGAGTAGAAAGCGGGAAAATAACTGTCTGCGATGTCATAATTTCTACTGAAAAAGGATTTTATTCCATAAAGACATTTGGAATCAGAAAAACACAAAAGTAATTTCAAACAAAAGAAAAGTCCTGATCAACTCCTATTAGTGACTGCCAGAACTTCAAATGCTGATTTCTCAATTTCTTAAAGTTCTACTGATTTTGCAAAATCTGTACTACCATGCAATTTTTTTAATGTATAATTCGTTTTTCTAATACAATGCAGACACGAAGAATGTTTCGTGTAATATTTATATTTAAATGCTATATACTATATATATAATTGGTCTTGTGCTTATCTTTTCATAAAAATGGTCCCCAATAGGTCCTCATTTTAGCTGAAATGGTCCCCAATAAGTCCACATTTTAGCTGAAATGGTCCCCATTTTACACAATTTTAGGGTTGAAAACTGTTGGGAGGCCTGCTTATAACAAATTTTATGTGACATTTTTATTTATGTCTTTGCAAAAATATTCAATGCAGATAGAGTAATTCGGCTTAGAGATTTATATTTCCCTTTGTATTAACACAGAGAGACTTCAGTTTGGAGACCCACTTGTGTTCCCTCCTAACATTTACCTAGCTATCTGGTAAGAAATTATCGATCATTGTTCAATAAACATAAATAAAAAGTTGCGGCCTTTGAAGAGAAGAGTGCAGGCTGTGTAGTAGGGTGAGCGGAAAAAAACTTTATTTTATTTCGGATAGCTATAGAGCGGAAATGTTGCCTTTGGTAAAGACATGAAAAATGCACTAATTATTTTTTTTATCAATTTATCTTCCGTTCGCACAATGCCATCAAAGTTGGCAAAAAATTGTCAAAATCATAATTATTTATATTTTTTTAAAAAATATGATCAATGTTTTTGATTGTGTTCCTATATCATGAATAACTAACATGAAAATAACATGAATACTAAAAGCACGTATATTCAATAAATATGAACAAATGTAAAAAAAATTGGAACTTTGGAATTTTGCAAAAAATATGAATTTTCCTCATTTTGTATTATGTTGCGTGGCCGGAAGATCTGACACAAATGTATAATAAGTGCATATTGATTTTACGTACTTTTAGAAGTTAATTCAAGATATAGGAATAAGTTAAAAACACCTCTCGTGTTTAAAAAAATATAAAATTTACAGTTTTCGACACTTTTTGCCAACTTTGATGGTACTGCTCAAACCGAAGATAAATTAATAAAAAAATAATATTTATTGCATTTTTCATGTCTTTACCAATGGCAACTTTTCCACACCATAGCGATTCGAAATGAAATTAAAAAGTACTTTTTGGCCTACTGTGTAGCACATCACCCCATTTACATACGTGACATAACCTGTAAATGTATGCTAATGCCCATGCACTGCTAATGGGCCCTCTACATCCAAATAAATCAGTGAAGGTAACAATGATATAGGAGAGTATTATGCCCATTTTGCTCGCCACCTGCTTATATATTGTTTGATACAAGTATAATTAGCACAATTTACACACCTGTAAATATGTGCGACCACAATTTTTCCAGCTTAGCTGAATGCTCCAGCAATTTTCTGGAACTCTTGTACGTCGCTTTAGACCACTTAGTCCTGAGTTCCTTGATGACGTGCTTGTTCTCAGCGTGCATGTAGACAACGATGGGGTAGAACTGGGCGTAGTTCAGCCGGTCCACTGCGCTGGGGGTGATGTCCAAGATGGCGTGTTTGCCCTGAAATGATGTGATTAAGGGTACAGTGAAAATTAAAACTGGTAAAGAGAATTTTTTTTAACCCTTTCAGTCCCAAAAATTTACTACGCTACAGAAACATGTGATATTCACAAAATAAGCTTATTTTAGGTCAAAGATAAGAGTTCCATAAGAAAAAAAAATCATTTTTATTTTTTATATGGTTTTTGAAATGATGCCAAAATTCTCTAACTGTGGAAAACAACAAAATAAAAATGTATATATTACCTAAAAACACTTCGAGTTATGTATTTTAAGGTAACTGACCATATTATTAAAAAAAATTTAGTAATTATTTTAACCGAAATGGTTTAAATTGTGTTTTAAATATGTGGAACTGAAGTGAACTTATCAAAAATCAGGAGAAACGCTTGTTGACTATCTTCTAAATAAAAAAAATAGTAGTTCTGATTTTTATTGAGATTAATGTAAAATATTGTCGAATAGAACAGAGTATGAAGAATCGAATGATGTGTGTTTGGATGCCATAACGGGACATAAACATTTTGAAAAAAATATTGAAAGTGATGATGCCAAATGGCATCACTGGGACTGAAAGGGTTAAGGGTACAGTGACATTTCAAAATGGCAAATAATAAGAGTAGATCTTTCATAGATATACAATCACATTATAAAATTTTAAGAGGGACTGTCAGTCCCATAGAACTAATGCATTATATTTGAAATCCCAACTTCCACGGAAGTATTGCCTTGCCATGTTATCCCATTTTCACCAAGTATCGGAATCACCCTGACATCAATTTAATATAAAATTGAAAAGAAAATAACGTCCGCTTAGTTAATTATTAATTGATTAAGTTTTAAAGTAGTGTGGACATCTTCCGTACATTTTTGGAATTTTTAAACTTCAAAAATACATAATTAAATAACCAGTTAACATTTCCGTTTCAAATTAGTTTCATTGCAATGCTATGTTGATTCCCATGCCTGGGGAAAAGGTTTAACATAACAAAGCAATACTTCTGTGGAAGTGATTCCAATACAGGATCGTTATGTTTAAAACATTTTGTTTAAAACAAATGTTTTAAACATGTTTAAAACATGGTAATAAAAACATGTTTAAAACAATTTTATTAATTATTATATGTTTTATAATTTATTGGCCAAATACAGTTCATTTAAGGAAATATGTTGTATTTTAGGACGTATGACCATGCTGCATTACCTTAAAGATTAAGATTGCGATAAATAGTAGACCCTGATGGAATGGTAAACCTTGTATGCGATACTTTAGGTCCCAAATGGGACACTACTGACATTTGTTAATATTCATTAATTTATTATAGCCCCTAATTTGTGAAATTTATGCTAATCATCAATGTGGTACATAATTTTAGTTCATTAAAATAATACCAAACATAAACTAGTACTTCATTATTGGTTTATAAATTCTTCTAATAGCCCATCCGATTTAATCAAAGGAAGACACCGAATCGCCAGATAATCGAAGGATTTCTTGTATTCTATTATTCTTAATTATTGGGATGGAAGTAAATATAGGAAACCAAAATGCAAAAAAAAAAACCATGTTTCTTTTAAACCAAAACAACTCGTTCAATAACCAAATTTTAATTGTTTAAAAAAAAACATGTTTTAAACAAACAAAAAAAAAACACGTTTAAAACAAAAAAACATGTTTTTTTGTTTTATTTAAAAAAAAACATGTTTTTTTCCAACCCTGATTCCAAAACTTATGGGACTGACAATCCCTCTTAAGCAATGTTTAATATTGTGCCAAAACAACAGAAAAAACCCTAATAATACAAGACACACGCAGACAAAAATTAATTAAAACAAAGACAAAATATAATAACTTAAAAACATTTGGTGACCTATAACAAATATCAAGATCATTATAAAAATAATTCATTCAAATTCTGTATGGTTTGCTATGCGTAACAAAAAATTGACAAAAAATTAGTTTTTATAAAAAGCTTCAAAATCATGCTTGCTTAACAATATAAAAAAGAATTTAATTCTTTAATAATTAAAAACACATTTGAAAGTTCAAATTTTGTAAGTAAAAATATGTTCTGATAATAAAAAAAAAATAACCAAATATTTCTTTTAAACATAAATATAATAATCTAATGCACCAAAATTTAACGAAAACCAATTATTTAGATCTGAAAAAGCATGCAAACTATTGAAAACTACAACATTAAACTTTTTTTACAAGAGCACTGATACTTTTTTTTGATAAACAAAATAATGCAATTCCTAAACAAATTCCAGAATTAAACTAATTTTATAAAAAAAATATTTTACCTTATCAATGACATCTCTGATGGAGCTCAGTCGAATTATTCCCGGAGATTTTAAATTACACTGTTCTTCTTCTAAGTGATTATCAGATTCTAAATGTTAAGAAACATGCATTAGGAGATACCATATTTGATAAATCTAGGAAGACACGATGTGTGCTAAACTGATAACATTGTATCAGATTTTATATTAAAAAACAACAACTTATAACATAATAACTCAAGACTCATTATTAAGGGGGTTCAATACCCTCAAATCGGTGAAAAAATCAAAACAAAAATTATTGGCTTAAAATACTATTACAACCTTTAATAATAATGTCACAAAGTATCAAGACGATTGGAAAACTATTTTTGACATTAAAAGCCATTTTAATGTCATGGCTTCGTAAGGAAATGGGTTAACAATAAAAACTTTAAACGCGTTTTTCTCCGAACTTGATTTTTAGAACTTCGATGTACCTTTTCTCAAAAACTATGCTATGTTTTCTCGCAAACTTTTTTTTATGTGATGTAATATATAGTATAGATTAATCTGAGGTTATGAATTTTAATAAAACTAAAGTGAAAAAAATGTTATGGGGCAAAAAAGTGAGAAATTTCATGATTTTTTGGGTACTTTAAAACTTATTTTATTCAAAAAACATCTAACAGTTATTAAAAAAAACTTTTAACCTCAGATTAAGATATAAGATTGGTATAATACACACAGAAATTTTTAAGATGATCTGATCAGTAGTTATTGTGAAAAGGTACATTGCAATTGGGCAATTTAACATTACCGATATACAACATACTGAACCCCCTTAATAGTCACAACAAGAAAACACATAGTTAACCTCTTAAAACCCGTTTAAAATCCTACACTTATTTTCTTATATATAATCTAAACATACTTTTCATACAAACATATGCTAAAAAGTATGTTTTGCAAAGAAATTAAAAATTATGTTTAATAATTACTTAGGGACGCCTTAAACTCTTAAAATACACATTTTTTGTGTGCTATAAATGCAACAATAAAGTTCATATGTACTTATTTTGTAGTTAACAGATTATTTTAGGTGCAAAATGTCTTTAAAAATTAACTATTTAAAGAACTTTAATGACAAAAATTTAAATAATTTTTTAAGAACTCTAATATCGCATGTGGACACTTGTTCAATTTCATTTTTTTTAATAAAAATAAATGACTGATGCCTGCAATCATAGGCTGAAAATTGATGTTTCGATTTTCCTCTATCAGACCAGGTCAATTTTGAAACTAATTAATGTGCAAAATTGTTGCAAATGGGGATACCAGGTCGCAAGAGGTTGAAGATACTATTGCATAAAAATTATTAATTTTTCAAAGATATGCAGAGAAAACAATTTAACTCCTTATGTAACACAAACTTGAACAATAGAAATAAAAACAATGATGGGATATTGCAAAGCATTCTTACGTGGAGATGCATAGCATTGTGGGTAATCTTTCAACAATCTGTCCTTCACAACGTCTGTTAAAGGTCCGAAAATCACCACAGGTCGAATAAAACCAGCTACAATGTAGAATAGAAAACTTTATTTACATGATTTTTTTTATATACAGTAAACTCCCGATTATCCGCGGGTGGATTAACCGCTTTGCAGATTATCCGCGGGCCACTATCCCCCCTTCCATTTTTCAGTTCAAATATAAAAAAAACGCGTTAATTGAATTTTATTTGTTTCAAAACTTTTTGGAAGAATGCATTCCAAGAACAACGAACTCCATTCTAGAACGACAAACATATTCAAAGAACGACGAAAACATTTAACAAGAACAACGAATGCATTAAAATAAGAATGGCTATAGGACCCCTGGTGTTTAGCCAGGTGCACTTCACGAACAGGTTTTTATCAAAAAGAGTCACTTGTAAAATAAACTGTCCACTATTTTAATTGAATTGCTTTACGTTATTTTGATACTAGCGAAATGCGGTAGAAACTAAAAAAAAGTTGTCTTGACAATTCAAACTACAACTCATTAAAAAGATGGAAAACGGCTCTTCTAAAAATCAAATGTACTTGCAGGATGGCATAGGAGAAACGACAGTAATAGACATTTTGAAGTTAGTAAATTTGTACATGCTATATACGATTACTGTACTTTACTTTAATAAAACCCAGAGGAAATTTCGTTTATAGGCATTTTCTTCATTTTTGCGGATTATCCGCGAATTCGCTTATCCGCGGAAGCCGCGCCACCCAATTCCGCGGATAATCGGGAGTTTACTGTATTTCAATCATGATTGGGGAACAAGCCAGATTGACCACAGGTCTCCTACTAAGTGTCTGTATGTTAATTAACTGGAAAAAATCTTTTCTAAGCCACATTTCTCCGGATGTATTGAATATTTTTACAAACTATTTTTTAATGATAAATATAGCTTACTTACAGGACTCTAAAATACCACTTTTTAAAATGGGTTTGAATATTTTTAAACTTTCAACAAAAAATATTCAAACCTATTTAAAAAAAAATGGGATTATAAAGATCTGTGAGTTAGCTGCATTTATCACATGAAAAAACTTTAGGCAAAAGTATTCAAAACAGCCAGAGAAATGAGGCTAAGAATTTTTTTCCCCCACAGTCAATCAACTTCTTTCAACCTTAAGATTAAGGATCATGATTTCTATGTAAATATACACTGCTCAAAACAATTAGGGGAGCACTTTTTAATTCCAACTTTAAATTCACTCCCGACTTTTTAATTTTTATCCTATAAATCTAAAATTTGTTAAATAGGTTCACTATGCATTCAAAATGAAATAGTAAAAAACAGGAGGAAAAAAATCTTAAGTTTTTAATACTTAATTTAAAGGGGGGAAATGGAATAATAACTTTTTAATAAATTATAACAATAATTATTTCAAAACTTTTTTTGTTAAAAATAGCTGAAATATATTTTTAAAGATCTAAAAAATGCAAGCATGAAAAATTTAGGGTCAATTTATTTTCTAAAACTGTTTTAATGTGAAATTTATTGTACCATATTTTTCATATTTTCATTAATATAAAAAAATATATATTAAATTCTTCAAAATACGTTATTCTTCCATCTAACAATGTATCTAACGATACATAAGTGGCAAATTTAACTTAGCCAGAAAAAAAATCACAAGCTGATGATTCCCAATGGAATCATTGGAAGAAAAAAGATTTTAAAACATGTGCTCCCCTAATTGTTTTGAGCAGTGTAGTAAAAACAAATTTTATAACGGTTTCAACCAATGAAAAACAAGTAAATAAAATGAGTTTAATTTGAAATACTTTGTAACAATTTATGAATCCTGTGCAACCAGAGAAGACATTAAATGAAAGCATACAATTTAAAATAGCCAAAGAAAATAAATCTACATAGGTAATTCTATAAAAATGACAACATTTTGCAATATTTGAATCAGCATTACAATATTTCATAGAATTTTTTTATACTTTTAACAGCTATTTCAGTTACTTAAACAGAGTATATTTTCTTTAGTTCTACTTACGTTGCTTAAGAATGACTCGCTCATATGGGGGAAATCTTGTGACTGCATCAGCTGAAATTTTAAAAATTTGTATACTTTTTCAAGCTATCCTTTTAAGTCTGTACATAATACTTACATTTAAAAATTGACATATAAAATAACCAATGGAAATGCTAAGCTGTTAAAAATTAACCCCCTAATGCATGAATTTTTATTTTCATCCCCCCCAAAAAATGTATATGTATCTTTAATACTCACACATTATGGGAAAAATACTGAATTTTTTTTAACTGCATTAGAATTTAAATAATTTCAATTTTTTTCATGTGACAAAAACCAACTACAAAATCCCAATTTTGATAAGAATGACTAGAAAACTACTAAATATATTTCAAAATAACCCTTTTTAACAATAATTTTTCAAAACAATTTATTTGCATTTAGTATTAATTTTATTATACTTTGAATACTGCCAAAGTCGTAATTTCACAACAGTTAATAACATCACTCTTTAATTTTAACTACATTTTTACTACTTTCATCTATGAATATTATGTTGTTGTTGCCAAACAGCAACAGTATGCATTAGAGGGTTAATATTTTTTCTCATTATTACTTTCAACTACATAATATGAAATATAAGGTATGAAAGTATTGAGATAGACACAAGAAACATTATTTCTATTAAATAAAAAAAATAAAGAACATATATTTTTGTGGTATAAATAATTTTGGAATTACATCATAATATATGTCACCAATGAGATTCATCCATGTTCATATGATTTGTTTAGAAAGAGGCAAAAAGTGCTCTATTTTTCTCACTTTAAAAAGCAGACAAAATTTTCATTTTGGTATTTTTTTATTGTCTTTTGTTTATTAAATTGTATTTAAAAATGATTCTTCCAAATTCAAATAAATTTAGCAAACAAAAATTAATTAATATTGAATTTTTGAATTGAAGAATTAATAAATATTGAATTTTTGTTGAAAAATAGTTTAGTTTTAACACTTAAAAATTTAATATTCAATTAATGCTGTGTTTGCGGATTCTTTTTAGATGCATTTATTTGGACTGGAAGCAGTTTTAAGCGACACTTAATAAAGCACTACTCGTTTTAAGGTAACTATATACCAAATTGGATAATTTCAAAAACTTAAAAGTTCTAGGGCAGCTACCCCTTGCACAATTTTCTTGAAAACCTCATTATGACGCATGCCAGGTATCGGAAACATGCGTACTAAATTTGGAGTCTGTATCTCTATTTTTGAGCAAAACCTTTAAAACCAAAAAAGTTTTATGGCAGCTAACCCTTTGCGCAGATAAATAGCAGGTATGAAAACGAGCTGCACATAAATAAAATCGAAACAGCCATTAAGAGAAATTGAAACAACCAATGAAATCGCAGGGAAAACAAAAAAGAAAACAGGCGAGTTGAAAACATCAGAAACAACCTCATTTTGAGATGGGAGAGTTATTTGCTGGAGTCCATACCTACCATAGAGATCTTAATAAAAGTATTAGAGTGGATGTCACATGATGGGACGAGCATGGGGGCCGCCATCTTAGAGTTCGGGACCAACTTTTTTAAGTGGAAAGTGCTTAGAAAAAAATAAATTTAATTCTAAAATATTAAAAAAATACCATAAAAATACTAGCTGCATTTTGGAATATTTTTAGTGACTTTAAAAGAACTTGAAATGCTTTTCTAGTATTTTCAAAATATTTATTTTGTAATTTTAGAATTAAATTTTATTTTCTGCCTAGCTTTCTTTTTCTTTCTGTGATGGCGATACTGGCAACTTGCAGCCATTGCCGTCACATTAAGAAGAATACGCGAAAAATAAAATTTAATTCTAAAATTACAAAATAAATATAATAAAAATACTAGAAAAGCGTTCCAAGTTCTTTTAAAGTCACTAAAAATATTCCAAAATGCAGCTAGTATTTTTATGGTATTTTTTTAATAATTTAGAATTAAATTTATTTTTTCTAAGCACTTTCCATTTAAAAAAAGTTGGTCCCGAACTCTAAGATGGCGGCCCCCATGCTCGTCCCGTCGTTAGCATAGGTAGGTCACGTGACCTCCACTCTAATACTTTTATTAAGATCTCTATGACACCTACCCAGCAGCACGTCCTCCCAGTGGTCCCTGCAGAGGGACTTGGACCTCCTGGCCCTCCTCCGGAAGAAGCTGCCCCTCCCACTCTCCCCTTCCTCCTTCTTGGCGGAGGAGGGACGCTGCGACTGGGCGAGATCCTTGGCCCTAGGGAAGCACAAAGATACATGTTAATATGGTTGGAAGTAAAGATATGTGGAAAGAGTGGTTGATTCATATCCGTTTTGAAACAAGTATTTTGCTTACTTCAGTTGTCTATAATAATAAAAGAAAGAGTCTGTCTGTGTGTATGTCTGTGGATGGCAAAAGACCTACTTAGACAGCTCTAAAAAATTCGAAATTTTTAATATAGATTCCTTTTAATACCTACGTGTGCACCTGAGGCCTAGTTTTTTCATATTTGATTGTGATTTTTAATTAATATAATTAGTTAAAAAAAAAGGTCATCCACGTGGGATTGCGGGACCATAACAGGGCTTGAAAATACATGGACTGGGCCGAAACGGGGGCTTGACGCCATCCTCTATTAGTTTAATTGATTGAGTTTGGTTGAGATATGCACTCGCCCTAAGGCTGCTTCATCCTCTATTAGTGTTTGCTTTTTTAGGTGCCCATGCGCCAACACAAATTTAATTTTGTTTTGATTTTGAGTGTATTTTCACAAGTAAGCATGCCTCTAAAAGGAAGCAATGCGAAGTTAACGGGTTCCCAGTAAGGCGGGACCATACTGCTAGTAATTTATATTTTTAAGGAGGTCCAGTACCCAAAAATCATGAAAAATGCAATTTTTTTTATTATTTTTTAAAAATATTATTTGAACATTTCTTAACATTTTACAAAAAACCGCTTCAAATTTTATGCATTAGCTTTTGAGTTGTTAACTTTTGAATGAGACTCACTCTCCAAGAATCCTATCACGGATCTAAACTTTAAATGCTCGTATCTCTGTTCGTGTTTTTAAATTTTAGGATAGCAAAAAACACTACTCCTCTTTTAATATTATACATAAAAAGTTTCTGTAAATTTCTTTAGCATCCTTAAAGTATAATGAACAAAACTATGCATTAAAACTCTTCATTTATGTTGTCAGTATTTTTTTAAAAATTTTCAAAGTTTAAATTTTACGTTTTTAGTGAATTTTTTTGATAAAATTTCGAAAATTATTTCTTAAAAAAAAAGTTGAATCTTGATTAAAACTTGGATGCATAGTTTTGTTAAGATATTATTGGGGAACCCATATAAAAAATTTGGTAATAAAAAGTCGAAAAATTAGGGAGGAGTAGGGATTTTAAAATTGTGAAAAAATTGAACAAAAATTTAATTTTTTGAAAATATTGAGTCATTTTCAAAATTTTTTTTGCTGATAGGTTTTATTAATGCATGATGCTTCTGTGTATAAAATTTGAGTAGTATAACTTCATAAATAAAAAAAAAGTTGGGGAAGGTACTGGACCCCCTTAACTTATTACTTTTTAATCCTAAAGTATCAGCAGGTTTTTGCCACAGTGAAACACTTTCATCCGTTCCATACTCATTTTTAAATTCTGTTTTAATCATTAGATTTTAGATTTGTTTTGTTAAAAAGGTCAGAGGTGTTTGTTGTAAATCGGCTGACCCCGGGGAAAAAACACCTTCACCTGGCACGTGATCAGGAAACCAATCAGCGTTGATTACCTGGGCATTGCCCAGCCAAAGCTTATTTGTTAGATGCAAACAAATTTTAGCAGGACAAAGAATTTATTTCTTTTAAAGGTCCTTTGAAATGTAAACTCTGTGAAACCTAATTTAGAATATACACTGCTCAAAACAATTAGGGGAGCACATGTTTTAAACCCTTTCGCTCCCAATAGTTCCTTTGGGAATCATCAGATTGTGATTTTTTTCTGACCAAGTTAAATTCGCCACTTATGTATTGTTAGATTCATCGTTAGATGGAAGAATAACGTATTTTGAAGAATTTAATATTTTTTTATATTAATAAAAATATGAAAAATATGGTAAAATATATTTCACTTTAAAACAGTTATAGAAAATAAATTGACCCTAAATTTTTCATGCTTGCATTTTTTAGATGTTTAAAAATATATTTCAACTATTTTTAACAAAAAAAGTTTTGAAAAAATTATTGTTTTAATTTATTAAAAAGTTATTATTCCATTCCCCCCCTTTAAATTTAAGTATTAAAAACTTAAGATTTTTCTCTCCTGTTTTTTACTATTTCATTTCGAATGCATAGTGAACCTATTTAACAAATTTCAGATTTATAGGACAAAAATTAAAAAGTTGGGAGTGAAGTTAAAGTTTGAATTAAAAAGTGCTCCCCTAATTGTTTAGAGCAGTGTACTATGTTATTGTTTTAGAAATGGTTTTTTTATTTAGTGTTGAATTTCTTCATATGGCACTTAAGTAAAATGTGTTTAAAAGGACTTTCATGATAAATATGTTTACGAACATAGACCTTTTGGTGAAAATACAGTCAAGAAGTAAAAAGAGGTCTGTCTTTTAAACTTTTTGTCGGTCTATATTACAAGATTTTTCTGCAGTTAGTATTAAAATTACAAAGTTTATGCTTGCACTATACACAATCCTAACTTTAGTTATGAATTTATTCGGATTTATAGAATTAAAAAAAAAAGTAACCTAATTTTAAACAAGATCATCTCAATTATTCTCTTCTCTTACCTAGCACTGTTTGGGACGATCCCCCGCTGTAAATCTTGGCCGTTTCTACCCAGCCTGTACACCAGCCAGGATCCTGGCTTTCCGTTGTACAGAGTGTCCACAACATGGTGCAACACTTTGCCACGCTTCGAGACTTAAGGTAGGCGAATACCCAAAATTCTAAAATTTTTACTATTACTTCAATCTTTTCCAAATTTGGCATAGTGATTTCAAATATAATGAACAATGTTTTTTGGGCAATTTTTTTTGTTTAAATATAATTGATTTATTTTAAACTGTGTTTTTCAACTAAAAAAAGGGGGTTACGCCAACACTTCTAGCATAAAAAGTTTTACATTAATTTACCTGAAATTTTTCACAGATGCTGTTTCAATATATATCTATGCCATGAACCTCTAACATCTGGTGTAACTATACAAGTTTTTTTTAAAACAAATGTCCAAGTGTAAGTTAATCGAAAAAAATCCTTTTTTTGTGGTTAATTTATAACATTTTTCTCAATAACTTTTTTCCTTGTAATTTGTATGTGTAGACTTGTTGGCGTAAACCTCTTTTTTTTAGTAGAAAAACACCGTTTAAAATAAATAAATTGTATTTAAATAAAAACAAAAGCCTAAATAGTAATATTCATTATATTTGAAATCACTATGCCAAATTTGGAAAAGATTAAAGCAATAGTAAAAATTTTAGAATTTTGGGAAATTTTGGGTATTCGCCTACCTTAATTTATTTGTGGTAAATATCATCTCACTTTTACAAGAAATTAGTTAAATTCGCACTAAACAGAATCCTAACTTTTATGACCATTTTCTTTAAAAATTATCCGATAGTTAAGGGGTTAAACAAGATGATTGAACTTTATCTTGTGGTCAGCAATCTTCTGGAGTTGATCTAACTTATGTTAGATATATTGAGGTTAGGTTTTGAATTATCGTCACCCTAGAGCTACACAAGGGCTATTGGCGACAGGCGTTGTATTTTTAGAACCACAGTCAAGTGACTGTGGCACCCGACGCAACCGTTAAGGGCGACATCGTACACAGCGTTAGGACTTTGAAGGATATTTAACGTGCACTCCCTTACACGGGGTATTATTCGTCGGACATTTTTGGCTGCACTGGCCGTTTATAGGTCGGCAGCTATTTTGGCGATGGCCATACCCGAGACCTTTCGCATGCTAGGAGAGTACCTAAACGACTGGGCTCCCCAGTCCCTAGATACAGTGGTGGCCAAAAGTGTGGACACTTTTTGAAAGTTTCATATTTTTCAACTTTTGTGTAATTGCAGAATATATTAATTCTTTATCGAATTAAACAATTTTTTTCAAATTAAAAGTAATTTAATCTTTATGAGGACCACTGTGTGCAGATCGCTGAAGCCGTCTCTGAGACCTTTGGTCCCATATAATCTATGTCCATGGACACACCATCATCATCAAAGTAATTTCATGTAGAATTAAAAATGAATACAGTATGACAATATATGTATTACGAATGAGTTATGCAACTAATAGTATGATCTGTCTTAGTTTTGCAAGTCATTGAACCACCAACTTGTATTGCAATTTCAGCATAAGAGAATCCATTGATTGTGCTTGTTTGTTGAACTAAAATGAGCATAACTTTATTTGTAATACAGATACTTTAATTCTGTTTTTTGAATGAAATTCTACATTAAATTACCTTCGATTTAATATTGTATTTAAATGTTTGTATTTAAGCGAAATTTAATAGATGCAAGAACACAGGTAACAGTTGAAACACATGAAACTTTCAAAATGTGTTCACTCTTTTGGCCACCACTGTATATTGAGGATAAGCACAACAAGATTACTTTAAAGTCCTTTTTCTCTTACCTAGCACTGTTTGGAACGATTCCTCTCTGTATCTCTTGGCCATTTCTTCCGAGCCTGTACACCAGCCAGGACCCTGGCTTTCCGTTGTACAGAGTGTCGACGACGTGGAACACTTCGCCTTTCCTGAAGCTCAGTTCACCCTTGCCTGTGCTCTCGTGGCTGAAGTGAGTTCTGGAGAAGGAAAGAAAATTATTAAAACTGGAGATTAGGGTAGACTGACCAGTGAGTGAACATTTGGTAAATACAATTAAAAAAATAAGGATTGAAAATCATTGCACTATATGGATTGGCAACACTGACTTCCTCCCATGTAGTAGGAAGCTATCTGACAATGGTTGGGAGTGTTTCCTGGTCATTATATCCTGGTGTTCATTTACTGGCGAACGTGACGTCTTAAACGTTCATACACTGGTTAGTCTACCCTAGTTTGAGAATGGGGAGGTTGGATGAAAGTACTAGAGTTCCCTACAGGATTTTGAATATAGAACTTGTAATTAACCCTTTCAGCCCCAGTGATGCCATTAGGCATCATCATGTTTCTGATCATAATTTAAAAAAAAATATTAGGGCTGCCGCCATCTATTGGGATTAATAAAAAATATTTTCAAAAAAGAAAAAAGTTTTTGGAGAATCAAATTATGCGCTATTTGATATAATAAATGCTTATAGATGATTTTTTTTAATGATGATACCAAATTGTCATTGGGTTTGGTTTGAATTATCGTCGCACTAGAGCTACACGAGGGCTATTGGCGACGGGCGTCGTATTTTAGAACCACAGTCAGGTGACGAGCCAGACCTGAATAGGCACCCAACGCAACCGTTAAGGGCGACATCGTACGCAGCGTTAGGACTTAGAAGGATATTTAACGTGCACTCCCTTACACGGGGTATTATTCGTCGGACATTTTTGGGCTGCACGGACCGTTTATAGGTCGGCAGCTATTTTGGCGATGCCCGGACCCGAACCTGGGACCTTCCGCATGCTAAGCGAGTGCTTAACCGACTGGGCTCCCCAGCCCCCAAAATTGTCATTGGGACTGAAAGGGCTAATCTGAATATATTTTTTTGCTAAGAAAAAATGCATTTCATAAAAAAACAAAACAGAAAAACTATGCAAGTTATACAAGGTAACTTAAAAATCAGTATCAGAATTAATAATTGTACGGACCACGTCAAATATAGCAGAAAACATACAGTGGTGGCCAAAAGTGTGGACAATTTTTGAAAGTTTCATGTCTTTCAACTGTTACCTGTGTTCTTGCATTTATTAAATTTCGCTTAAATACAAACATTTAAATATTAAGTTGAAGGTAATTTAATGTAGAATTTCATTAAAAAAACAGAGTTAAAGTATCTGTATTACAAATAAAGTTATGCTAGTTTTAGTTGAACAAACAAGCACAATCAATGGATTCTCTTATGCTGAAATTGCAATACAAGTTGGTGGTTCAATGACTTGCAAAACTAAAACAGATCATACTATTAGTTGCATAACTTATTCGTAATGCAGATATTGTAATACTGTATTTATTTATAATTCTGCATGAAATTACTTTGATGATGATGATGTTGTGTCCATGGATATAGATTATATGGGACCAAAGGTCTCATAGACGGCTTCAGCGATCTGCACACAGTGGTCCTCATAAAGATTAAATTACGTTTAATTTGATATACAATTGTTTAATTTGATATACAATTAAAATATTCTGTAATCACACAAAGTTGAAAAATATGAAACTTTCAAAAAGTGTCCACACTTTTGGCCACCACTGTAAATCAACACACAACCAAACCAAACAAGCCTAGTAGATCTTAAAACGTTTACTTCTAAAATTGATCCATTCTTCACTTAACTTACCGAATGTAAAAAGAATCTCCTTTCTGGTTGTTTATAACTTCCTCGTATTCTATAAGAAATAATATTTTTTTATATGCAAAGGGATTAAAGATACACTCATGAAGTAGTAATAATAAATTAGGAAAAATACAAGTGATAAAAGAGTATTTACGAGAAAAACTTTAACTAACCAATAAAATAATCAAAAATTAAATTCTTTAAGATGCATTTAACATAATACCTCATTATACAAATCAATGGAATAATTTATAAGCCATAAGAGAAAGTAGCAATCGCCCAATGCACAATGTTTTACTGACACTGGGCAATATTGGTTTGAATATTATTTGGAAAAAAAAATACAATCCAAAATTCTTGATTGAAAAATATTGCGAAACATTTGCCTTTTACACTTTCAAAATACTATAAGATTGCAGTAAAACTAAGTATCGCACTTTTCATAATTTCCTGTATGAAACCTCAAAGAACGTTGAAATCTGGTTAAAATCGGCAGACAATTATCGATATTATCCAATCTTCTCCAAGTTTGGCAATACTCATGCAGCATTGGCTAAAATTGTTATGTTACCTTGGGAGTTGTCGTAGTGAACAAGTTCTGTTTACCCATGCAAGAACAATTATGATCCATTTATCATCAGACTTCTTAATAAATAAATTCAACATACCATCTTTGCGGAACTGCACAATTAGATTTATTTGGTCGTGAATGTTAACCAGAAGAGACACGGCCTCTTCTTTAGTGAAGCCCCTCATGTCGACGTCATTCACCTGCAAAGGGACAAGTAGGATTAGAACAATAATTGAGTTGTTTCATATGACGTAATTTTGTTGTTTTTATTCTTGGAGGATTTCTTTGGTTGCCTCTGTTTCACTCTTAATGCACAGTAAAAATCACATATACAAGTATTTTTTATTTAGCAGACATTTTATCGTTTGCTACGTTTTAGTATTTAGGTAAAACTATTCTACAGATTGCAGTACCAATAAATTAATAACACAATAAAGAACAATACGAGGACCACAAAAGTCAACAAACAAAGATTTTATAATCAAACAAAAACTGAAAAAAATATTCCTAAATGGCAGAAATAAAAACAAGCTGCATGTAAAGAACTCTAAAATAGAGAACAGCAGATGAAAAACCCCTTAATTTTTTTTAAAAGGAAATAGAAACAACCAATGAAATTACGGGAAGATAAAAAATTACAAAAGAGTTGCATCATCAGAAGCAACTCAAAGACAAAGTTATCAATTAAAATAACTGATTTTTAACATTACAAACATAATTGTAGGGATAAAATCCAATTATAAAAAAGTTTGACATTTTTCAGTTATCTTAAGAGGACTCTCTTTGGAATTCCACATCTTGAAAATCGTAATGTTATTCCTATCGAAAACATTCGCAAGTCAATTACTGCCGCAATTTTATTAAAAGGTCACTTGTTTCTTGTATCATTGTAAAGAACGAAAGGAACTAAAAGGATAGAACTAAATTGTTTAGTGGAAATCACATATTTAGTATTTTTAATAATTTTTTTAAGTCAGTAAAAATGAAATAAGCATTAAGTTCTAATTTTAAATAATTATTAAAAATATTAAATATGTGATTTTCACTAAAAAAATTAGTTCTATCCTTTTAGTTCCTTCCCTTCTTTACAATGATACAAGAAACAAGTGACCTTTTAATACAATTGTGGCGGTAATTGACTTGCGAATATTCTCCATAGGAATAACATTATGAGTTTCAAGATGTGAAATTCCCAAGAGAGTCCTCTTAACAGGGTGGCTACAGAATCTGTGAAAACAAATTATCTGACTTTTCCCTGATTTTCCAGGCTGAATGTAAAAAATTTCCCTGATTAGCGGCAATGAACTATATTAGCATGCTGGTTTCCTTCCAGTATTTGTAAAACCACTTTCTAGTATATTTAACATTAAAAAAAGATTTAAAAAAAATTTATTTAATGAATATACAATGAGCTTTTTAAAACAAATCTATAAAAGCGTTAAAGCCCATATAATAATTTTTTTTAGTTATGATAAGACTTTGAGCAGCATCTCAACCACTTATGTGAAAGCCTTTTCCGGATTAAACTTCTTTTATCCTTTCTTTTACCAGTTAAAATGGCAGTTTTGGAAATTTTCCCTGATTTTTAACAAAAATCACCAATTTCCCTGACTTTTCCCTGATTTTTAAAGATTGATCAAATTCCCTGACTTTTCCATGATTCCCTGATCCTGTAGCCACGTTGTCTTAAGAGATTTATATAAAAAGGTACCTTTAGAATTTTGTCTCCCGACTGTAGGCCTTGTAAGTAAGCGGGCGTTCCCTGTTGGACACCGGTCACGAAAATCCCCACTTCGTTGCCACCGGTCAAACGAATGCCGACCGTTCCGTCTTTCTGGAAGGAGATGAATCTGGGGTCCGGTCTGAAAACGCAAGTGAAATTTGGTCAGGCAAGTGGAAAAAAAATTATTAGTCAATGTAATATTTGAGTGTTACTATATCATTCCCACACCCGAGTGAAATTTCTACACATATATTCTTTACATGAAACCTTAGTGTTTATTAATTTGTATATACATAAACGACTGCCTCTTGTCAGCTCTGCCGTGATAAGGTAAACTGCAGTAATCGCCGCAATGAGTTACACCATTTTTGCTCTAAAATAAAAAAAAGTTCCAGTATGTTTTCTTACCGGTTAAAGTAATTGAGTGCTTGCAACAAAGGTTCAAGTCACTATGGAAGATACTGCAGTTTACCTTATCACGGCAGAGCTACTTCAGTATCAGTATTTTTTAAAAGCTTTAACATTCTAGTTTATACTACAAAGGTATTAAGAAAAAATTTAAAATGAAGTTAGGCAGTGAATTTTACAAAGATCCATGGGTGTTCCTCTCATAGAGGTGCATTTAGCTGTAAAACATTACAAAAAAACCATTCAAAACTAAAATAAAAAAATTGAATGACAAGAACTCACGGTGAGGCAGATCTTCGGAATCCATGATCATAGTTGTCATTCCTTTCATCTATTTGAGAACAGCAATATTAGCATAATAAATGGATAAGAAAAGCAATTTTTAAATTTCAATTCTAAGGCTCAAAACTAATAAAGCAAAAATTTACTGAAATTAAAATTATTATATTTGAAAAGATTATATTTCGTTAAATAAATTTGTAGTGGGCAATGTACTTGGGCTTACAGTGGTGGCCAAAAGTGTGGACACTTTTTGAAAGTTTCATGTGTTTCAACTGTTAAATGTGCTCTTGCATTGATTAAATTTCGCTTAAATACAAACATTTAAATATTAAGTTGAAGGTTATTTAAGGTAGAATTTCATTAAAAAAACAGAATTAAAGTATCTGTAATACAAATAAAGTTATGCTCATTTTAGTTGAACAAACAAGCACAATCAATGGATACTCTTATGCTGAAATCACAATACTAGTTGGTGGTTCAATGACTTGCAAAACTAAGACAGATCATACTATTAGTTGCATAACTTATTTGTAATACAGATATTGTAATACTGCATTTATTTTTAATTCTACATGAAATTACTTTGATGATGATGATGTTGTGTCCATGGATGTAGATTATATGGGAACAAAGGTCTCTTAGACGGCTTCAGCGATCTGCACATAGTAATCCTCATAAAGATTAAATTACTTTTAATTTTATATACAATCGTTTAATTTGATATACAATTAATATATTCTGTAATCACACAAAATTGAAAAACATGAAACTTTCAAAAAGTGTCCACACTTTTGGCCACCACTGTATTTACTTTGGTTATTTTAATCTTAATCCTGTAATGCACGAATTTTTACTTCATCCCCCAAAAATATGTATTTTTAATACATAACGGAAAAGTACTGAACAAATTTTAACTGGATTAGAATTTAAATAATTTCCAACTACAAAATTCCAATTTTGATAGGAATGACTAGAAAACCACTAAACATATTTTAAAATAACCCTCTAGAACTACAATTATTTTTTAAAAACAATTTGTTTTTTGTGCTAATATTATTATACTTTGAATAACTGTCAAAGATGTCATTTCACAACAGTTAATAACTTCACTCTTTAATTTTGAATACACTTTTACTACTGTCTTCTATGAGGGTTATTAGTAACTAAAACTTCAAAATGGAATGTGATTGCTGAATAAAAAAACAGATTTGTTGAGTGGGATCTCTACTTAAATAGAAAAAAGTGGATTATGTTACTTGTTGCCATATGGCAACAGTATGCATTAGAGAGTTAAAATGAAAATCAATTTAAAAAACATTGATAATTTCAATCAATTTCGATTTTTATATGTATAAATTATGTATGAACCATTTATTTGTGCACATTACTAACATTAAATGCGAATGAAAATTCTCAAACAAAATTTAATTTGGAGCCAACCTGATTATAATGAAGTACAAAAATGGCACATAGATAAAGTTTCATGTGTTAAAGAACTTTAACAAAAGTTTGGAAGTTCCCAAGATCAAAAAGTAAATTAGTTGAAAACAGTGTTTTTCAAAAAATTATATAATACTAGCAGTATGGTCCCGCCTTACTGGGAACCCGTTAACTTCGCATTGCTTCCTTTTAGAGGCATGCTTACTTGTGAAAATAAACTCAAATTTAAAAAAAAAATTGTGTTGGCGCATGCACTCTCAAAAAAGCAAACACTAATAGAGGATGAAGCAGCCTTCGGGCGAGGGCTTTCTCAACCAAACTCAATCCATCAAACTAATAGAGGATGGCGTCAAGCCCCCGTTTTGGACCGGTCCATGTATTTTCAAGCCCTGTTATGGTCCCGCAATCCCACGTGGGGGACGTTTTTTTAAAACTAATTATATTAATTAAAAATCACAATCAAATATGAAAAAACTAAGCCTCAGGTGCACACGTAGGTATTAAAAGGAATCTATATTAAAAATTTCGAATTTTTTAGAGCAGTCTAAGTAGGTCTTTTGCGACCCACAGACATCACAGACAGACTCTTTCTTTTATTATTATAGATTTTTGGGAATAAGAGAAGCCATTCAATGGCAATAATAATAATAAAAAATGCATGCTTACCTTGTGGCAATGGGGGTCGAGGTGGAATGTAAATGTCTTCTAATCGGTTTGCGATAGAATTCATTTGTGCACCATTCAAGTTGTGGTCTGGATTATGATTGTTGTCCATTAAGTTATGGTTCCAGTTATTAGTCTGTGACCTGCAACATTAATTAATTCAGAAGTTAGAAATGCCATAGGGTCAAGTGGGGTAAGTGTGATAAACAACTCTTGTAACTTTGGAAATCATTCTAAAAATCTGAAAGTCTGCAATAGATAACATTAGACCACTTATAATTAAACTAAAGAGAAATATTGACCTTATTTTTTGTTTAAAGAAAGTTTTGAGCTTTTGAATTTAAGTGCAACTGTCTTCTTTTTGCACACTTACCCCTATGTGGGGTAAGTGTGATAAAACAGCAATGTATTTTGAAATGCAAATTTTGTACACTTAAAATTGGGATTCAAACATACATTTTTTTTTTCTACATATGTATGTTTCTTATAATAATTCACTACCAATTTTAGGATTTGGAATTTACTTGAAGCAGAGAACGAATTTTCTTAATGAAAAATGCAGAAACTCTATCACACTTACCCTACTTGACCCTAAAATAGAAAAATACAAAAAAAAAAAATTTCATTTCCAAAATTAACAGACTAATTTTTAAGACATAAGGGTCAATTTTTTTAAAAATTCTTCGAAAACAAAGTACTTAAAATAAGTACTTTTACGATCTAAATTACACAAAGCGAGTACTTTCACATGTGGATTGGAAAGTTACCTATAAAAAGTAACTTTTTACAGCTACTGTTACTTTATCAAAAAAGCAACTCTATTATAGTTGCTTAATATGAAAATTACTAGTTACAGTTACTTATTATGAAAAGTAACTAATTAGTTACTTTTAGAAATTTCAACTTATAAGAAAATTGCAAATTAGCTATCTTACTGTTTTCAAAGATAAACATTATTTGTGAAGTAACATTAAAGTAACGAAATTTTTTGTTACTGCCAAAAGTATCTTTCGTAAAAATTTACGTGTTACCTAAAAAAAGTATCTGTTACAAGTTATATTTCACTCCAATATATTCATATTATATTTAAATTAACTTACCGAGCAAGGTTGTTCTTGTCAGCCAATTTAGCTAAAAAAGCAACATAAAAATCAATGAACACAAGTTCAAACAAAACAGCTTTTGTCAGACTTAATTAACCCTTTCAGTCCCAGTGATGCCATTTGGCATCATCACTTTCCATATTTTTTTCAAAATGTTTATGTCCCGCTATGACATCCAAACACACATCATTCGATTCTTCACACTTTGTTCTATCAGACAAAATTTTACTTTAATCTCAATAGAAGTCAGAACTACTATTTTTTTTTATTTAGAAAATAGTCAACAAGCTTTTCTCCTGATTTTTGATACGTTCACTTCAGTTCCACATATTTAAAACATAATTTAAACTATTTCGGTTAAAAAAAAATTACTAAATTTTTTTAATAATATGGTCAGATACCTTAAAATATATAACTCGAAGTGTTTTTAGGTAATACATATATATTTTTTATTTTGTTGTTTTCCACAGTTAAAGAATTTTCAAAACCATATAAAAAATTTAAATGGATTTTTTTTCTTATGGAATTCGTATATTTGACCTAAAATAAGCTTATTTTGTGAATATCAGATGTTTCTGTAGTGCAGTAAATTTTCGGGACTGAAAGGGTTAAAAAAGTTATTAGAAAGGATTGTGTGCTTTGGATTCATGGCACAAGAGCATCAAATGCTATAACGTGCCAAAAACTAGGTTTTTAAAAAAAATTTAAAATAATACACAAGTGCACATAACATTTAAAAATAGGCTAGGAATCTCAATAAATACTAGGTTTTTCTGTTTAAAAGGCTAAAATGGTTCATAAAAGTGATACTTAAAATTTAAAAAAAAGTTAGACATCGAAGTCAAAGTATAGAATCCTATTTATAATTATAAAATAAAGAGTTTGGGGATCGTGAAATATCTACTTATACAGCCCACAGAAATTCCAAATTTTTAATTTAGATTCCCTTTAATATCTGTGTATGCACCCCATACTTAGTTTTTTCATACTTGATTGACATTTTTAGCTTCCACACTACGTTTATAACGTAAAAAGTGGAAGGTTTTATAATCGTTCAGTCCGTCTGTCTGTCACCCACTTTCACAGAACGAACCGCAAGTCTCACAAACAAGTGGAATACATTATTTTGTAGCAAAAAATCAGTTTAGGCTACATACCAAATTTCATTAAAAATTTTTAATTAGAAGTTTATTTAAAATTTAGAAAACTAAAAATTAAATCTGCGAATTCCATTTTTATTCCATATTTTCACTGTTGCCATGACATCAAACGACGGAAAAACTTTATTAAGAATAAGAATAAAATTCTTGAAAAAATATTTTTTTATATAATTCAATTTGTATTGTTTTAATTACACAATAAAGTTATTTTGAAGTTTCATTATATATTAATGAAGAAAGATGCATAAAAAATTCTAAATTTGTATAAATGAGTGGCTGTTAGTGTGTTTCCTGTTGAGCGTAAATATTGTGTGGAAGCTCTGTAAGTGAAAGATCCAGTAACAAACCAACTTGTTTAATATTAATATTTTCGGAATACACAAGTCAGGCTGAAATTTGAATCTATTTCAAATGCTTCAAACAAGGCGGTGCACATTTTAAGCAAATAAACTTCACTCTAATAGTAGTAAATATTATTTCACGTTAAAAAACTGTTGCATAATATTTAAGGAATGGCTGCAAGAGAGATACTTGTTGAGAAAGTGCCAAAATTTTTTCAATTTCGAATTGTTTTTTGGAGGGAAAAAACATTTAGAGAAGCACTTATTTTTTGTGTGGCCAAAAAAATTTAAGCATCTTAACCCTTTCAGTCCCAAAAATTTACTACACTACAGAAACATCTGATATTCACAAAATAAGCTTATTTTAGGTCAAATATACGAATTCCATAAGAAAAAAAAATCCATTTAAAATTTTTATATGGTTTTTGAAACAATGCCAAAATTCTTTAACTGTGGAAAACAACAAAATAAAAAAGTATATATTACCTAAAAACACTTCGAGTTATATATTTTAAGGTATCTGACCATATTATTAAAAAAAATTTAGTAATTATTTTAACCGAAATAGTTTAAATTGTGTTTTAAATATGTGGAACTGAAGTGAACTTATCAAAAATCAGGAGAAAAGCTTGTTGACTATTTTCTAAATAAAAAAATAGTAGTTCTGACTTCTATTGAGATTAATGAAAAATATTGTAGAATAGAGCAAATTGTGAAGAATCGAATGATGCGTGTTTGGATGTCATAGCGGGACATAAACATTTTTACAAAAATATTGAAACTGATGATGCCAAATGGCATCACTGGGACTGAAAGGGTTAAAATATATTACCTCTGGTGGGGGAAGAAACATACACGTTCTGGTTCGGGAACACACTGTTATTTGGATTGTTGTTACCCCAGAACTCCTCGATGGTGGGAGTGTCGTCATAATTGGGCACGGGTGAATTTGAAACAGGGGAAAGACCTATAAATGAAAAAAAAAGTATTTCAGGTGCTACTTACTAAGTAAAAAATGACTTGGAGCATATATAGGCTAGGTTAAATTAAGGGGGAATGGGCGCGCAGGACCGGGGGTCTCCAAACTCAAGTGCCTCAATGTTGATCCAATGGGAAAAAACTATTTTCTTTGCCACATTTCTCCGGCTGTATTGAATATTTTTACAAGCGGATTTTTTTATGTGATAAATGTAGCTGACTTACAGGTCTCTATCTTCCCACTTTTTGAAATTGCTTCGAATATTTTGTGTAAAATAATTTATTGAATATTAAAAAAAATATTCGTACTAATTTCAAAAAGTGGGAAGATAGAGACCTGTAAGTCAGCTACATTTATCACATAAAAAAATCGGCTTGTAAAAATATTCAATACAGCCGGAGAAATGTGGCAAAGAACATAATTTTTTCCCATTGGATTAACATTGAGGCACTTGAGTTTGGAGACCCCCGGTCCTGCACGCCCATTCCCCCTTAAGATTAGTGGTACATATTACTAACATATTACCAAAAACATTAGAATTGTAAAATGCGCAACTTAACAATTGTAAACAATGGACATTGCCGATTCCTTTTCTAAAAATGCCAGAAATCTCAATCAAAATACAACTCAAACTTTGTCGGCCGATCTAAATGTGTCTGCAGATCAAGGTACTCTTTAAAATCAAAGTCCATGATCAAATACCTAACCTTGAGATCAACATGAAGACTGTCATTAGACTAAGGATGAAACATGAAAATCTCTGCTGATGAGACCAGAAAATATCAAAGTTATGACAACTGTTCCGACTACGACTCACACCTTGTCATGTTATTAATCATGCAAGTCACTGCAATGCAGGTTTTCAACTCTTAAACAGGGTTGCCACACTTTTTGATAAAAAAAAAATCAAGGATTTTTCAAGGATATTTTACTCCATTTTCAAGAACTGTATATTTAGACATGCAACATCTTAATTTCAGGATAGTTTTTAAAATACAGTTTGAAAACGACAATGATTTCTCTTACTTTCAAATGAACAATATGCGCTATTAAATGATTAGTTATTAAAAAAAATCAACCAAAAATCACTTGCTCTGCCTTCTTGGATTCTACAAACAATAAATCAAAAAATAAAATAGGAGCAGATTCACATTGAAAAAGAGTTTTTAGTAAGGCCAAAATTAACATTTGCAGCAGAAAAAAAATTAAGGACTTTTCAAGGTGAATAATGTTTTTCAAGCACTTTCAAGACTTTGAAAACCAATGTGTTTTTTCAAACACTTTTCAAGGTTTTGGCAACCCTGCTTAAACCACCCTACACAGGGAGATTATTCATATAATGCCATTGAGATGGCAAAGAGTATTGAAGTACACCATAAGTTATAGTTCAATTGTTGATACAAAGCTAACCATTGTAGTTTCATCTAAATTAAATCGATATTAAAAAACACTGATAAATATCCGCTTGTTCCATAAAACAGGAGTTATAAGGCTAATATAGCTAAAGAAGATAGAACATTAAGCTTTAAGTACTTTGAAATCCTTATTATTAAAACAAAATTTAACTAACATAATAACAATTGTTCGATGTGAGGTTGGTTATGGAAGGCATACAGTTGTAAAAGTTTCCGAGGCGATCGTGTGGTCTACTTGTATCTCGATGTGTTTTCAAGCACTTTTAAGAGCATGAAAATCATTTTTTTTTTCAAGAACTTTTTAAGGTTTTCAAAGACTGTGGCAACCCTGCAATACAGTTTCTTCCAATGGGAATTTAACCATACAGCTGGCTCTAGATAGATACTTTGAACACCTTATTATTCAAACACAATTTAACCCTTTCAGTCCAAAAAATTTACTACACAACAGAAACACCTGATATTCACAAAATAAGCTTATTTTAGGTCAAAAATACCAGTTCCATAAGAAAAAAAATTCATTAATTTTTTTATATGGTTTTTGAAATAATGGCAAAATTTTTTTATTGTGGAAAACAACAATATATATATATATATATATATATATATATATATATATATATATATATATATATATATATATATATATATATATATATATATATATATTACCTAAAAACACTTCGAGTTATATATTTTAAGGTATCTGACCATAATATTAAAAAAATTTAGTAATTATTTTAACCGTAATAGTTTAAATTGTGTTTTAAATATGTGGAACTGAAGTGAACTTTTCAAAAATCAGGTGAAACGCTTGTTAGCAATTTTCTAAATAAAATAAAAATAGTACTTCTGACTTCGATTGAGATTAATGTAAAATATTGTCCAATAGAACAAAGTGTGAAGAATCGAATGATGTGTGTTTGGATGTCATAACGCAACATATACAATTGGAAAAAAATATTGAAAGTGATGATGCCAAATGGCATCACTGGGACTGAAAGGGTTAACTAATGTAATAATAACCTTTGTTGGATGTGAGGTTGGTTACAGAAGGCATACGATTGTAATAGTTTTCAAGGCGATCATGCGGTCTGCTTGTATCTCGACGCACAGTCAGCTGCACTTTGTCTTTAGAGCTGTCAATCAGTTTTTTCGCCTCCTTCAGGGAAATGCTATCGACATTGTTGTTGTTGATCTGCAAGAAAATATATCGTTAACCCTGTAATGCGTGAATTTATTTTTTCATAACGAAAAAATATATATGTGTCTTTAATAAGTAACTCATATATTACGGGAAAAATACTGAAAAAAAATTAACTGCATTAAAATTTAAATAATTTCAATTTTTAAAATTGTAGCCATATGGCAAAAACCAACTACAAAATTCCAATTTTGATAAGAATGACATACAAAATTTTAATATGAACAATTTCAAAGTATTTTAAAACTACAACTAATTAGTTGAAATGCGATTAGTTATACACGACTCAATGGGTGCCGTGATTTAGAACCACAGTGAAGATAATTAATGGAATGCACACAAGATTGCAAAATTACCTTGGAACTAGTATTTCTAGATTAACTACATAATAAGAATTCTACTCTCATGTGAAGTAGATGTTATTCTACTACAGATACTTGGATCAATTACAAGCTTTTTTATAAGTCCAAGCCGAGAACGTCAAGTATTTATTTGCTTAAACAATTACTAATTAGTAAAATCAAAACAAGATTGCAAAATTACTTTTGTGATGATGTCTCCCTCGTGGACCGTGTCGTCTCTGGAGAGCAAAGCCTTGTTTGTGATTGTCTTGATGTACACCCAGCACCCGAGGACGATGCCATAGTCTGGAAAAAAATACATTTTGGTTGGGATACATATACACTGCTCAAAACAATTAGGGGAGCAGAAGTTTTAAACTCTTTCGCTCCCAATGATTCCATTGGGAATCATCAGCTTGGGATTTTTTTCTGACTAAGTTAAATTCGCCACTTATGTATCGTTAGATGGAAGAATAACGTATTTTGAAGAATTTAATATTTTTTCATATCAATGAAAATATGAAAAATATGGTAAAATAAATTCCACTTTAAAACAGTTTTAGAAAATAAATTGACCCTAAATTTTTCATGCTTGCATTTATTAGATGTTTAAAAATATATTTCAACTATTTTTAACAAAAAAAAGTTTTGAAATAATTATTGTTATAATTTATTAAAAAGTTATTATTCCATTTCCCCCCTTTAAATTTAAGTATTAAAAACTTAAGATTTTTTCTCCTGTTTTTTACTATTTTATTTCGAATGCATAGTGAACCGATTTAACAAATTTTAGATTTATAGGATAAAAATTTAAAAGTTGGGAGTGAAGTTAAAGTTGGAATTAAAAAGTGCTCCCCTAATTGTTTTGAGCAGTGTATAATATAATTCTTCATGACACAATACACCATGCCAACAAAAAATATTCAAACAAAATGAGTAAAAAGGCAGAGGCAATGAACCTGATTGGGATATAACTAAAAACATCCACTATACTCGCCGCCAACTAAATAAGAATCGGTAGGGACAGCGGTTTTTCAGAAAAAAAAACCCCGGTGTTTCAAAAACCGGTTTTATTGAACCTTAAGAGAGACCGACCTTATTAAAAACCGTTTTTTTTGGGTCAAAATTGAGGGCAAAAAAACTGGTTTCGGTTTTCCATCCCTAAAGTGTTTCAAATAAGGGTGGAAAAGGGTGGTAATTGGAAAAAAAGTTATAATGAGCCACATGGTTTGGCACATGAAATACAATTTTGTTTCTGATAAAACTAGTTCTGATTCAAATACGTCAAACCTTAAATGAAATTAATGCTTTAAACATGTTTTTCAGCTGGATTCGTAAGAAATTTATTGAACTCTTTATATTCGCGGAAGGATCTTCTCAATAGCATAGTTCAATTATCATCTTTCGTTGGCATTGAGTTTAGGTATACTTAATATAGGTTGTACTTTAATAACTATACAATGGCAAATACATATAAATGTTCAACTTTCAATTTTCAGCCAGTGGCGTAGCCAGGGGGAAAGGATCATGGCTTATTGAAAATCAAAGTTGTTGGCTAAGTTGAACCAAAACTCAATTAAGATACTGATTAGTTAAATTTGAATAAGTAAAAAAAATTAAACTAATTTCTATAAGTTGAAGTTATTGATTAAAAAAAAGAACATTATTATAGTAATAAACTTCAATGGAAATTTTTGATTTTTGACTGAAGAGGAGGATCTAAAAACTTCTCTGTCTAAAATAATCTTTTAGGCTTTTTAATGTTTTTAGAATAAAAAGCGAGTACAGCAACTGTACCTTCTTTCTTTTTGTTCTTTGTCAATGTGACCTTGAAGGTTTGAGATCCATTGGCACTCGGGGGAAGAACTACTCTTCGTTTGATCACCTGAAAAATATTTTTTTTTCAAAAAACAAACACAACTGAAAAGCAATTTAAGTTCTCTATTTACATTAACTACTACTAATGGATGAATAAAATAAAAACAGTTGGGCAACCCTTTTCAAAAGTAATAACAAAATACGAAACAACTACAAATGGGAAATTTTATTGTCTTCCAGAATAATCGTCAAATGTAGCCGGAATAGACCATAGGATTTAACAACAACAAAAAAATAATAAAAATAAATAAAAACACTTAAAATGATAATCTAAGGATTCTTAGATAGTATAAAGGATCTATACATACTTGAATCTAATTTAAAATAAACTTTAATGCCCAAAGGTGAAAAAATGTTTCGATAAACATATTTTTCATTTGTAAACTCCTACTTATAAAATTTAATACTCACGCATTATTAAAGGCAAATTGCTTAATATTCCTTTAAATAATGAAATCTAGGCCACACCAAAACTATTAACAACATAAAATTACATAAAAAGCCCGGGAAAAACGAAAAACTATAGCAGTTTCACAAAAGGATTTTTTTTTCTAATGAATTGCGTACTGGTTTGTAATTTACTGTTTAATAAAAGTCTTCTTGATTATGACGAAAATGGAAAAACTTCGCGTGACGTCGCACTTCGTTAATTTCACTCTTCCGCTCCGGATCGTCAATATTAACCCGTTGTTGCAGTTTAAGTTGAGTAATACGGCTTTAATTGTTATATATATTTTAAACTTTTCATTTTTGAAAGCTTGAAAGATTTAATAACCTTTTGTTTACGTAAAGACCTATCTAAAACGTAAATACTATTTTCAAAAACTAAGGATTTTTTTGTACGATGAAAAAAAAAAAATTAAAACGGCAATAATACTTAAAAAATTAATTTTTCAATATATGATTTAAACATCATCATAAACACTGAATAAATTTCTAAAGAATTCGAACGAAATCTGAACATCGTATTAAAAAACATTCATAACAACTTCAATTAAGGGTTTAAAATTGAATAACACATAACCAAAAAAATACCAGTCGACCCGACAGCCCAATGGTTAGGGAGCTAGTCTTTGGAGCATCCGGGTCCGGTTTCGAGTCCCGGTGAGGCATGGATGTTTGTGTTTGTCCGAGTATATATGCGGAGTACGTGCTCGTTAAATCTGTTGGGTCCGAAAGTCTTGTGGGCGGTCATGACACAGATTCCCACGTGAACAGGTCTCTGGAGACTATTTCCCTCCCCTTCAAAATTGTGGAGGTGGCGCGCGAGAGATGGCAGCATCTGTCACGTATGTGTGTGTTGTGACTGTCTTTCTTGACGAAGGTTTATAAGCGGGTCCCTGACCAAGCACACAAGCCTGAAAATATATGTCTACCAACCAACCAAAATACCATGTAAATCCTCAAATATTTAAATAAAATTTTTTAAGAATAGGTAGACTAACCAGTAAATGAACGCTTAAGCACAATTTGTTTTAAAAAAAATTCATACATTTTAAGAAAATATAGCTTGTGGATTTATGACAATGTGAACACATATGTCATTATATGTAAATTCTACAAAAAAAAGGTGACTTTATATTGCATTGCTTTGGGTCATTTGGGGGTCCAAATAAAAAGTGGTACAAAAGCCAAGTGAATGAACAGTACTTTTACCAGTGAATGAACACAAAAATGTCCAGTCAATAAACATGTTGGATTTTAATTGATGACCATTACAACCAATCAGATGTCAGATAGCTTCCTACGAGATGGGATGAAGTCAGTGTTGCCAATCCATCCAGTGGAATGATTTTTAATCCTTACTTTTTAAATGCATTTACCAAGTGTTCATTCTCTGGTCAGTGTACACTAAATGATTTAAATAGAATCTCTCACCAAGTTGACTGTGTTGCCGCAGTCTTTCAGAATTTCCACAGCAGTGGTGTAATCCACATTTTCCAGTGATACGCCATTCGCGCTGATAAGCCTGTCGTTTAGCCTGAGAAACACATTTATAAACTTATTAATAAAATGATATCAATACATTTTTATTGGGAAATGGTATTGCGGGAGAATGGACGCTGTTCTACAAACTAAAGTGCATCTGTGTTAGTTAGTTAGGTTTCGAATTATCGTCGCACTATAGAGCTACACGAGGGTTATTGGCGACGGGCGTCGTATTTTAGAACCACAGTCAGGTGACGAGCCAACACCTGAATAGGCACCCAAAGCAACCGTTAAGGGCGACATCGCACGCAGCGTTAGGACTTTGGAGGATATTTAACGTGCACTCCCTCCACACGGGGTATTATTCGTCGGACATTTTTGGCTGCACGGGCCGTTTATAGGTCGGCAGCTATTTTGGCGATGCTTGGACCGGAATCTGGGACCTTCCGCATGCTAAGCGAGTGCTTAACCGACTGGGCTCCCCAGCCTTTGCATCTGTGTTAATTCTACGGAAAAAAAATCGTTTTTTTCCTTAATGTGGCTGCAACATTGGCGGTCAAGCCTTTGCAGACTCGGCAAATTTTATGCAGAGTTCTTGTAGATGTCTATGCCCGTTATTGGATTTACAGACGACTTATGACGCAGATGAACTTTTCAATACTTCTTGTCTTAATTTTCTTTCGTCTACCTCTGTTTGCCACTGCTTAATCGATGGGGGTCAATGAATACAATTTCCTCAAGCGTCTTTTGCAATGAAAATGAGTGGATACTACCCAGTGGCGGATTTCCAAATATGCCGCCTATAGGCTGAACCAAAATTTGCCGCCTAGAGGGTAGGTGGGGGTTAAAAAACGATTCAAAAGTCGATCACCAATGGCTGATTTATCTCATTATAACCAGTTGTTCAATGAAAGTTAGTGCCCCTAAATTACTAAATTAAGTATAAAAAATGCTGTTAATATGTTTTTCATCATTTAGATGTATTTTTTCTGATCCCTTACTTCAATGCAATACATAAAATAGGGCCTGAGGTGAAATTTTAACAAATACTCCAATGTATTAGAGTGCTTATACTTCATCAGTTGCATTTTGAAAGAATTGCCTCAACTTGCAAAATTACGTTGTTGAAAATTTGCCGATTACGAAAATTTGCCGCCGTAGGCTTTAGCCTAGCTAGCCTATTTAGAAATCCGCAACTGGAAGCGATGTTCCCCCGTTTTCTTGGGAAAACCAGGGTCGCCACACTTTTTGGTTAAAAAAATTCAAGGACTATTTAAGGACTTTTCAAGGATATATTTCCATTTTCAAGGACTGTATATTCAAACATACAGCAACTAAATTTCACGATAGTTTTTAAAATTCATTTATTAAACAAATAAAAGCTCTTTAACTTTCCAATGAACTTAAATATGCGTTATAAACTAACCTTTTAGTTACTAAAAATACCATCAAAATCACATACTTTGCCTTCTTGTATTTATACATAAACAATGAATCAAAAAATGAAATAGGAACTGAATCACATTGAAAGTGTTAAAGTAAAAAAAAATAAGGACTTTCCAAGGTTGATAATGTTTTTCCAGCACTTTTAAGCACTTGAAAATCAAAGTTGTTTTTTCAAGCACTTTTCAAGGTTTTCAAGGACTGTAGCAACCTTGGAAAACCCAGTGAAGGGATGGGGGGGGGGGAGGAGAGTCGAAGCTTGCATTCTGGTTAGAAATGGTATATAGGTCGATGCTCACCTGAGCTTCCCCTCCGCCGGTCCCGCCTTGAGCACGTCCGAGATGGCGATGGACGGGTCGCCGTTGGTGAAGTGCGGGTTGTCGCGGCCCCCGCTCACGGCGATGCCGAACCCGTACGCGGGAACCTGGGGGAAAAATAATCAAGTTAAAATACATATTTAAATAGAAACTACAGGGTGAGGCAGATAAAAGAGGCCCAGGTCTAGAGACAGGAATAAGTTGAAATGCTTGGCGAGAAAAAATCTTGAAGCCCCCGGATTACAGGGCCTGCTCTTCCATAAGGCCTAGGCCCCCCCAAATTTTAGGGGCGGCCCCAAAAATCCAGTTTCTGTTTTAATAAATGCCGTTAATCCCCAAAATATCAGAAAACTAAAAACAATCCTGCTACTTCACTTTGTTTTTTTTCTTGTTTATGAATGAGAAATTATGGCCTATCGGGATTTTTTTGATCGATAATTATAAGGCAGCCAATAAAACCGTAGCAAAATTTGATACACAGGTCAATATTTCACCATCGTTTTGGAAATCATACAAAACATTTTCCGTAAAGGGGCTCCCAAAATATGTTAGCACGGGTTTTCTTAGAACAGGCCCTGCCCCGGAAACCTGTTTTTGCATTGGTTGGTTGGTTCGGATTAGCTTCATATAGAGCTACTCATAGACTAGCGACGAGTTCAGATCTTAGTTGGTATTGTATAGAGACGTCCAATAATGCAAATTTCGTGTCTTGCAATCAATTTAGAATGTTTTGTATTTACAAAAACAAAAAGGTCCGATTCTCTAGGATAAATAACGAACGAAATAATCACTAGTGGGACCTTTTCTTGATCAGCTCTTGATCAAACTTTGTTTATATTCAATTCAACTAGCTTCGCCATAGCGTAGTAGCCGGCAAATAAGTCACCAAGCGTTTGTGTGGGATTAATATTGAAGCGATCAATAGCTTCAGTTAGCAAACCTGCTTTTTTATTTGTTTTTGACTTAGCAACATTTTTGTCGTATTATTATCTCTACGTTGGGGACACTTTTATTTGCATCACCATGTATACAAAAACTCAGTAGCTCTGTAGCAAACTAAGTAATGAGACACGGCATGCTTTGTCTCTGGGTGCGCGAAGTTTATGTCTCGGCCACGTTGTCAACGCTCAGAAATGACGAAATTCTCGTCATATTTTGGCAAAATTTCGTACCATAACATCAATTTTCAGACTATAGGCACAACCAACTTTGGGGCCTCTTTACAAAAAATTTTGTGTATGATTTCCAATAAAGATGATGCTACATGACATATGTATCAAATTTTGCTACAATTTTATAGGTTTCCATGTAAACATCGATCAGAACAATCACGTTAGGTCAATTTCTTAGTCAAAATTGAGCACAAAAAAAAAGTATCAGAATTTTTTTTAGTTAACTGATATTTTGGTTACTTACAGCATTTAGCATATAATATTTCTATGTCAACCATACTGTACAATATGAATATGATTAAAAAATCCAACTGAAAACAATATATGAGCATACTTTCTTTCCTATATTATAAAGATATTTAGGTTTTAGCACAAAGCCATTCTTAAACACATTCCATACACATTATAAAAGTTGCTTAAGCATAAATTAATTCTTAAAGCGAAACCTCACTGACATAATACACGCCTTTACGAAAACAAAACTTCCATAATAAACCAATATAAAAAAGTACACAATAATTCACCACGGAATTTGACAACTTTAATATCGCGAACCATTCGAACACGACCCGAATATAATTGACGGGAAACCGGGAACCAATTCCATTGTGACAAAACGAACAAAATATCGTTCGTAATAACATCTCTTCGTAATTCATTCCATTTTCGAACGATACATATTCGAAATGGATAGTTCTTGAAAGGAAATTGTGTTCGCTTGACCATAAATTCCTTTTTAAATAGAGTTTATTTTCTTTCTGGCAGTGGGTTTGCCAAAATTGTAAGAGATATTAAAAAACAACAACCCTAGGTAATAAAACTACACTGTTTAAAATTACCACACCCTTAAAACAAAAGAGTGAAATCCACTCCTATAGGAGAAGTGCATTTTCGACACTGGAAAGGAGTGAAATAACCCCTAAATCGCCCGTAATCGCCTTAAAATCGCTCGTTTGTTGTTGAGATTGTTAGAGGTTTAACAAAACAAAAGAGTGAAATCCTCTCCCATAGGGGAAGTGCATTTTCGACACCGAAAGGAGTGAAAATTAACTCAGACTGAGTTAAAACAGCTCGTTTGTTTTGAGAGTGCACTTAATAAATCAATATATTCGCTCATTTAAAAGTGATTATAAACCTTATAAAAGGTAATTTCAATAACTTTATAACCTTAAGAGTTATATGGCAGCTACCACATGTATATGCACAATTTTTTCGAAAACTTTATTATGACGTGCGATATATTAACGTCAAAGCACTGCCGACAAATAGGTTTCTGAAACTATCCTAAAGCAATTATTTAACATTGCTCAAAATAAGAATGTTTACTTTAAAATCTTATTAAAATAGGATTAAAAATAGCGTGTAATTGTATCTGCAAATAAATGAGTCCTAGTGGATTTGTTAATTGGAAATTCTTATTTATCTATTGCTACATTTATTTGGGTGGCAACACATAAAGAGCTTTATTATAAACACAGAGAAATACTGGAGTTAAAATCTTTTATATTGTATCTTATTTGAATACAGTATTTGTTTAAGGCTAAATTAAATAATTGCACTTGTTTAGCTTGTTTTAGATTAAAAAGCATACATTTTGAAGCTACGATTAGGAAATGTGTTTTATCCCAAATATCTATTCGGAATTATAGCTGTAGAAAATGAGATTTAGATTTTTTTTATTGTACACGCAAAAAAATGGTGCTGGTCCTGCAACTCAACCAAGTTCGGTTGAACGGTGTTTAATTGGCACAGCGAAACTGGTGGTTTCTTTCAAACCTACCAGTTTAGTTACCATAACTATACTCGTTCGATTGAACGAGTTTAGTCAACGGGACCAGACTGCCTCCATGAGTTCGGTTGAGACAGCTAAACTCTGTGTGAGAACTAAACTGCTCGGTATCAGTGTAGTTCTCTCAACCGAACTAGTCTTTTGCGCCAACCGAGCGCTTCTAACCAAACGTGTTTGGTTCCTGCAACTAGACAGTCCTGTCAGTCCTATAGCAACCGAACAGTTTAGTTGGGAGAACTCAATTTTCGTTGAAACGTACCAGACAGTTTTTTGCGTGTATGAAGATAAACCATTACAAATTGATAACTTTCAACATCAAAAACCATTTTAGACAAAAAAAAATGCAACAGTTTTAAATATTTATTTAAAAAGCACATGAATGAATGAAACTAAATGTTAAAAATTACATCATAAAATGAATATTGCAAAAAAAGTAATTTAAGTTACATTTTTTTTATTTAATCCGATTATATTTTTGCGCCTGTAAAACTGTATTTTCCTTTGATGTACACTTAATGCAGCAAAGAAAATATTTGGTTTGAATTTCTTTTTTTTTTTTAAGTATAGGTGGTCGGTAAATTAGCTGCATTCCATTTTTTTTTGTTTGTGTTAATGCGTTCAATAAAAGTGTTGGTAAAGTGATCTTTTTTACATTCGAATAACCTCTTGAGGCATGGCATCTATTTAACCATTTCAGTCCCTGTGATGCCATTTGGCATCATCATGTTTCTGGTCATTATTAAAAAAATAATAATAGGGCAGACATCTACAGTAAAACCAACATTAAGTTTGCAGTACACAAATGTTCTACGAGAAAAAGGGTAAATAGTTCTCATTTTCGAGTGCGAGAATCGAATAAAAAAAAGGTGTTTCACATTCAATAAACAATTTTATTTGTTATTTCAAGACATAAATGTATTATTTTTATTAGTTTAGCTTCAGTTAGAGTGTAATTTTAATTATTTTTTCCTTCGATTTTTACGTAACAGGGTCCCACGAATATCAGGGTCAAAGGAGCAGCCAATCAGAGTAGGCGAAATTTCGGCGCCAGCTGCGTTGTTTACCCAGTTTTCCCCTCGCAGTACATTTCTCTGCTGCAAACTTAAGGTCGGTTTTAGTGTATTGTGATTGTTAAAAAAAATTTCTAATAGAAAAAATTTGAAGAATCGAATGATGGGCTTTTTGATATCAACGATCAAAACATTTCTCAAGTGATGATGCCAAATTGTCATTGGGACTGAAAGGGTTAAATGGACGTTTTGCTTTAAGAGGACTCCTTTGGAATTCCACGTCTTGAAAATCGTAATGTTATTCCTATGGAAAACATTCGCAAGTCAATTACCGCCACAATTTTAATAAAAGGTGACTAGTTTCTTGTTATCATTGTAAAGAACGAAAGGAGTAGATTTTGTGAAATTAATGTGTTTTGTGAAAATCACATATTTAGTATTTTTAGTAATTTTTTGAAGTCAGAACTTAATGTGTATTCCATTTTGTACTTACTTCAAAAAATTACTAAAAATACTAAATATGTGATTTTCACAAAACAAATTAATTTCACAAAATCTACTCCTTTCGTTCTTTACAATGATACAAGAAACTAGTCACCTTTTATTAAAATTGTGGCGGTAATTGACTTGCGAATGTTTTCCATAGGAATAACATTACGATTTTCAAGATGTGGAATTCCCAAGAGAGTCCTCTTAAGTTCCCTACTTAGTACAGAATTTATTTTAAATCAAGGAAAAGCAAACAGCTTCTTTGATTCTTCTCAAAAGTACGATCAGCAGACTTATTTCTGTTTACCCCAATGTTAGCTCTAAATATATCCCTCACCAAATATTAAACGCTAATTTTATAAAAAGAACTTGCAAAACATGCTTTTTTTAAACATATATTTGTTTGAAACATATGTAAACTTAAAGAATGTGTTTGTAGAACTTCGCTGGGTTTTCAAGGGGGATAAAAGAAGTACTTAAAAAAAAAAAAAGCAGAAAAAATTAGCAAGCGTCTTACCGACTGGGCCCCCCCCCTGATAAGCTCCACGCGACTATGAGGTATGAGGAAACTAATTTAACCTGTTTTTATTATATGCAACAAGTATTTGTAACGGTTTTTATTTATACTTGAAGTCTTGCATAAATAAAAACTATATATTCTTTAGAAGCTTCATCTCACAAGAATCGCAATGCATAATAAATTTCAGCCACTTTCTTATCTCTAAAACTTTTGTTGCGAAAATTCCGAAACAGGTGTCATATCACCAACAAACTTATATTTTCAAATTAAAACACACAACAAACCGGATATTAAAAATCTGCAACATCTTCCGTTAGGAGGTTAGAATAGCAATTGAGATGCCTGGCGGCAAAATAAGTGAAGCCGCCAGAATGTCGCCAAGATAAGCCCAAATAAACAACGCTCTCAATTCAATGTTATATTTTAATCAATACAACATGTCTTGTTTTATTATTTACGAGTCGATAATTAAAACTCAATAAAGTGACAACTTGAAGATTTAGGCTGCAGTGAGAGATGCAGAAAAATGTCGTATAGTTGACAGAGAAATTTAATTGGCTTGTTTCAGGTGACGCAATTCCTTCAAGCTTTCATTCCTGTTTGTCCTTCGATAGATGCTCCGTTCCCAAGCGAAATTGATCAACCAATCGAGACTCAAAGAAGAATTTTTTATTTAAGGTAGGCGAATACCCAAAATTCTAAAATTTTTACTATTGGCTTAATCTTTTCCAAATTTGGCATAGTGATTTCAAATATAATAAACAATGCTTTTTGGGCAATTTTTTTTATTTAAATATAATTGATTTATTTTAAACGGTGTTTTTCAACTAAAAAAAGGGGTTTGCGCCAATACTTCTAGCATAAAAAGTTTTACATTAATTTACCTGAATTTTTTTACAGATGCTATTTCAATATATATCTGTGCCATGAACCTCTAACATCTCATGTAAATATAGTAGTTTTTTTTAAAAAAATGTCCAAGTGTAAGTTAATCGAAAAAAATCTTTTTTTTGTGGCTAATTTATAAAATTTTTCTTAATAACTTCTTTTCTTGTAATTTGTATGTAACTCTAGAGAGTCATTGCATGCATCTGTTCGAAACGAAGAATTTAACACATAATTAATGTTTATAGGATGAAAATTCAATGTGGTAGGCTTGTTAGCGTAAACCTCTTTTTTTAGTAGAAAAACACCGTTTAAAATAAATAAATTATATTTAAATTTAAACAAATGCCTAAATAGTATTATTCATTACATTTGAAATCACTATACCAAATTTGGAAAAGATTAAAGTAATAGTAAAAATTTTAGAATTTTGAGGAAGTTTGGGTATTCGCCTACCTTAAGTATTTCAGTTGCCAATCAAGGCCTGAAACATGCCCATTAATTGATAAAATATAAAAAAGCTTTTTTTACAGTGTATCGCAACTTTATTTAACAGTAAAACATAGCGCCAAATATGTTGCCAAGCAATCGTTCGGACGCATATTCGAAGTAATCCATGGCTTCACTTGAAAGACAGATTTGTGTATTTATTTTTAAAAGACAGCATCTGCATATTATTCAAACCTCCATCATCTTCCGCAACATTGGATAAAAACTAAACGCATTGTATGTACAAAGCAATTTTCCAATCTTTTAAAAAGGTTTCAAAACTGATGAATTTTTAAAAGCAAAAATATGTTAATTAGAAAACTGTTGACAGTTTTCGAAAGAGCCCACCGGCGAAAATTGAAAAAAAATAAAAGGCAATTTTATTTTTTCCAGAATAAAATTTTATGCGAAGCAATCAATGCCAATCTTTGACGAGTTATCTGATGGATGATAAATAGAATGTTAATAATAGCATTTTACTTTTTATTTTTCGAGATCAAGGATAAAAATATGGTTTTGTTAATTAGGTTTTATTTTCATAGGGTAATAGAATTTTTGGAGTAATTTTCCAAATATATATCAAATTACATTTTAAAGGATATATTTTTAGCGCGTTTGATCAAATAATAGAGTTTTCAGATTTACTAGAATAGCGGCTCAGTGGCTAAGAGATATAACGTGTCCGCCTCGTAAGCCCAAGATCGCGAGTTCGAGCTCCGGCTGAGTCGTCGGATTTTCTGGATGGAAAAATCGTGGGCGCGCATGTCACGTGATTATGTGGCATGCAAACGATCCCTGGAGGGTCCATTTGGCTCGGGTTCTCTCGGCAAAATTAAACGTCGGCATACTTTAACATCCACGGAGAGCTCAGATTCGTTGTAATCTGTGCATCAAAATTGGTCGCGAGAGTCGCCTAGATGGTGCCACAAAAATGGCTCTCAGTACTGGGGAATATGCCAAGTTTGCAAAATACTTGACCGAAAATATTGCAGCCCCATTAGAGAAAAAATCTCAATTTTATAATATGAAAATATTGCGATGAGGTCGAAAATCAGAAATGCAGATACTTGTGCTATCTATAAGTTTTGGATGGTGCTGATTCTAATAAAGTGGTTTTTGAACATTGGTACGCTTGTCAGACTGTCTGAAACCACTCTACAGCTCGAACTAAAAGGGTTTCGGTCTTATATAATTTCGTACGCGAGTTCCCAGAACCTGACAGACGTTAGAATAAAGTTTTCATTTTTTTAAATAAGGGTGGCTAATTTTTTTAAAAATTAATATTTTCAATAAGAACAAAAAGTTTATCGACGAAAAAGCAAGTTACAAGTTTTTCAACTTTGTAATCAAGTTCGATGGTCCGTGTGCATTTTTTATTCCAAAAAGGATTTATTTAGAGGTTTTTCAGAAATGCAGAATCTGTAGGGAATAGCACTGTAAAACAAACAAAAACTGTGTAAACAACCCTTTGTATATACACAAGATTTGTTTCATATTTATTTTTAAAAGAGACAAAAATAGAACGGCAAATGGCGAATATTTTATTTTTAGGAAAATATTAGAATAATTATAAACAGTAGAATATAAAATGAAGAAATATAATTTATTTTTCAAATGTTTAGTAATAGTCAGTGTTGGACAAATTTTAATTGCAAGAACAATTAAAGATGAACAAATAATTGGTAAATGTAATAACCACAACAACTGACATTTCATCAATTGTAATTGTATGAAATTAAAATTAACAATTCTTTAATTGTGAACTGTAGTAGTAACAATAAACAATTATCAATTGTTTTGTTAATTATTATTAAAAATAACAATTAACCACTGTTTTATTCGTCTTAAATCTAAGACCTACAGCTGAATTTTACTAAATTTTTACTCATTTCGTTTAAATACATAAAGTTAATTGTTAGTTTACGTTAATTGTTTAATAAAACAACTAAAAAAAGTTAATTGCAGTTATTTTAATTGTGAGTTACAATTGACATACGTTAATCAAATTAATTTAATTGCAGGGTGCAATTAAAAATTCAATTGCGATTAACTTAATTGTAATTAATTTAATTGTATTTACTTAAGTCAATTAACAAGATAATTGTAAAATTAATTGATTAATGCCCAACACTGGCTAAAGTTTTGTATCCTGTTCAGTCTTAACATGCATTTGTAATTCTGTGTTTTAAAGTATCAGAAGCTTCCTCTAGGAATCGGTCCTATAATTGATTCGGATAATTGTAATTCTACTGTTACCTATTATATCAAAACGAGTAAAAACTAACAATATCACAATGAAATAAATAACAGCTATAACTTTCAGAGCAGAAATGGTCGATTCCACGAAAATGCGCCATGGACATCATTTTTTAAATTTCAACTTTTTTATTTAAAAAAAATCTGCTCCGGCAAAAATTCTTGACATTTCATTTTCTCTTTTCCTCAAAACAAACAGTTCGTAAAAAAACTCAAAATTAAATTTAAAATTTGAGTGAAACATAGAACATCAAAATTTGTCATGTCCGTCACGCTAATAAATATTTTATATATAATATTTTACTGTTTATAAATTTCTTAATTTTTTTCTTCCTGGTTGGCACATCAGAATCTTATATTGATTCCAAAAAAATTCTAGACTTGAAATGCATACTAGTTAAGAGAGAAAATGGTCATAATATAAGGTCACTCAAAATCTGCGTCTCAAGTTTGTCATGTCCGTCACGGCATGTTTTAACCCAATTAACATTAAGTATTTTCTCTTGAATGAAAATTTCAGTGTTTTTTATAATCAAGACCTTTATTTGCATCACCTCATGGCATTGTTTAAACAGTCAATTAACATTTAGTTCTTTTTAAGAGCCAAGAAAGTTGTCTTATGTCATGTCTGTCACGAATGGAATTAGCCAAATGTCAACAGAACAACATTGGAAGGACATACAGTGGTGGCCAAAAGTGTGGACACATTTTGAAAGTTTCATATTTTTCAACTTTGTGTGATTACAGAATATATTAATTGTATATCAGATTGAACAATTGTATATCAAATTAAAAGCAATTTAATCTTTATGAGGACCACTGTGTGCAGATCGCTGAAGCCGTCTATGAGACCTTTGGTCCCATGTAATCTATATCCATGGACACAACATCATCAAAGTAATTTCATGTAGAATTAAAAATAAATATAGTATTACAATATATGTATTACGAATAAGTTATGCAACTAATATTAAGATCTGTCTTAGTTTTGCAAGTCATTGAACTACCAACTTGTATTGCAATTTCAGCATAAGAGAATCCATTGATTGTGCTTGCTTGTTCAACTAAAATGAGCATAACTTTATTTGTAATACAGATACTTGAATTCTGTTTTTTTTTGTGAAATTCTACATTAAATTACCTTCAATTTAATATTTAAATGTTTGCATTTAAGCGAAATTTAATAGATGCACGAACACAGGTAACAGTTGAAACACATGAAACTTTTAAAAAGTGTCCACACTTTTGGCCACCACTGTAGTTAAAAGTCAGTTGTCATTTTAAAATCAACAAAAAAGAAACAATACTTTGTATCAAGAAGAAAACTTGTCCATTTATAAGAAAAGTCTTTCTCCAACGAAAGTGTTAAAAGTGTTCTATTTCTCTTTCTGAGTTGTCGAACTCTTTAAATAAAAAGGTTTGGGAATTGAAATGGGCCTCTAGGGGGAGGAAAAAAAAATCTCCAAGGTGTTTTCTAACGACTTTTTAAAAATCGGTCGATACAGATGTAGTAAAAAGCCTATTTAACTTTCAAGGGATTCCATCTACTACATTCTTTTTTTTTAAATTGTTAAACTTTAAAATTTCTCTTAGAGATACACTCAAAAGAAAAACCAGGAACATTACTGAAAAATTTTAGGTAGCTGAGCTGTCCATTTTGTATCAGTAATGTTCTTCTGAATGTATAAGTAACTTGTTCTCTTAACCCTTTCAGTCCCAGTGATGCCATTTGGCATCATCACTTTCAATATTTTTTTCAAACTTTTTATGTCCCGTTTTGACATCCAAACACACCCCCTTAAAACAAACACTCCCAATTTACCTCAGTCCGAGTGGATTTCACTCCTCCAGACTGGAAAATGCACTTCTCCTTTTGGAGTGGATCCTTTGTGTGTTAAACCTCCGACAGGATCACTCCAAACGAGTGATTTTAACTCAGTCTGAGAAAATATGCATGCCTTTAGGGTGTCGAAAATGCACTTCTCCAACAGGAGTGGATTTCACTCTTTTGTTTTAAGAGTGTACAGATGTAGTAAAAAGCCTATTTAACTTTCAAGGGATTCCATCTTCTGCATTCTTTTTTTAAAAAAATTGTTAAACTTTAACATTTTTTTTAGTTCGAGCTACACTTAGCTGTCCGTCAGGGCCGGATCTCTAAATAGGCTAAGTAGGCTGTAGCCTAAAGCGGCAAATTTTCGGGGGCGGCAAATTTAATGACCAATTAAAGCGGTAATCGGCAATTTTTTTAAAGATACCAATATTTTTTAAGAATGAAAACAAATAATTTACATTAATGCGTAAATCGTTAACGAAAATATAGTACTAATATTTAGTAGTAAACATGGTAGCAGCTACGAGGCTAATTGCATCCTTTCCCACTAGATTTGGAAGTTGAAAGAAATATAGAGCTGTTTGAAAAAATTTGTTATATGACTTCGCTTTCGATTTAAAGTGCAAAGCTACATAGATAACTCTAATGTGTAGAAAGAAAATAGTTGTGAAAACTATATCAGCGGCAAATCGATCGAAGCCTACAGGCGTCAAATCTTTAAATCCGATTCTGCTGTCCATTTTGCACCAGTGATGTTCTTCTGAACGTACCAGTAACTTTCCCTTCAAATTTTGAAACAATCCCTTAGTAACTTTCCTGGATATGGGAAAAAAACATGTCTATTTTGAATGCAAAGAATCAGGGGACGTCACCACTATCACTTTTTAACCCTTTCAGTCCCAGTGATGCCATTTGGCATCATCACTTTCAATATTTTTTTCTAAATTTTTATGTCCCGTTATGACATCCAAACACACATTATTCGATTCTTCACACTCTGTTCTATTAGACAATATTTTACATTAATCTCAATAGAAATCAGAACTACTATTTTTTTTTATTCAGAAAATAGCTAACAAGCGTTTCACCAGATTTTTGAAAAGTTCACTTCAGTTCCTTATATTTAAAACACAATTTAAACTATTTCGGTTAAAATAATTATTAATTTTTTTTTGATAATATGGTCAGATACCTTAAAATATATAACTCAAAGGGTTTTTAGGTAATACATATATTTTTATTTTGTTGTTTTCCGCAGTTAAAAAAATTTGGCATTATTTCAAAAACCATATAAAAAATTAAAATGAATTTTTTTCTTATGGAAATCTTATATTTGACCTAAAATAAGCTTATTTTGTGAATATCGGATGTTTCTGTAGTGTAGCAAATTTTTGGGACTGAAAGGGTTAAACTACGCGCTGCTTGTTTTGGTATTTTCCTGGATTTTATAAATCAAACTTAGGGTTGATTTGTTAAACCACTTCATAACTCTTGACGTGTCGCGGCCACGGCCGCTTGGTGACAAAGATTCATTGCATATATTGAGAAGATGAAAACCTGAATATCTAAAATGCGACGTTAAAATGTCAGGAACGTTTGCGATAGGTAAAAGTAACGTTTGAGAACAGTGTAAAAGCCTTAAGGGCAGTCTGATAGGTGTTAGGGTCAAAATTTTCTATTTTACTTATATTTTAAATCCGTATATCTAAAGCTTTAATTTTAAACCAAGATAATCGATTTTTGTATAGTAGTTTTCTTTTTACAACCATTTTCAGAAATTCGGTGCATCATTTCTTACCTATACCTTAATTTTCTTTTGAGTTTCCTGAAATATAAACTTCTTGAAATATAAAATAATAACTTCAATACGTCTGATTTCAATATAGATTATTTAACAATTCCCAACAAACATAGCTCAATACATAAATCAGGAGCCAACACCTCATCAGACATTAAAATATTACCCTAAGCATTATCACTATCAAATAATAATAATATTCACTGCGTCTCTAATTACACATTGTCTCGCAGAAGAACGTTAATCCATAGCAAACTTCATGACAACGGAGAAGGTGCCAAAATCTTAATTATTCAGTCGAATTCTATGATAAAAGACGCCAAAAACAAAAGATCCCTCGCCAACGTTCGGGAACACGAGCTAAGCCTAATTCGTCGACGAAACCAAACAGTGTTCTTGAAACATTAAAGCGAGACGCCCGTGAATATTTGATGTGTTGGGAGGGGGTACATCTTTAAAGTAGTTTTGACAAAAATGTATTTATTCAGAGTTGCATGGGTTTAAAAAGAATACAAATAAATAATAATAATTTAAAAGAATACGTGATTTTTACCATAAAGAGTGGCAACATCACATCAACCATCATACCAACCATAAGAGTGGCCCTGTCATAGATATCGCACTTTGGAATATTTTTCGCGACTTTAAAAGAACTTGAAACGCTTTTCCAGTATTTTTATAATATTTATTTTGTAATTTTGGAATTAAATTTTATTTTTCGCGTATTCTTCTTCTTAATGTGTCTGCAAGTTGCCAGTGTTGCCATCACATAAAGAAAAAGAATGCTAGGCAAAAAATAAAATTTAATTCCAACATTACAAAATAAATATTATAAAAATACTAGAAAAGCGTTTCAAGTTCTTTTAAAGTCACTAAAAATATTCCAAAATGCAGCAAGTATTTTTATGGTATTTTTTTTAATATTTTAGAATTAAATTTATTTTTTTCTAAGCACTTTCCACTTAAAAAAGTTGGCCCCGAACGAAGATGGCGGCCCCCATGCTCGTTCCGTCGTTAGCATAGATAGGTCACGTGACTTCCACTCTAATACTTTTATTAAGATCTCTATGGGCCCTGTTCAGAAGAATATTACTGGTACAAAATGGACAGCTCAGCTACCTAAAATTTACTAGTGTTCCTGGTTTTCATTCCATAAAGTGTCGCCTGACTCTTGAAAAACTAATATCACACATGTATTCTTTGTACAAACCTACTTTTGAAACAATTATATTTTAAAAAGTATGGTTAAGTAATTTTGATTTTGCCCTTTTTCAATACGGAGTATTCTTTAGATCGGCAGCTATTTTGGCAATACGAAGGCCCGCATCTGGAGCATTTCGCATGCAAGGCAAGCGTCTTACCGACTGGGCTCCAGCCTTATACTTTGGAGAATGTACAGTGGTGGCCAAAAGTGTGGACACTTTTTGAAAGTTTCATATTTTTCAACTTTGTGTGATTATAGAATATATTTATTGTATATCAAATTAAACAATTGTGTATCAAATTAAAAGTAATTTAATCTTTATGAGGACCACTGTGTGCTGATCGCTGAAGCCGTCTATGAGACCTTTGGTCTCATATAATCTATATCCATGGACACAGCATCATCATCATCAAAGTAATTTAATGTAAAATTAAAAAATAAATGCAGAATTACAATATCTGTATTACGAATAAGTTATGCAACTAATAGTATGATCTGTCTTAGTTTTGCAAGTCATTGAACCACTAACTTGTATTGCAATTTCAGCATAAGAGAATCCGTTGATTGTGCTTGTGTGTTCAACTAAAATGAGCATATTTTAATTTGTAATACAGATACTTTAATTCTGCGTTTTTAAGGAAATTCTACAAGAAATTCCCTTCAACTTAATATTTAAATGTTTGTATTTAAGTGAAATTTAATAGATGCAAGAGCACAGGTAACAGTTGAAACACATGAAACTTTCAAAAAGTGTCCACACTCTTGGCCACCACAGTATGTATGAAGGGTTTGGTTGCGAAAACTCACAATTTCTTAAAACTCGATACAAATATAAAATGTTTGACAAGACTTTTCAGTTAACATTCTATGCAACCATTGCTGTCCTCTAAGCAGCTTACGTGCAGTCATGTCTTCAGGCCCGGTTTTAAAGACGGTACTTTAGTCGAAGCCCGCCAATTCGCTCCTTGTTAAAAGATGGCGTCTTTATTCGGAATATATTCTTTTAGAAAGAGAGGATTATACTGCCAGGAGCTGGTGAACTGGAGTATCTGGACTAATGGCATGGCGGATCATTCCTGAGAAAACGTGCAATTTGAGGAGAAAAAAATATGAAAAAAAAATATTGATGAAAGTTTTTGAAACTTTGGATTTGAGTTACCCCTTACATACTGCATTGGAAAAATAACATCAGTCCAGATCATACAATTAATATTACTTATTCATATAGTAATACATGGAACGAATACACGGACATGACGAAATCGTAAATAAAAAAGGTTTTTCGCTTTTGAGAACGAAACTTGCAGTATATGCCTTATTTCTTTCCATAAATACAAAATTATAGGTAAAAATCATTAGCTTACCTTCTCATATCTACCACAGAAATGACGCTATGATCTTGTCAATGGCCTATTTTTAACTTTTAACTTCGAATTACTTTTTATCTATTGTGGTATTCAAACTATCGACGTGATACAACGTTTAAAGTGTATTATTGAATACTAATAAGACCGAAACAGAGTACTATTATTATTTCTAGATAGTTATGCAAACTAAAGAATACGTTGTACACGGACATGACGAAAATCTGTGGGACATTTTATTTCCACGGAATTTATAAATGTATATTCATTTTAATGATTATATTTTATGTTTTGTATGTTCTAGTAGTGTCAGTTGAACTAAAAATCAACTTTAGTTATGAAAAATTGGTATTTAATTAGTATAAACTAACAAAATGTAGTACCTTCTTTGCACATTTTTAAGACTCCTATGACCCCTTAAATCAGTAAAAACAGGGATTCAAAACCGAAGCTACATGAACCTAAGAGTAACATATAATTAAACCATAAGAGCTTTTAAGTTTAAATTATAATCAATTATTAACACTAACCAAATTATAGTTAATTGTGGACCTACATGACTAACCTAACCTTAGCATATTTCATTCAAATTCATTAACTAAACAAATTACTTCCATCAAAAATCATGAGACTCGATTATTAACCATAATTTGAATTCATTAATAATTAACAAACCGCAGTGTAATTCGATTCCAATTAATTCCAAACATCCAAAAATGACTAATTATTAATTGAATATGGAGGAACGCAACCGAAGCAGTTAAGCCTAAACCGAACTCGAATAGTTTCCGCGATAGATATAGAATCCATATTTCCAAATATCAGAAGTAAACTGGGGTATGCCGAAATTTGTAAATTTAGCAAGAGAGCCAAATAATTTTGGCAGTAATGTGCATTGTGCAACTTTGGATTTATCTTATAGGTAATAATTAGGATATATTTATTTGGCGAAAACAATGAATATACAGTGAGCCACAAAATTGAGTATACACCTCGTAAACTCTCAGACTTATTCGAATTACAAATTAAATATTGATTTAAAATGGATGATTTTTTTATTTTAAATACTTTATCCTCAGCCTTAACATCCTACAATAGCACAATTATGTAGTTAATTTATTTTTTACAAAAAAATAATTGATTCGAAGAAAAGACGGAAAAATTCGCCACAAAATTGAGTATACACGTCTTAAATTTGTGCATTTAACCACCACCTTTTTTAGCTTGAAATTTTCTTTTAGATATTTCGGGACAAGCTGCTACTTTTAACGCTTGCGTAGCACTTATACGCTTTTGATAGTATTTTTTCTTCTCATTAGAATTCATAAAATGAGCTCTTGTAAAGAAACTACAGAATCTGAATGTTTGCTGGTTGTAAAATGGTTAAAAGAAGGCAAATCTCTTCGAGAAATTGCTTCCTTAATTGGTGTCACTCATAAGTGTGTCCAAAAAATACTACAGAAGTTTAAAAAAACTGGATCTGCGGCCAATATTCCTGGAAGAGGACGCAAGCAAATACTGAGTACTACGGCTAAGAGGAAGATCATTCGCTCAGTAAAAAAAGATCCGAAGTTGAGTGCCTCTAAACTTTCTTTATCGATGTCCTATGTAATCGGAAAAAATATATCAAGTGAAACAATTCGACGTACCCTTCACCAATATGGGTTTCACGGCCGTACACCAATACGAAAGCCACTCATCAATTATGTGAACAGGCAAAAGAGGGTGATTTTTGCTAAAGAACATCTTTTAAAGCCAATTTCTTTCTGGAACACTGTAATATAATATTTTCCGATGAAAGTAAATTTAACCTTTACGGAAGCGATGGACGATTTAAATAATGGATAGAAGCTTTGAAAGCACTGGATCCTATACTAACACCATTTAGACAGTCTAGTACGGAGGTGAATCTGTCCTCGTTTGGGGTTGTATGTCGACTGGAAGAGTTGGAGATCTTGTTTTTATTGATGGCATAATGGACAAAGATGTATATTTGGGGATTTTAAAGGATAACTTGAAAAAAAGAGTTAGTTGGCTCTTGGGTCGAACTTCATATTCCAGCAGGACAATGACCCCAAGCACACAGCGAAGATTGTACAGTTGTACCTGTTGTACCATTGCAAAAAGCAATTACACACTCCAGCCCAGTCTCCAGACCTAAACGTCATCAAAAATTTATGGTCGCAATTAGAGAAAGCTGTACATGAACATGAAATCAAGAGCAATGAAGATCTCAAGAAGGTTCTGAAAAGAATGGGCTAAAATTTCTGTTGAAACCACTAAAACAATAGTGGAATCTATGCCCAGAAGATTACAAGCTTTAATCCAATCAAAAGGTTATGCAACAAAATATTAATCTGCAGTTTAAATGGATATAACTAAGGGTGTATACTTAATTTTGTGGCGTTGTTTTTCCTCTCGTCTCGGATCTTACATTTTTTTGGGGGGAAAATAAACAAATTTAACAATTTTGTTAGTATAATACGGTAAAGCATAGACTAAAGTATATTAGGTAAAAATTTCAATAACTTTAAAGCAATACGTCTTCTGTAATTGCAAAAAGTCTGTAAGTTCTTATGGTGTATACTCAATTTTGTGGCCCACTGTATATATTTTGCTTTTGAATTTTGAGCATGGTTATAGTCATGAGTATATAGCTAACCTTGATATTGTATTGGTATCCAAGAGTTCAAAAGAATAATAAATAAAATTAATGCGTAATTATTTTTTAAAAAATTTAAATCAAAATTTTTAAATTTTTATTATTTTTTTTAGAAAAAAGTTCTTAAAATAATTTCTAATTAAAATTGAGCTGAGAATATTTTTTCAATTTTGACCTCACAATTTGCCGCGCAAGCCTAATCACAATGTGTTCAAATAGCTTCATGTTTAATATCTTTTATTTTAGTTTTGGCTAAAGTTTCATAAATTTTAAAACTTGTTTTATAATAAATAAATCCTGTAGAATTACATATAAAGAAATTATACTCATTTATTGAGTAGTTAAAAAATGACATGAAAGATCAAACTATGCTTTGTAGTATCTTCTTTGCACATTATCAAGACTCCTGTGACCCCTTAAATGAAACAGACTTAACTACTCCAAAGTTTCCCTGTCGACATACAGGGTGGTTATAAAATAACGCTCGCTATTCGGAGTGGTCTGTAGCTTGAATGAATAATAGGAATGCAACAAAAATTGAGACACTTACTAAACAAGGGGGGGGGGGGGGGGGATGGAATAATAAAAACGGATCATAAAAGAATTATAAAAAACCACATCTCCTGACCAGGATTCTAAATTACGAGGAGTCGTCAATTATTGCCAATTACAACCAACACAGCTAATTACGCCTCGTAATTTAGAACCCTGGTCAAGAGACGAGTTTCTTTTTTACGAAAAAGAATGGAATCATAAAACACAAACTCGTCTCTTGACCAAGGTTCTAATTACAAGGCGTAGCCAATTATGACTAATTCCAGCCAACACATCCAATTACGCCTCGTAATTTAGAACCCTGGTCAAGAGACGAGTTTGTTTTTATGATGCCATTCTTTTCCCCTCTTCTTGATTTGTAAGTGTCTCAATGTCTGATGCATTTGGATTATTCATTCAAGCTACAAACCACTCCGAAAAGGGAGCGTTATTTTATAACCACCCTGTATATATATTTTGCTTTTCAATTTTGAGCATGGTTTGATAGCATGGTCATGAGTATGTAGCTAACCTTGAAATTGTATTGGTATCTAAGAGTTTAAAATAATGATAAAAACCAAGGGTCCCCAAAGTAAAGTGCCTCAGTACTAATCCAAAAGGAAAAAAAAATTCTTTACTACATTTCTCCGGCTGTATTGAATATTTTTACAAACGTTTTTTTTTTAAATAATAAATGTATATAACTTACAGGTCTCTGTAAGCCCACTTTTTGAAATTGCTTCTATAATATTTTGTGTAAAATTATTGAATATTAAAAAAATATATTCGAACCAATTTCAAAAAGTGGGATTGTCGGGACCTGTAAGCCAGCTACATTTATCACATAAAAAAATCCGTTCGTAAAAATATTCAGTACAGCCGGAGAAATGTGACCCCCCCCCCCCCCAAAGAAAATACCTTTTCTCTAATAGATTAACACTGAAGCACTTTGCTGGAGATCCGCCGTCCAGTGCGCTCATTCCCCTTTAACTGCTTGATTATAAAACATCCTATTAGAAAGTTCATTTGAGAAATAAAGTAGAGAAATGTAGGCTATTCTAGTTTTCTATTCGAGTTTAAGAACTTATTGTTTTTATGAATCTTTTGTGCCTTATTAACTGCATTTTAACTTGAATTTCAATACAATTACATATTATTCTACAACATGTTCTATTTCATACAACATGTCGTCACTTAAGTTCCCACATGTGCTATCTCACTTTGCACAACGGATCAGATTTACTGTACGATAACCCTTGGCGAGATTTTTTTTTCGGATTTGGCGATAAATAATTTTTTGCGACAACCTGTCCGACTTCGACTAATAATTCAAATTCCTAGACTTCGCAACGATGACGTTTTCCGGCAACCCTATCTGACCATTATTAAGCGCAATGTAGAGAGCATGACGTCAAAAGTTGCTAGAATACGGACTTTTGGCAAATTTTTTTTTAAAGTTCGCCAAGGGTTACCGTACAAAATGTGATCTGTTTTGCAATGTGAGATAGCACATGTGGGAACTTAAGTGACCATATAAACTTCATTCAAAGACTTACACCAGTGACGTTCCGAAGGGCAGGTTTAATGTGGCGCCTTAATTATGCTAATTACGCGTTCTAAATCGAATTGATTCCCAACCAAAACCGACATTCGAATACTGTGTTAGTAAACACGTGACTGCCGTGATTTGACATAATTGCAACCGTACAAATAAGATACATTAAAAATAATAAATTAATTTTTGTTAAAAGGGCAGTTTGGATCACCTTAGGTTAAACACATACCCCCCCCCCCCCCACAATGATAACTTCATATCATATTTTCTGTATTGTGAGTGGGCTTCGATTTTTTCGTAGGTGTTGGTATAAGCAGGGTTGCTACAGTTTTTGGTTAAAAAAAATCAAGAACTATTTAAGGACTTTTCAAGGATATATTTCTCCATTTTCAAGGACAGTATATTCGAACATGCATCTAAATTTCACAATAGTTTTCAAAATTCATTTAGAAAAGACCAAGACTCTCTAACTTTCAAATTAACTGAAATATGTGTAGCAAAATAAAAATTTAGTTATTAAAATATCCACATAAAACAACTCGCCCTGCCTTTTTGGATTAAAAAACAATAAATAAAAAATAGGAACTGATTGAAAAAGTGTTTTTATTGAAGCCAAAATTAACATTTGAAACACTTCAAGATAAATTCTTCAGCCCTAAAAATTAAGGACTTTCAAGACGAATAATGTTTTTCAAGCACTTTCAAGACCTTCCTATTGTACGTTCTTTGAAATGTTTTTTTTTTCAAGCACTTTTCAAGGTTTTCAAAGACCGTGGCAACCCTGGAACTAGTTCAACCGAATACCAAAAGTATGGTGAAACGTTTCACCAAACAACCGTTACAGCTACTAGGAAACTTTTTTTTAGTGCTAAACTTTTATCAGTTAAATTTTTTAAATTATGTATTTTGCTGAATTTTTACTTAAATGGTTTTTAAAACAGTTAAATACTTATTAATTTTTTTAAACATTAAATCCTTGAAGGATTTTAAATGTGAGGTTTTTTTTAATTAATTGTACAGTGTCAGAACTTCGAGGAATATTTTAAAGGAAGAATTCCAGTTACAAGTTTATCAGTATAACAAGGAGACACATATTCGTTTCGGATGTCGTGTTCGATTTACCCCAGGAGAGAGAATTTAGTCCGAATTTGCGTGAGAAAATGACAACCTGTTCGACTGAGGAAGGAAACTTTGTTGCAGATAGGTACATAATCGTTTGCAACTGTTTATATCTAGCCTTCGGAGATGAGCTTAAATGCAGCCAATTACGCCAAGTAATTTAAAACTTGTCGCCTTACCAGTATAGTGGTTTCGACTTGCCAAGCGAGTGGGCCTGGGTTCAAATCCCGGGTAAGGTATGGATATTTGTGTTGTCCTGAGTACATGCGGAGAACGTGCTCGTTAAATCTGTGGGTCCGAAAGTCCTGCGGTCGTTTGAAAATGTTACCATCGGCCTTTGCCATCGGAGGCCGATGGTAATTTAGTGAAAAAAAAAACCTAAAAAAACATCGGCCAACCGATGCAAGCCGATGTTTTTTTTTTAAAATCCTCCCAATAGCAGAAACCGCTCGGAACGGTAGCAAAGCTCTTGCCCCATTGAGGAGTCTCTGCGACCAAATAGTCGAAACTCGATGCTAAATTTTGGATCACCGATGTTTCGTGACTTTCGAATCCCCGGAGTTTCACGACTTTCGGATCCCCGGAGTTCCCCGATTAAAACTAAATAGAACAGACATACAATCCTAAAAAATATGGAAATCAGAAGGATAGAATTATTTCCATTTTTTTATGGGTTACACATATGGATTTACCGAATTTTGCATTTCGGTTTTTTCATCGGCTGATGGAAGGCGCGGGAAACATCGGCCAATGTAACTTTTGAACAATCGGTCAACAATTGGCATCGGCCGAAATTCGCCATCGGTCTATCCCTACTTTCCTGTGTGTTTCTGCGTCTGTCTTACTTGACGAAGGCTTATAAGCGAGTCTCTGACCAAGCGCACAGGTCTGAAAATATATGTCTGCCAACCAACGTCGGGTAAACTATTTTACAGCTTCATAAATTAATAAAAAAAATTAAGTAGGGTAGACTAACCAGTGAATAAACACCAGGACATTATGACCATGACAACCAACCATATGTCAGATAGCTTCCTACTATATGGGAGCAAGTCAGAGTTGCCAATCCATCTAGTGGAATAATTTTCAATAATTATTTTTCAATTGTATTTACCAAATGTTCATTCACTGGCGCCTGTTCACTCACTGGTCAGTCTACCCTAAACTAATTTTTGGTACACCTATAATAAATATGTCATGTCAAATTAGATTGAATATCTTCGATATGAAAAGGATTACAAAAATAATAAACAATTAAAAAAATCTATGCAAAATCAGTAAAATTACATAACTTTTTAACGATACAAAATATTATCTATTACAAAAATTTTCTCTATTTATTGTGTAAAAAAACTTCTATGTTAAAAAATGACATCTTTCTCCGTCCATTTAAAACTTCACCAGCAACGATTGCGATACAACATGACGTCGTGACAGGTTGCGAAAATGGAACTTTTTCTTTTCATAGCCCTTATTATTTACACAATTTTATCTTTTTAATAATAATAAAAAAGAAACTCCTTAGAGTGACATCTTTTAAAAAAGCGCGGTAAATTCTATTAAACGAAAGTGCCCGGGGACCGTTGTTGGTGAAAATTCTAGCGATTATTTTTAGGAAGTTGTTTTATATTGTTTATGTTACTTTAGAGAAGCTTCTTTCACAAATCTAATGTTATGTATAGTAAACATTACGCAATGATACATATGTGCTTAACAATTTCAATCCCAATGACAATTTGGCATTATCATTTTAGAAATTTTTTCCTGATCGCCTATAGCCATTTATGATATCAAAAAGCATATCATTCGATTCTTCAAACTTTTTTTCCCCCTATTAGAAAATGTTTTTCATTAATCCTAATAGATGTCGGCCCTATAATTTTTTTAAAATCATGATCAAAACACGATGATGCCAAATTGCATCACTGGGACTGAAAGGATTAAAACTTCAAAAATAAATAGCTTATGCCCTTGCTTACTTTACATGAAGTCTCGAAACAAATTGCTTTGAAATAAAAATAAAAATAACATACTTATTTTCATTGAAGATGTTAAAAAAGAGGTAAAAAGTAAACTGCTTTCAAAAGAACAGTGAAAAAGGAATCGGCTGATATATCTTTGACATCCTCTCAGTAAGAAAATGACAAGAATACAAGCTTTATGAATATTTAAGCATGGATCTACCAGAGGTCCTAAAAGTAAAATAAAAAAAAGTATGCTTGTTTTGTGTAATTTTTTTTAATAAAAGCTTTAACGGAAATTATTTTATGCAGGCACATAACACACTCTGTTGGCAAAGATAAATATAATAAAATATTACTTAGGTTACAATGTATAAATCCCTAATTTGTTGAACCAATGTGATAATCTCTGAAAATTATGATGGGCATGCTTCAAGTTCTGAGTGGCAACAGTTCCAGAGGTATTGTTTTCATTCACGGTCCTTATGAAATTACATTTGTTTTGAACATAATATTCTCTTTATATAGTTTCCTTACACAGAAGCCACGACCATGGGCGGAGCTTAAAACGCCGCGGAACAATCAGATGAAGACAAAATAAAAACGGCTAAAATTTTTCCTTCAACTGATTGCTATGCACGTTTTATAGTTCCGCCCATGGTCGAAGTTTCTGTGAAAGGAAACTATGAGTTTAACTCTAAAACGAATGTAGTGTAAAAACTTTTCTTTCAGAGAACTAAAGCTTTTCTATCTGTTCGTGAATTACGTTAAATTGCTGAGAATGAAAAAATGAAAACGGAAGAGTATGGTAATAAAATAAGACGATTCTTCAACAAGAAGAATATATATATAATTTTATTTTTGTGTCATTAAGATTCACTTAGGTTCCAAAAAATTAACAAGCATTATTAAAACTTCTATGCTATTCTATATCAGGGTTGCCAAACTTTTTGGTAAAAAAAAAAGAGGACTATTTAAGGACTTTTTAAGGATACATTTCTCCATTATTTTCAAGGACCGCATATTCGAACATGCAACACCTAAATTTCAAGATAGTTTTTAAAACTTCATTAAGAAAACGAATAAGAGCTTTCTAGGTGCGACATCATTGGAATATTAAAAAGAAAAAAAAAACCAGTCACTTCAATGATAAATTCGTCAGCTCAAAAAATAAAGAACTTTTAAAGGTTGATAATGTTTTTCAAGCACTTTTCAGGGTTTTCAGGGACCGTGGCAAACCTGCTGTATCTACATTTAAGAATTCGTGTTTCGATTTTTTTTTCTCACCAAATGAGCGATGTTTAAATGATTCATTTCGCGTTAGTACAAATCTTGCGTAAAAATATCGCAGTAAAAAGAAAACTATATTATTATAGGTTGTGTGTTTCACGAGGGATCTGGTAGCATTTCCGCGGTCTTGTTTTCATTTTTCACGAATTACTTTTGTTTTGGTTGAACGGTTGGTTGGTAGAGATATATTCAGATTTGTGTGCTGACCAAGCACATTTACCTGAATTTATGTCTACCAACCAACCAAAACAAAAGAAATTCGAGAAAAATGAAAACAAGACTGCGAGGCTGTTGCCAGATCCACCGTGAAACAACCCCATTAATGTATTACATAAACTTGAGACTAAAACCCAGGAAACCATAAAAATTACCGGACGATAAAACTAAATCTTAATGAAATGCATTCCACAAAATTACAAAGAAAAATCAAAATTGTAACGCGTCACAAAAATGGCAACATTGAATGTCACATAAAAGCCGCATTCTAAAGTAGTTGTTAACGACAGCGCTACTTGACAGATATTGTAACCGAAAATTCTTTTTGGACAGCCGCCATTTTTGTAATGCGAATTCTTTCGAACTAATTATGAATGTGTCATAATTATTGCGACAAGCGGTCGCAATAATTATGACACACTCACAAGCCATGTAATTATGAATGTCTGTTAGTTTCGTTTCAGTGTCATTTTGTGTTTTGGTGGAATGTCCCATAGCGATAAAGTGTCAAGTGATATTTTGAGGGTAATTTAAAGCTCGGATTTTCCATATTCGCCCGATCTTGGTTCAATTGTTTTAAATAAATAACTTGACGTCTTGAAAAAACACAAAATGGCTACATTTTTCTGATTTGGATACTCGGAAAAATCTTATGATGTGGAATGTCACATAAAAGAACTGAAAGACAGAAATCTCAATGTCCATACCCTACTTATAGGTTTTCAATTCGTAAAAATTCAAAAAGCGCCGGCTAAAGTACTTTAAGGGGGGATCATAGTAAACAAAAACCAAAAAATCGAATTTTTGAAACCAGTATTTTCTGATAGATGGAATCCTAATCTATCGAATAAGACCAATTTTGTCTCGATCGGTTAATTATTTCTTATAAAAAATTAAAATTATAAAAATAAACAAATGTGCCACGCCTCCTTTGAATTACTAATTGTATGCTTGTATTATTTATGTTTTACATTATAAAATATGATTTTTTTGTGTTGATATTTGAAAACTATTCACTGGCTCAATGTAAAAAAAAAAAAAAATTCCTGACGATTTACATAAAATTCGGCTAGCAAGAAATGTTTCGGTGATCATTTCGAGTTCGTGTTAACGGGATCGACTGTATTTGTTTATCGCGTTTTTCTCAAAACTATAATTTTCAACACTCAGGTACACTTTTCTCCAAATCTATTGAATATTTTTTAATAATTTTTTTTGTGTGTTATAAAACCATTTTAGATCTATTTAAGTCACCTAATTTAGTTTTACAAATTAAAAAAAATATTTTATCATTCTACACTTTTCTTCGTTGAAAATCAGAATTTTAATGAATGTAGAATATAATGCTTTTAAAACATGATTTAAAAATTATTTTAGGCAAAAAAAATAGGTGACTTAATTAGATCTAAAATGGTTTTATAACACACAAAAGAAATTATTAAGAAATATTTAATAGATTTGGAGAAAAGTGTACCGAAAAAATACTTGTATTTTTGAAAATTCGTAATTGTATGTTTCAAAAGATGTCTTTTTTCAAAAATAATTATTTTTAAAAATAAGATTCTTAGGTGTTAAATATAATAATAAAAGTACAATTTATAATTTGGTAAAATTTTTTTTATTGTACCATAATTTTTAAATGATTTAGAGCCTTTCGAAATCAATACTAAGAATTGGTCATTTTTGCTGTCGCTAACTATGATCCCCCCTTAAAGCGCTATAGATTTGTAACACACTGCTCACAACAATTAGGGGAGCGCATGGTTTAAACTCTTTCAACCCCAATCTTTCCATTTGGAATCACGAGCTTGCGATTTTTTTTTCCTCACTAAGTTGAGCTTGCCCTAATTTATAGTTAGATAGAAAAAATAATGTATTTTGAGGATGTAAATAATGTTTGTTTTAATCAAATGAAAATATGAAAACATGGTAAAATAAAATTCACTCCCAAAAATTTTTTTATGAAATAAATTGACCCTAAATTCTTCACGCTTTCATTCTCAGATGTTATTGATTTTAACCTTTTTTTGCAAATAAAATTTGAAAAAATTATTGTTGTAATAAATTCTTAGTTTTTTATTCCAATTTTCCACACCTAAATTTTAGTTTAAAAAAGTAATATTTTCTCGCCTGTTTTTTACCATTTCATTCTGGATGCATAATGAATCTATTTCATAAATTTTAGATTTTTAGAATGAAAATAAAAATGCACGAAACTGAAAGGGTTAACTAAAGTACGCAGAGTGCTCCCCTAATTGTTTTGAGCAGTGTATTTTCAGTATTTTATATTCTTGGTGAACCTTAACTCCCCCCAAAAAAGTTCTTGAAATTTTGAAGTCATATTGTGCCAAAAGGATGTGTAATAAAAAAACGAATGTCAAGAAAGTATTTAGTATCAAAAAAATTATCAATCGCTTATTTAAAACAACCCATTTCACTGTATATAACTACAACCGCGAAATTTGTGAACCAAACGAGTGATTTTAACTCAGTCTGAGATAATATTCACTCCTTTCCAGTGTCGAAAACGCACTTCTCCAACTGGAGTGGAATTCACTCTTTTGTTTTAAGAGTGCAGAGACTACAAGTTTTTCTAAATTATATTGACAAAAATAATCAAAAAAGCAAGAGAAAAGAGCCGATAGCAATATTCGATTGATTTTTAGTCCTAATTCGTTTCCATTAATGATTTAACCAATATTTACCGCCACCTCAGACACGATAAAACTAACTACTCAACAAAAATTTCATTCTTTTTTTTTGTTATACAGTGGTGGCCAAAAGTGTGGACACTTTTTGAAAGTTTCATGTGTTTCAACTGTTAATTGTGCTCTTGCGTCTATTAAATTTCGCTTAAATACAAACATTTAAATATTAAATTGAAGGTAATTTAATGTAGAATTTCATTATAAAAACAGAATTAAAGTATCTGTATTACAAATAAAGTTATGCTCACTTTAGTTGAACAAACAAGCACAATCAATGGATTTTCTTATGCTGAAATTGCAATATAAGTTGGTGGTTCAAGGACTTGCAAAACTAAGACAGATCATACTATTAGTTGCATAAACTTATTCGTAATACAGATATTGTAATACTATATTTATTTTAAATTCTACATGAAATTACTTTGATGATGATGATGATGATGCTGTGTCCATGGATATTATATGGGACCAAAGGTCTCATAAAGATTAAATTACTTTTAATTTGTTATACAATTGTTTAATTTGATATATAATTAACACATTCTGTAATCACACAAAGTTGAAAAATATGAAACTTTCAAAAAGTGTCCACACTTTTGGCCACCACTGTATAAAAGACTCGTTTAAAAGTCCCAATTTCGAACGAGTAATAAGTGCAAGCAAATAATAGTTATAGATCGAAGTATCTATAACTCTGGAAATGTCTCTTCAGTTGCAACGGATAACTAAAAGTAAGACAAATTTTGTCTCCAATAATATGATACAGAATATATACAATATGATACAGAATATATTACAGAATATATTAATATAGGAAATTAGGCATAGGCATGCGCAGAAAAAAAAAGTCATTCATCCGGCGACAAATTTAGAACTTCTTCTCAAAAAAAAAAAAAAAAAAAAAAAGGAGTTCGATAGTAGGGTATAGGATAGTAGGAACGACACGTGCTGAGCTGCCATCGGCAGCCATGGCTCACTACGGAGCCCCAAATAGAGTGGCAGTTAAGCCTAATAAGTGCTAGTTAATTTCGAATTTTGATACTGAGAAAGGAAGTACACCCAGGCCAAATGCGAAAACCGAACCCGCACCTGTTACAGCGCACTGACTGCTAGAGTTATGCAGGGTTGCCACACTTTTTGGTAAAAAAAAATTCAAGGACTATTTAAGGACTTTTCAAGGATATATTTCCATTTTCAAGGACTGTATATTCGAACATGCAGCAACTAAATTTCACGATAGTTTTTAAAATTCATTGATTTAACAAATAAGAGCTCTCTAACTTGCAAATGAACTTAAATATTTGTTATAAAATAACCTTTTAGTTATTAAAAATACCACCAAAATCAAATACTTTGCCTTTTTGAATTATACATAAACAATGAATCAAAAAGTGAAATAGGAACTGATTCACATTGAAAGTGTTAAAGTAAAAAAATTAAGGACTTTTCAAGGTTGAAAATGTTTTTCCAGCACTTTTAAGCACTTGAAAACCAAAGTTTTTTTCAAGCACTTTTCAAGGATTGTGGTGGCATACGATCCAAACCACTCGGCTCATCGGACCCAACAAGCCCCCTTATATTGTCTCCGTGTTGGTGCATGGTGTGGTTGGTAGTTCAGTCTTTACCCTACCATAGAACTCTTTGTCTCAAAATGATGGCGATAAAGGAGCTTAACCCTTTCAGTCCCAGTGATGCCATTTGGCATCATCACTTTCAATATTTTTTTCCTAAATGTTTATGCCCCGTTATGACATCCAAACACACATTATTCGATTCTTCACACTCTGTTCTAATAGACAATATTTTACATTAATCTCAATAGAAATCATAACTACTATTTTTTTTATTCAGAAAATAGCAACAAGCGTTTCATCTGATTTTTGAAAAGTTCACTTCAGTTCCTCATATTTAAAACACAATTTAAACTATTTCGGTTAAAATAATTATCCATTTTTTTTTAATAATATGGTCAGATATCTTAAAATATATAACTCGAGGGGTTTTTAGGTAATATACATTTTTTTTATTTTGTTGTTTCTCACAGTTAAAATTTTTTATCATTATTTCAAAAACCATATAAAAAATTAAAATGAATTTTTTTCTAATGGAACTCTTATATTTGACCCAAAATAAGCTTATTTTGTGAATATCAGATGTTTCTGTAGTGTAGTAAATTTTTGAGACTGAAAGGGTTAAATCCAGTTCGAACTCAAGAGGGCCTTCAAATTTAATAAACGAGCTATCAGTACCAGGTGATTATCATAATAAGGTTCTTAAGAAAATTGCGCATGCACAAATGGAGCAGTCATAGAACTTTTTAAGTTTTAAATTAATTGAAATTATCTTATAAAGTATATAACTTGCCTTTTTTATATGAGTCAATTATTAAGTTGTAATTGAAAATTTTGCAGTGTTACGCACCCCTAGTTTTTATCTTATTTTACTTTGATGTTTTTTATGTAGCAGTAAAATTCGCACAGAGATTAAAACACAAACAAAAAACGCAGGTAAGATTAAAAACCTTCACAAATAAGATTGTAAAAAAAAAAAAAATTCTGGCTAATTCAAATATATAAGCTTCTTTTATTGGCTTTTAATAATCTTCTAATACAAATCTTTTTTTAATCTAATTTTGTCTCAAAAGTTGAATCAAAAGATTAGCTACGAGTTTAAAAATGTTTCAGCAAGTCACAAAATATAAAACCTTTTAAAAGCATAATCCATTTGCAACAACATTTTAGATTATGTATTAAAAAAAAGTTTGAAAGAAGGTTTTCAATTTAAAACCAGAAAAAAAGGATTTTTTTTTGAAGGACATGTAATCCAACCAAGAAAAAAACCCATAAAAAATAGCATCACTGAAAATAAATTTGAAATATTTTTTTATTTACTGACAATTCGAGGTAAGAAAAAAATTACTCTTGGAAAATAAATAACCTCGCAGGTAATGCTAAGTAATCATAAAAAAACAAAGAAGAATATAAAAACGTTTTTAGAACAAAAACAAGTGGCATCAAAGATGGCGGTTTGAAAAAGAATATTTTTTAAAACTAAATGCGAGTGGTTTGGAATGGAATATTTTTTTTATTCTTCCAAAAAACCATCAAATCGAAAATTCTAAATAATTTAAAAGGAATGGTGGGATTTTTTCTTCTTCTGTTTTGTGAATTCGGATGACGGTAAGAATTGAGATTAAAATCTTTTTTTCTTTTTTTACTTGTCG